>OY744543.1:4362500-4367500 GCA_963556195.1 Sepiola atlantica | reverse complement strand
AATATTAATATAAATTAGTAAATAAATATTAATCTAACATTGTAGATATACCAATTTAAAATAAGTATAGACAGTTAGTATGCTTCTCATTATTGTTTATAGATACGTATGACTGCATCAAACGAGAACGTTAATTTTATAGATTCTGGACATTTTATACGTACGTAAATAAATCGTTAGAATATCGACTGTTTACTTCGAGTCGGAAAAATCGATTTTCCCAACACAAAAACATCCATCTTCGCCTCTTCATAAGATTGGTTGTGATGGGTGAGGCGAAAACTTTCCTTTTGATGTACCTGGCACGGCACAAAATCATGCAAGGAATACCATCGAACCCCATATATATTTATGTATACATATATGAATAAATATAAGGATCGTCGTGTTTGCGTGTCTTTGAAGCATGTGGTCATATGAGAGTTTCACACATGTTATGTAGTCGTTTGCAATAGTGTTGTACTCTGCAAGATCTTTCAAGCTGCACCGGTTGGGCAGTAGGGGCAGACCAAGCAATGTTGCATAGTATGGTCCTCCTTTTCACATTCACAGATGCTTGGGTCAATTTTGTAGCCCCATTTGTTCATAGCTACTTTTGAGCGCCCCATTCGTGTTCTCAGGCGGTTGAGTGTTTTCCACTGGAACCAGATTGTCTGTGAACCGGGAGAGAGTTCCTCAGAAGCAAGGGCAAGGTAGAAGTGTTTACGTCTCGATCCCTGTCAAGTAATGCTCACTATTACTTTTAAATCCTAGAGAATACTTTGAAGCAAGCCAAAAGATAGATAAAATGATCCGACGTCATGGAAATTTAAAAAGAAAAGCCACAAACTATATCATTTATGTGTTCATCAACGTTTCGATTTTATTGTAAGTTTACAATTAAAACGAAAGGTTGATGGACCCATAAATAAAATAGTATATAAGCTTTCCTTTTTTAAATTTTTTATATACATGTATCAAAATGTGTTTGATTAAATACAATAGAATTTAATTTTTTTTCGTTATTTTGAGATCATTGTTTCAACTCTGTGAACTAGTTTTTGGGTTGTTTGTGTTAATCCATTGAGTATAGAGCCGAGATGCGATTAATCATCCATTTCCAGCGCTTTGAATCTGATGGGTTGTTTTTTTTATTTTTGCTGTATTAGTGTGACAAAAGCGACGAAACTCCCCAGCTGACAAGTGAATGAAATGATGTTAATGTCGTGCGTGCCCATCTACTAGATGGATTATGTATTATTTTTAAAATTGTATTATTTTATAGTGTAATAGTTGAGACTGATTTGCATATGTGAATAACTTCTTGTCATATGTAGAGACAAGCGTACGTATTTAAAAAAAACAAATGGAAAGCAGAATTGAGTTTTCAGAGTGCAGAGACAAAGTCTTTGTGCTGGAAATCAGTTTGAAGTTTGGATAGCGTTTGTGACCTATTTTTCTGACAATCGTTTTGCCTTAAAGATCATTTCATAGTTTGATGGTATGGCAACACATGAATTAGTGTTTGACTTACTTTGAGTGAAGCGGCGTGATCATGCCATTTCACGTGTGAGATCGTAGATGTATATTTAGAGTATTTGCGGAAGCTGTCAGTTCTGTTTTGAGGTATAGTAGACCATGTTAGAAAGTACGTGTTTTTTTGCGAGGGCTTCCTGCGTGTGAAAAAGCTTTTTTGCGGTCCTTATTCAGAGTAGATGATCTGACATATGAAAAACCGTTGGCTGAAGTCGAGAGTACTTTGAGACAATGGTTAAGTTGGGAAACCAGTCGTATAGAATCGATCTATACTCAAAATCGAAGACGTCATTTCCGGCGTGTTTTAAAAACAAAATGTGTTGTTCGCTTTTCTGTAATTCGATGAAATCATTTGTCTTCCTTTCATGGTTGCTAGTGTAATAATGCAAACACATATAAGACTAACTTCAACAAACCTCTTGCTCGATGGAGGATATGCCTAGTTGATTGGTTTATTTTATATCAACACGTTAGCATTACCAAGCGAACCTTCTGATAGCGGACGAATGTCAAAAGTGCGAAAAACACCAAACACAAGAACAAAAGATACGCATCATATCATGGAATATCTATTCGATTTAATCGATTAAAATCCTTTTTCTATACAAAGATTACAGACGATAAACGTTGTGAATCGATGGCTTGTCATGAAGAGATATCGATTTGTCGGATGCGACGCTATAGCGGTACACATTTGAAAACTTGACGAACCGTATTTATATATAATCGTGCATGAATCTATTTTGTGAAATATTCAGAACATTTAATCAACAATTGAGCTAAAAAAGCTAACAATGCGTAGAATAGTCAGGGAAAACATTAACAAATGAATAATTTCATATATCTCCACATTTATTGTGTCCTCACTTCAAGTCTACAGTCTATCTCATACACATCACAATATATTTTGCTGCATTTTGGCTGATATTCGTGTTTTTGTTAATACCATTATCAACCAATGTATGGTATGATGTCAAAAGTATGATTAGTTAGGATAAAATATTAAATCGATGAAAACGATTGGGATTCATTCTTTCAAAGAACAAAATCAGATGTAAATATGTGGATTAGCAGAATGATCTATGGATTTTTTGAATCCCAAACTATAGTGGCCTAGGTTTTAAATATTGACCGACTTAATTATTCCTGCACTGAGGCAGATACAAACCCCGAAACGACATCGTATGTAGGTTCAAAAACCCTTCAATACTTAAAAAGTATTTACAGTTAATGCAGCTTTAAGATTCATAGTCTTAATAGTAGAGCATTGTCTACAATAAAAGGTTTGTTGTAATAAGCGATTCTTCAAAGTTTCAACAGGAAGAGCGCCTGCCCTCACCTCTCGGATAAGTGTACTTTAATTACAGTAAATCTATGTGGCGATTTTTCGCGGCCGCGTGGGCATGGATATTAGGATCGTGATTCTAGACTGAATCTACCAACTGCGTTCGATCCATGTGACCGCTTACAATCACCACTCCTGTACTGATGAGAATAACACCCCGAAACGATATCGTCTGCACGTCTAAAAACAAATTAATACTTAAAAATATATACAGTATAGATATATAGATACAGGGGGCGTTATTATCTTACATTGGGAAACAGAAATAAAAGTATCATTAAAATCCACAGTCGGAGAGTTCTTGAGTTATTTTTTGTGCACAAGTACTTAAGGCTAAGTTTGAAAAGATGTTGTCCCTCTCTGGGTTTCTATAGCTAATGAAAACTTACGATTTCACTTACGGCATTGCTCAATCGAAGGTGACATATATACATTGCTTTCCGCAAAGTGATTATTATTTGTCTGTATCGTAACTCTTCAATGTTGTGATTCATGCAAGAGCTTAAGACTGAGATTGAAACCTGATCGTTTCTCGACAGTCCGTGTTTCTACTCACTGCATCGTCTACGTATTAATACGAATGAACGCCAGCGTTTTAGTTTAGCATGGTCAGATAGATTGAGTGTAACAAAAAGAGAAATGCATATTTGTCTTCAATTGCTGCTTGAATTCTATTTATATTTTATACAGTAATTGTAAAAGTATTTGCCTTCATGTAGTGCACTTGTCTGTAGTAAAATGTAATTTGCTTGGCTGAAATATTAAAATGACAATAATAAAAAACATGAAGTAAATTTACTAATGGGTTTTGAAATTCAGGTCCAAGTCATTACAATTACACAATGCAAACATTACTTGATGATTTTAATGTTAATCAACTTATGACATATGTATATTACTTAAAATTGGTATTTTAATCATTAAAGATAACTCGCAGATTTGTTAACTCAATCAAAAATATTTAAGTGGATATTTTAGAGACGTCATATAAAACTTTAAATCGGTGTATACTCGTTAATAAATTTCCAATAAAATTTCAAAATCATATTTGCCCTTAATAAAAAATAGCACAAAAAGTTTGTACGTTATTTGCATCAGTTCAAATTTGGTCAAAATGCTTCAAATATAGATTGAAAATGGAGGCAGGATTCACAGATATTAGAAATAATGAATACGCTTCCGGAATATCCGTAGAGCTTACGAGTGTGTAGAATTTTCACGAATTAAATCCATTTATTAGTTGAGTAATGTAACTCAATATTTGTCTCCACTAACTTCTTTATGAATATTTCCGACTTGTACAATACACATTTCCAAATCAAATGTTCTCTTAGTTTTTCATGTAATCATTTATTGCGTTCTCGTTTGAACAGGCTAATACAAAAATGTCGCTAAGTGATTTATTTATTATGTTTCCTCATAATCATTTTTGAAGCACGTTTTTATTGATTAAATATATATTTAATATTACAGTTATTATATATATATATACATATATATATATATATATATGAGTGTTACTACAACATTGAAAACATGCTTGAAAATTTGAGAACCCAGTTAACAGACGCGTACATTTATATCAATAAATAACATTTATTTATCATTTTTATTTATTTTATATATTTTATAAATCTGAATTTTCGGTTTAACAAACCTTAATCATGGAAACAGAAAGTGTATATATATATATTAAAATTGTGTTTTCTTCATGGTGAAATTCAACAACACCGCCGAAGATTGACGATCCTCTCCGATGTTATTGGAGTGTTTGTATATATGTCCGGTGCAAGTAGCGAATGCGCTTGTAAGCATGGGTTAGAATAATGGGTTTACTACAGCATTGAAAGCGTCGTTAAGAAATATATTTGTGAATTAGAGAAACCAGTTAACAGACGCGTAAATTTATATCAAATGAAATTCATTAATCATTTTATATATATATATATATATATATATATATATATATTTAATAAATCCGAATTTTCTTCATATAAATTAACGCGTCTGTTAACTGGTTTCTCAAATGTTCAAATATCTCTCTCTTTTTCTCTCTCTCTCTCTTATGTATTGTATTAGTTTCTGTAAATGTACATCCGTAGAAACTCAAGGGTTTATAAAAAGTGCTCAATAACAAGTA
>OY744543.1:4332500-4357500 GCA_963556195.1 Sepiola atlantica | reverse complement strand
AGAAGTAACTCGTTAGACAACGGAGCATTTGTAATGGCGAAGCAGCTGCGCATTTAATCACTTATTTTTCAAAATAGCCTGAGAAAGAGAAAAAAACAGATACCTTTGTAATATTTGTGTGTGCAACAAGAGACGAAGTCGTTTTACAGCATTTACGCAATTGTTTAATTAATTACAATCTTGTAGATTTGTTTAATTCTGGCTTAACAAGTTTTCAAGTGTTTTCGCGCCCCGGGACGATTTTCGCAATTAAATGAATGCCGGCAGCCATTTCACTTAGACACCCTGAAAGTGATAAAAATGCTATTAGAAGGAAAAAGTAGACACAAAATATCATATAGAAATAGACTGGTTCTGATTGTTGGCTGTACGCTATACTTTTTAGGTGAGACAATCATTCGCGCTTTGTATTAGGAAACTATGCCGATGTTTCTGTATGTAAGGGTTATATTCGTTAGTATGCAGTGAGTATTGACTCGGGCCCGACGCTAAATTATCTGGAGGTAAACGTTGCCCGCTACGCATCCTGAAATGTATATTTCCAAGTCTGTCTCCGAGAAATAACCTTTTATTTGGCCAGACATATCTTTCAAAATCATCAACTACAAAACCCTGACATATATATATATATATATATATATATATATATATATATATAAATGCATAAAAGCGAATAATTTTTCAATTCATCGTAACTATATTTACATCAAAACATAAACACCGTATATATATAGGACATTGCAAATATCTTAAAAACGTTTGGTTCTTTTTAATTTGCATATATATCGAATAAACAGCTTCTAATCAATAAATATTCTGTAATATGCAGTTGCTTTTTTTGCATTGTCATATTATTTATATATACGTAATATCTTTGTCTATAGTTAAACGTTTGAGGCGGCCAGGATTCTGTGAACAGATATTACATTTGATCTCCGTCAAAAGGTCATGTAACCAGAAAAATACTGTCTTTTTCATGGCTAGGAATTTTTAAATGAATGAAAGCAAATCTCATTTAAATTATCATTGTATCATCTTTTAATCTGTAGGGAGAAGTATAGGTTCTGTTGTCATGAAATCGTCCTCTCAGAAATCACTTTCCTCTTAAGGTGGAGGGTTTATCCTCCCAGGTATTACACCCTCGTATGTGAGAGGATGTAAAGTTATACATATATTCTGGTGTCATGAGACGATCTTTTCAGTGACTACCTTTATTTTTATGCGGGAGGATTGGGGGTAGTCTTGTATATGTTTCGTTGGTCTGATACCATACTCATGAATTACAATGTTATCAAAGTGTTTAAGTGCAATAATATTATAAAGATTGTGATAATTTGTGTTAGCAAAATTATGTATAGTTTTATAACTGGATTCAATTAATAATGTTATGGGCATATGATATCGTTATTGGTATGTTCAAATTTAAAAATCATATATAAAACTTAATTTTATAAAAAGACGGTAAAAATGAAGTTTTTAAAAGCGAAACAAAAATGAAATTCAAAATGTATGAATTAGTTTCCTGTCCCGTTAAGTTATATTAATTTCGTAAAACATTTTTTCACAAATAGTTCATTTATTTAGGTCTTTATCTGATTTTAGATTAATATATTTACGTTCAAAATACTTTTAAACTGTAACTTTGACTTGTTCTAACTTTGACTTGTTCTAACTTTGACTCGTTCTCACTTAGACTCGTTCTCACTTTGACTCGTTCTAACTTAGACTTGTTCTAACTTTGACTTGTTCTAACTTTGACTTGTTCTAACTTTGACTCGTTCTCACTTTGACTCGTTCTCACTTTGACTCGTTCTCACTTTGACTCGTTCTAACTTTGACTCGTTTTAACTTTGACTCGTTTTAACTTTGACTCGTTCTCACCTTGACTCGTTCTCATTTTGACTCGTTTTAAATTGCTTGGGTGCTCTAGGTGTTCATCAATATGGATTCGTATGTTTTCTTTTTTATCAAAACAAACAAAGTATTAAGAATGGACATTTTCAAACGGTGAACCCGGATTTCGACTTAATTACGTTGACGCACAAGTGATTGATAGATCACGAAAATGAAGGAAGGTTTGATACAGTTTTTAAGATGACTTGTGAGAATCTAAGCTGTTATATAGTTTTGTAATTCTCTAGGTATATAAATAACATCTAAGCTGGAAATATAATGTAGTCACCGTGTGTGCCATTTGCCCCTCCCATCGCTTTCACACCGGTCACATAAAACTGTGCTTAGTAACCTCTCTTTTTGGTCTGCTGACGTAGGGGACGGGTATTAGATTTAAACTAAATAAATGTCTGAATTTTCTAGAGGAATAGATAAGACATTATAAATTACTGTGTTGTTTTGTTCCATTTATAAATAATATATATGTGTCTAGTAGTTATGGAATTTAGCAAACAATGACTAATTGATATTTACTCTCGTATATGTACAGGATGAAGCTAAAGAATGATCCCCAATTGAATCGGTAATGAAGTAGATATTTAACTATGGTTGTAACAGTGAACTATATCTATGATCGGTTTGTCAACAAATATAAGTCATTAATTCATCAGTCTTTTTTCTATTACATTTAAATGATAACGCACCTGTTTCAACGTCCAAAAATGTGAATAACGTCGCTATGAACACTGCCAGCTGTGAATGCGATGAACCTCTTTAGTTCATACATGTTTGGTATTGTTTTGATAGTCATCACGTTTGAGATTCTCCCAAAGATAAAAATTAGGCTTGTTAAAGTGTATGTCGTTTGAAGCCCGTTCATGATGACACCTGTAACTGATATCACGATCATATAATACACCTGCGTTAATCAACGACAACTGAAGATTCTTGGATCAGACTTATGGGACACGTCAAGAATCGTCTGAAGATAGTTTGAGTACCGAATATATTCTAATTTCAAAAATATTGTTAATATATGTAAATAGTTGTACTTTTTATAGAGCACTATTATATATACACAGTAAATATTATACGGATAGAAACACACACACACAGACACATACATACATACATACATACATACATACATACATACATACATACATACATACGCTGGTGTGCTGTCTCCTCGGGCAATCCAGCGCGTCATTCCGATTGCGGATGAGGGTACCCCTCTTTTTTAGGGTAGCTTTGAATAACCAATAAAAAGCCGTGGACAAAGAGGAAGAAAACATGAAAAGATGCACAAATCAAAATCTACAAACTGGTAGGCCGGCACCCAGGATAAAAAAGGGCCCCTCAACTCGTTTATGCACCAGGCGGGAAGAGGTATGCAATGGTACAAACCTTTTTTCCTCTGAAAATGTCACTATGGACATGTCAGAGACCAGACAGGGACAGCCACCAGGCCTTGATGAAAAAGACCCTGGCACCCAGACTCCACCACAAGCAACGACCTAAACAAGGAATACAAGGGGCCTAAAATCCCAAAAGTGGTCAGTTGCACAAAAAAGGATTTTACTGCACTGCTACCATTACTCGATGTTCGAGAAATGGAGTAAGAGCTCAAACGAGATTCTAACCGAGAGAATAAGAGCGTCTGACCTTTCTGAAGATAAAAATACACCCCCGTTTCCAATCTGCGCTCCTTAGTATCCCAAGTGGGCAAATACTTAACATCTGAGTAGATCCCCAGCATAAAAACTGATGCCCTGAAGGACGCAGAAAAGGAGTATTTACCACGACAAGCAGAGGAATCCCAGTGGAGAATAGAAAACAAATGGAACAAAGAGGAAAAATGGACACTAATATGGTCCATTACATATGCGAGAACAAAATACGAAAAACAGAAAGAAATCACAAGAGAATGGAAAGAAATTTTCTTTCATTACCACCCAGCAAAACGCAATGTCCCCTCTAAGAAATTGAATATGCAGCGCTACAAAAGTCTCAAATGGGACTTCAGTGAAACAGAACTTAATTCCATGGGACTGGACGTAGCAGCACTTATAACAAATAACATCAGCCCCCTTCATAACCCTATAACAGTTCCCACTAGCAACAAAAAAGTACAAAACCCAAATATATCTAGGGAAGTAAGATCGGCAAATGGAGACACTCCAGAACTGCCCCCTAGTATAGACCCTCTATATCTGCAAACAACAGATGGATTAACAATATCCCCAACAACAGTCCCAACACAAACACACCTCCCAATACCAGCACACCCATATAACTATTCAAAAGCACACCCTAAACAAAATCCCAAAGCCAAACAAAAGCCTACGGAAACTCTCACACCACAACACTCTTCACTGAATAAAACATACATACATACATACACACACACACATACATACATACATACATACATATATAGTTAATTTTTATATGCCAGTAACCATTACATTTTTTTCACATTTTTAAAAATTATGAGATGTATATTTTACGGTCTGTTTTTCTGAATACGAGTCAAACAATAGTATGTCAACACTTCAAGATCATCAGAAAAATCTACAAAGAAAGTTCTCAAATTTAAATGTTTTGAAAATAACCGACACCACAAAGTGGTTATTTGTCGTCAACTTTGTGGATTTCTCTTATAATCTTAAAGTGTTGCAGAGACGATATTGACATAATAATATTGTTTGAGGTGACTCCACCGAAACACACGGTAAAATATACATCTCATAAGGATGTTAGCGTTTTTTTTTAATGTGGAATTAAAAGAAAAACATGATTATAAGAATATAAAATCAAACTAACGTATTTATATGTTTTGTCGTTACTGGTTGACAATCATCGAGCTGAATCTTTTTGTAGAGAGCGATAATTAAAAGGTACTGATAGTATATGCTAATACATATATTGTTATTATACATACCTCATATATATATATATATATATATATATATATATATATATCGTATTTTGATATTTATTATATGTTTGCTTAAGTTTGAAGTAGAATGTTCTAACTCAACCGGAAGATTTACTAGAAGTGTCTCGTGAGTGTCGTTGCTTTTACTTTTCCTGACAGCGAGACATTTATTTATTTATAACCTAATTTAAAATAAAATGTGATGAAGAATTTATTTGTTTATCCTGACCTTTTTACAAAAGAACAGATCACTTTTCTTCAAAGTGTAAATGACAAGGTGTTATCCTATCGTCTGTATAGACTCAAATAACGCTGTCTAAAAGTGAGGGCTAAAATCGACTTATAAATATGAGGCAAGCATAAAAAACCTTAACGTATATTTTTTTCGATTTCACAAATGTTATTGCCATGAGAAGTAAATATTGCCTTCATTTTAATTTGTTTTTCCCTGTTGGGCATCTATTTGAAAAGCAAATAAAACAATACATTTTTTCATCACTTTGTTTTTTTTTATAATAGAAAAGTAAGTTTTATTTTTATGTTATTTCGTTTTAAAATGCCTTTGAAATATCGTCTCATTGCAACATTTAATAAAATGTTTTTTTTCAACCGAACATTTACTTTATTCCCTATAAAGATAGGGGCACACATATATAAAATACAGCCATGATCAACATTTAGATAATCTCAATTTTTTTTCTCAAAATTCGTTAAATTCCGTTTATTAGAAAAAGTTTGCTATAAAATGAGTAAGTCTTCAAATGTTTTGTCATTCAAAATATTTTTCTTATTTTTATAAATTACTTCATTCTTACTAAGTCGATCTTAAGGATTTCAATGAAAATGCTGTTATTTTTATATATTGAAATTTTAAATAGTTTTAAGACAGAAACGACTGTTAGTAATTAATTCTAATAAATCCAGACCTTTTAAAAACCTGGTTTTGAATTTTCCAACTTTTCTAAATATTTGTTTTAATAAACTAATTGAAAGAGAAATGTAACCAAAATTCATGAGAAGATACCTATATATTCATCAAATTCTCTAAAATATTTGAACCGATATTTCCCCAAATACCCGACATTTTTTCAGAAAACTATTCTGCATGTATAGTTGCATGTTTTCATAAACTCTGGGCAAATAAATAAATTTCTTCTCGCTCTTCGCTAAAATTATTACATAATAAATCAATCTCGGAATAGTTCGCCACATCGAAAATCCTAACTTTCTGTTTAAGCAAAAGTATGTATTTAGAACACGACGTTCTTCTGAGGATATCCTAACAGTTGGGCTTGACACATATGCTATACACGTCATGAAGCAGATTAAAGTAGGGCGGTTGCGTTTGATATATCCGAAAACCGTTGACAAAGTCTTGCATGAAATGTTTCTAAAGAACATTAAGTCGTACAATATTACTGGAGAAGTAACTAATATAAGCGTGTCATTCTTTACTAAAATAAAGACCCAGGTCGTGATCCATGTTCGGAAATCTAAACAAAACACAACAGTAATGCGACTATACCCCTTACGTTTATTATCGGACATACTTTTTTTATCTTAATACACAACGTTCTTGATTCAATAGCTTCCTCTGATAGATATACATGATAACACCATGCTCTATTTTCAACATGGGGGGAAGTCATACACATCACCATAAACATACACATAACCATACACATAACCATACACACATATATATATATATATATATATATATATATATATATATATCAATCGTTGGATGTTTTATAAATGACCTTTAGTATGTAGTCGACTTCGGACAAAAATACATGGTTATATTTAATGCTGCCAAAAAAGACTCTTTCCGTCGAAACTTACAAAACGCCGATTGTCATGGCTTGTAGCACACTTCCTGCGAATGCACTATTTAAACTCTTCGGCCTTACATCTACAGGTTACATTAATTGGATTGAATACATAGAATATACTACCAAACCTGCGTTGAAAAACGCGGACCCCGTTTATCGGACTACAGAATACATGTGTAAAAAAATGTTAGAAGTAAGAGATAAGAAGTAATTGGTTTGTATTCGTTTTAAATTGAAGTTGGAACAATTGCACTGGAAAACGGTATTGAAATGTAAATTCATGCGTTTTTGCCTGAGGATTCTACTGTAATTGTACAATTATTGATCCCCGACAACGCTGCGAAAAAAATAGGCACAGTCGATATTTTTAATTTGTTCCTCCTCTCTCCATTGCAACATATTAAGATGATGCATGCTTTTGATGAATTCAATAGCCTGAATACTTGCTGTATATCCTTTATCAAAAGTTATACTGTAATCTAACAATGTTGTATACCGGGAAAATGCGACGTAGAACCTATGGTCCCGGAAAATGACTAATTTCTTGTTCTCACCCCCATTGAACAATAATATGAAGATAAAGGATATAAAGCACTTTTGATTATTGCTCACGTGTGTATACAAGATTCTAAAAAAGACACAAGTTATTTATCCTGAGCAGCACTTCGTGTAAAAATAGGATATTGAGCACTGTTTAGGGTAACTAGCTGCTCTATCCAGAATATTCATATGAATAAAAAATAAATTAAAAAAATTGAATAAGAAAAAAATTGTGTAATATGACTGAAAAAAATGAATTAAATTATTAATGAAAAAGTGAATTTTAAAAAATGAATGAAAAAAATAAATGAAAAATAATCATGGAAAACATGTAAATTAAAAACTAATGAAAATCCGTTAATGAAAAATACGAATGAAAAAATGAATGCTTGAAAATTAAAAGATAAAAATTGAAAGAAAAAAATGAATGAAAAATAATCATGGAAAACATGTAAATTAAAAACTAATGAAAATCAGTTAATGAAAAATACGAATGAAAAAATGAATGCTTGGAAATTAAAAGATAAAAATTGAAAGAAAAAATGAATGAAAAATGATCAAAGGAAAACATGTAAATTAAAAACTAATGAAAATCAGTTAATAAAAAATACGAATGAAAAAATGAATGCTTGGAAATTAAAAAGATAAAAATTGAAAGAAAAAATGAATGAAAAATAATCAAAGAAAAACATGTAAATTAAAAACTAATGAAAATCAGTTAATAAAAAATACGAATGAAAAAATGAATGCTTGGAAATTAAAAAGATAAAAATTGAAAGAAAAAATGAATGAAAAATAATCAAAGAAAAACATGTAAATTAAAAACTAATGAAAATCAGTTAATGAAAAATACGAATGAAAAAATGAATGCTTGGAAATTAAAAAGATAAAAATTGAAAGAAAAAATGAATGAAAAATAATCAAAGAAAAACATGTAAATTAAAAACTAATGAAAATCAGTTAATAAAAAATACGAATGAAAAAATGAATGCTTGGAAATTAAAAAGATAAAAATTGAAAGAAAAAATGAATGAAAAATAATCAAAGAAAAACATGTAAATTAAAAACTAATGAAAATCAGTTAATGAAAAATACGAATGAAAAAATGAATGCTTGGAAATTAAAAAGATAAAAATTGAAAGAAAAAATGAATTAAAAATAATCAAAGAAAAACATGTAAATTAAAAACTAATGAAAATCAGTTAATAAAAAATACGAATGAAAAAATGAATGCTTGGAAATTAAAAAGATAAAAATTGAAAGAAAAAATGAATGAAAAATAATCAAAGAAAAACATGTAAATTAAAAACTAATGAAAATCAGTTAATAAAAAATACGAATGAAAAAATGAATGCTTGGAAATTAAAAAGATAAAAATTGAAAGAAAAAATGAATGAAAAATAATCAAAGAAAAACATGTAAATTAAAAACTAATGAAAATCAGTTAATAAAAAATACGAATGAAAAAATGAATGCTTGGAAATTAAAAAGATAAAAATTGAAAGAAAAAATGAATGAAAAATAATCAAAGAAAAACATGTAAATTAAAAACTAATGAAAATCAGTTAATAAAAAATACGAATGAAAAAATGAATGCTTGGAAATTAAAAAGATAAAAATTGAAAGAAAAAATGAATGAAAAATAATAAAGAAAAACATGTAAATTAAAAACTAATGAAAATCAGTTAATGAAAAATACGAATGAAAAAATGAATGCTTGGAAATTAAAAAGATAAAAAATGAAAGAAAAAATGAATGAAAAATAATCAAAGAAAAACATGTAAATTAAAAACAAATGAAAATCAGTTAATGAAAAATACGAATGAAAAAATGAATGCTTGGAAATTAAAAAGATAAAAATTGAAAGAAAAAATGAATGAAAAATAATCAAAGAAAAACATGTAAATTAAAAACTAATGAAAATCAGTTAATGAAAAATACGAATGAAAAAATGAATGCTTGGAAATTAAAAGATAAAAATTGAAAGAAAAAATGAATGAAAAATGATCAAAGAAAAACATGTAAATTAAAAACTAATGAAAATCAGTTAATAAAAAATACGAATGAAAAAATGAATGCTTGGAAATTAAAAAGATAAAAATTGAAAGAAAAAATGAATGAAAAATAATCAAAGAAAAACATGTAAATTAAAAACTAATGAAAATCAGTTAATGAAAAATACGAATGAAAAAATGAATGCTTGGAAATTAAAAGATAAAAATTGAAAGAAAAAATGAATGAAAAATGATCAAAGGAAAACATGTAAATTAAAAACTAATGAAAATCAGTTAATAAAAAATACGAATGAAAAAATGAATGCTTGGAAATTAAAAGATAAAAATTGAAAGAAAAAATGAATGAAAAATGATCAAAGGAAAACATGTAAATTAAAAACTAATGAAAATCAGTTAATAAAAAATACGAATGAAAAAATGAATGCTTGGAAATTAAAAAGATAAAAAATGAAAGAAAAAATGAATGAAAAATAATCAAAGAAAAACATGTAAATTAAAAACTAATGAAAATCAGTTAATAAAAAATACGAATGAAAAAATGAATGCTTGGAAATTAAAAAGATAAAAATTGAAAGAAAAAATGAATGAAAAATAATCAAAGAAAAACATGTAAATTAAAAACTAATGAAAATCAGTTAATGAAAAATACGAATGAAAAAATGAATGCTTGGAAATTAAAAAGATAAAAATTGAAAGAAAAAATGAATGAAAAATAATCAAAGAAAAACATGTAAATTAAAAACTAATGAAAATCAGTTAATGAAAAATACGAATGAAAAAATGAATGCTTGGAAATTAAAAAGATAAAAAATGAAAGAAAAAATGAATGAAAAATGATCAAAGGAAAACATGTAAATTAAAAACTAATGAAAATCAGTTAATAAAAAATACGAATGAAAAAATGAATGCTTGGAAATTAAAAGATAAAAATTGAAAGAAAAAATGAATGAAAAATGATCAAAGGAAAACATGTAAATTAAAAACTAATGAAAATCAGTTAATAAAAAATACGAATGAAAAAATGAATGCTTGGAAATTAAAAAGATAAAAAATGAAAGAAAAAATGAATGAAAAATAATCAAAGAAAAACATGTAAATTAAAAACTAATGAAAATCAGTTAATAAAAAATACGAATGAAAAAATGAATGCTTGGAAATTAAAAAGATAAAAATTGAAAAAAAAAATGAATGAAAAATAATCAAAGAAAAACATGTAAATTAAAAACTAATGAAAATCAGTTAATGAAAAATACGAATGAAAAAATGAATGCTTGGAAATTAAAAAGATAAAAATTGAAAGAAAAAATGAATGAAAAATAATCAAAGAAAAACATGTAAATTAAAAACTAATGAAAATCAGTTAATGAAAAATACGAATGAAAAAATGAATGCTTGGAAATTAAAAAGATAAAAAATGAAAGAAAAAATGAATGAAAAATAATCAAAGAAAAACATGTAAATTAAAAACTAATGAAAATCAGTTAATGAAAAATACGAATGAAAAAATGAATGCTTGGAAATTAAAAGATAAAAATTGAAAGAAAAAAAAATGAAAAGCTGACTTAAAATTGAATTAAAAGGTAAATGAAAACAAATTGATGGAAAAAATGAAAAAAAAAACCTGTATCGTTTAACACCAGTTCGCAATTTCGGATGTCAGATAGGGTAGACATCACCAAGTGATATATTCCATATTACCATTAAACAAATTAGTGACAAGTTATTATTTGCGAAAAAACATTCGGCTTTACATATAATGTAGAATTTATTTATTTTGATTAACACTGACGTGCAATTTCTGATGTCAGATAGGGCGGTCATGACTGAATTGCTATTATCTACATTGCAATTCAAAAGAAATCGTGAAACGAAATTATTTGCGAAAAAAACCCATCGTGCCGAAAACATAGTGCAGCATGTTTTACTAGATTAACACCGGTTAGAAATGTCTTGTATCAGATAGGGCGGCCATGACTAAGTAGATATCTTTTTTTTATTATCACCAAAAAGACGGAAATTAAAAAGTAAAGAAACAATAGTTTCAGATTACTACTAATCAGCTCTACTCAGATATTAAGCTGTGTGAAAGATTATAATGAAGGTCTATACACAATATAGTATATCACCTAATAATATCATATATATATATATATATATATATATATATATATATATTCATAAAATTACGGATATATATATATATATATATATATATTCATAAAATTACGGATATATATATATATATATATATATATTCATAAAATTACAGATATATATATATATATATATATATATTTATATTTTCATGAAATTACAGATATATATATATATATATTCATAAAATTAGGGATATATATATATATATTCATAAAATTAAAGATATATATGTATATATATTCATAAAATTAGGGATATATATGTATATATATATCTTCATAAAATTAGGGA
Source organism: Sepiola atlantica (assembly GCA_963556195.1). Taxonomy (NCBI): domain Eukaryota; kingdom Metazoa; phylum Mollusca; class Cephalopoda; order Sepiida; family Sepiolidae; genus Sepiola; species Sepiola atlantica. Next base: position 4,345,828 of record OY744543.1, on the reverse strand, counting down.
TATATATATATATATATATATATATTCATAAAATTAGGGATATGTATGCATATATATATATATTCATAAAATTAGGAATGTGTATATATATATATATATATATATATATATATATATATATATATTCATAAAATTAGGGATATATATAAATATATATTCATAAAATTAGGGGTATATATATTCATAAAATTAGGGATATAAATATATATTCATAAAATTAGGGGTATATATATTCATAAAATTAGGGATATATATATATTCATAAAATTAGGGATATATATGTAAATATATATATATATTCATAAAATTAGGGATATATATATATTCATAAAATTAGGGACATATATATATATATTCATAAAATTAGGGATATATATATATTCATAAAATTAGGGACATATATATATATATTCATAAAATTAGGGATATATATATTCATAAAATTAGGAATACATATGTATATATATTCATAAAATTTGGGATATATATGTGTATATATATTCATAAAATTAGGGATATATATGTGTATATATATTTATAAAATTTGGGATATATATGTGTATATATATTCATAAAATTAGGGATATATATGTGTATATATATTCATAAAATTAGGGATTTATATGTGTATATATATTCATAAAATTAGGGATATATATGTGTATATATATTCATAAAATAAGGGATATATATGTGTATATATATTCATAAAATTAGGGATATATATGTGTATATATATATTCATGAAATTAGGGATATATATGTGTATATATATATATTCATGAAATTAGGGATATATATGTGTATATATATATATTCATAAAATTAGGGATATATATGTGTATATATATTCATAAAATTAGGGATATATATGTGTATATATATTTTCATAAAATTAGGGATATATATGTATAAATATATATTCATAAAATTAAGGATATATATATATATATATATATATATATATATATATGTATATATATAATGTGTGTGTGTGTGTGTGTGTCTGTCTATGGGAATATCTATAAATCTCAATATGTACACATGTATACCCTAATTATATATAACAATGTATAGAGATACCTCAATTTCTGAATCTATCCATATATTTAAGGGCTCTGACTTCCAATTCATCCATCAGAAAAGCTAACATAGTAAAAAAATATAGTATAATTTATTATTATTCAGTTAGTTCATAGTTCTGTATTGATCGATCTATATATCTCAATATGTTAAGATTTATCTCTCAACTTATTCATGTTTACCAATGTATAAATATCACCCCATACATCTATCTATGTTTAACGACTCTGTAAACTCGGGCAAACAACTCCGATTCCTCCATCAAACAGGCTACCCTAAATAACAAGAATTTACCGTATAATATATTGCATTCAATTTCACTGCATTCTCTTGAATATCCCTTTTCATGCGAAACCTTTGCCAATGCATTCCGAGCGTGACATGAGTAACCTCAGATATTTCTTCCTCGTGCGGGTTTTGATTTTACGAGCGCTACCAATAAAACGAACTCCAATATTTTCGAATCAACCTGCCATGCTGAAACAGATTGGAAAGCTTTATTAAAACCAGGCAAACCCTTGATGCGCCTATTAGAATTCCATACACTTCTTCGGACATGTTCAGCATTTGTTTAGATCCGATTCAATAATACATGGCGTTTCGTAATAAAAGCAGCTTAATAATAAAAAAAGCCAGTTTGATCGAAATGATTGTCAGTCGAATACAGTGTTCTGGCCAGTTGGTCAACACATTCTGACCTGCAGACTTCTAATCATTTATCATGACGGTGAGATCATAAATTTTAATGTTGTTAAACTTTGTATGATAATAATAATAATAATAATAAATGATGTTTTAAGTAAAATGTGCCCCTTTATACCAATAGGTTAGCTATATCTCCTTTTCTAATACTTTTCTCGCTAAACCGTACATTAAGTGGTTAAATAGTATTACAAACTAAGGTAACATTTCCATTTGTTGGTCCCCCGATTTTATAAATCGGGGGACTTATGTTTTGAGGCATGTCCGTCCGTCCGTTCGTCCGTCCGGATTTTTCTCCGCAACCATCCATTGAATTTCTCTGAAATTTTACATGAAGTTGTAACTCTGATCAGGTTACAAAGTGACATTATCCGATTTTTGAAAAAAATACTGGTTAGCCCCCCAGGGGGTCAAAGGACTCCGAAATGTCAAAAAATGACATGTTTTGCCCCATAACTTTTCATCCATTCATTCAATTTCTCTGAAACTTGGCATAAATATGGAGGCAATTGTTCCTAATAGAAAATAAGTATCGCTGACCTTGGAAAAAATCTAGTTCGCGCCCCCAGGGGGTCAAAAGCCCCCAAAATGGCAAAAAATGACCTTTTTCTCCCATAACGTTTGATCCATCCATTCAATTTTTCTAAAACTTGGCCAAAATGTAGACGCAATTGTTCTGGATATAAAATGAGCATTTTTGACACCAGACAAATTCTGGTTCGCGCCCCCAGGGGTCAAAGGGGGTCAAAAATGCCCCAAATTGCCAAAATGTATTGCATTTTACACTCGCCACATCCGATAACATACAGAGGGGGACTACGCACGCGCGGCTTGTTTATAATTGTCTGCAACTTGTATGGGTTTTATACTTAGGTTTATATAACTTGTGAAGGTGTCACACACGATTTATTCATGTACAGCTGATGAAGTAAATGCGAGGGGTCGGAAAATATGCAGTAAAAGAGAAACAATGTGATCAACAGAAATCTAGTAAAATATGGGTTGCCTGACAATAAGCACAATTAAAAAGGGAGATGTTATAAACCTTACTAAATAACATTAGCAAATATATAAGTATGTATTCTGTTGGATGAAGATTTATAGAAACCCGTTTTAATTAACACGGCTTTTAAGTATATATATATATATATATATGAGAGAGAGAGAGAGAGAGAGAGAGAGAGAGAGAGAGAGAGAGAGAGAAATATGCGACGATTGTCCAAATTTATTTCAAATTTAAATTGTTCAATGCAAGGTATATTCAGTAATAAACTAGTGTTTATTATTCTTTCCTTAAGCCAAGGCTTTTCAAAGATCGAAATCTTATCATCAGAGGAAAAATACAGATGGATAAGTTGGTTTTCGAAAAAAACAAAGTTCAAATATTTGAAAAATATGAAAATTATTATTAAAAGAAATTTTGTTAAAAAAACGTAGTGAATGAAAAGAAAAAATATATATACAAATATATAGTGCATGTATTATATTTGTCTCTGTAGATGTTAAACTAATGACACTCCAGTGTTTATAAAAGTGCTCAATAACAAGTAGAGCTGTTGTAGGATACCATTTTATTCATACAAACATTATTAGTTACATATGTGCATACATGTTTCAGTTGTCCTCTCAAATGGAGTGAACTTCCTCAGACCATGAGAGAATTTTTATCCATAGATATCATTTAGCCTGTATTGTAGAGTTTGAATGCATATTGTATACACTTTGCGAGAGAAATCTGACTTTTCATAAACGAAGTGTACCAGTCAAAACTGTCAGGTTTGACAAAATTTGATTAAATTTTAAAATATCTAAGTAAAAATGTAATTTGTGATTTTATTTAACGACGGAATATGTTATCGTATCTTGAATACCATATATCAAAGCTAATAAAGATACTAACAGGCCGCTTATGTTATTGCATGTCGAACATAAAGTGTGATACAATCTAATAAAGTATACAACAATGTCATAAATGTACACAAATAAATGTGTGTACGATAATGAAATTCAAATTCAACTACGGTTTTAGAAGCGCCGACTGAAACGATAACTTTGACATTTTAGAATCAGTTAACATGACGCGAGATTTTGTTACACAAATGAAATATTTATTAAATCATTTTAAAAAATTTTTTTTTATAAATCCCTAATTTTCGGTTTTCAAAAACCTTAATCATGGTAGACAATGCTTTTTTTTTCCTCTTCTGGTGTTATGAAGATATTGTTTTTTTTTTTTTTATAAATCCCAAATTATAGACCTATTTGATTGTTTAGTGTGATGTTGTCATAGAGAAATGCATGAAGATATTTATTCAAAGAAAGTAAACGGCATAACATGTGAAAATGTTCCGCGACGGAATCACTTATTTGAAAGAAACGGAAGTGAAATATACCTTTCTATTAAACACATGTTCAAAGAAAGAAAAGCTGCATGTTCGACTCAAATGTTGCTTTCTCAAATTAATTGGTATCGATGACAAAGTCCGGAAATAAAAAATAACTTTTGTATTAGATCTGAATTGACTTCGTCAAAATTAGTAAATAATATTTTCCAACAAGGTAAAACAAAATTCATGATGAATGCACGGTTACGGTTTTTAAAGACATAATCATACAGTTTAACGTCCTAGCTTTCCAAAATGGTATAGTATCTCCATTTACGATACATATTCACTCTGATGTCATGATGGTTCTGTGCAACTAATGAAAGAATATAAACGCATTCCAGTCGCTAGATTTATTTGAACAGTAGTCGAAGGTTTTCTGGGTGAGATTATTAAAAATCCCCGACCAAAAGAACTAAATGAAATAGACGCATTTCGAATTAAAAATTCCTACGTCATTCCTGAAAAAAAAAAGAATCTAATTATTCAGTGAAATCGGAAATTAAATAATTCCTTCTTTGCGTTTTTTCCTCGATATTTCTATCCGCGTCTGAGTCATGCTTCATGTTTAAATAGAATTCTATCTTCGAAATGACTAGATTAAATGTTAAACTAGTTTCATGAAAATCTGTTTGAACTGCTGGGTTGTTTGTAACTGTGTGGCTTTTATGTATTAGGCTGAACACACGGAACATAGATGCGTCCTAAAATCGACGTAAACCTATGTCTTCACTGGGTCGGTAGCTCACGTTAGACTTTTATTAAGATGTGACGTTTTTTTTTTGGTAAATCACGCTTATATTTTTGCATGTTAATAGTATGAGCCAATAAGACGAGATGAAACAAGCAGTTTAATACGTATTATAAATAAGGAGTGTATGTTTAAAGAGACAGTTCATCGCGAAATAGGCGAATCCTAATATATCTATAAGAACTTCTCTCGTCATCTTTTTTCTTACGTTTATGTATTCATAACATTTTAGTCCGCTTGTCACGTATATATTTTAATGCAAAAATACACATTTTGATCGTTCGGTCGGTATGTCACGCTTGACTTTGTTACGTTTAAGTTTGAAACTATCAGTTACGTATATTACTCTTAAGTTGGTACTTATATCGATCTTGACCCAATTTTCGCGAGTTTCTTGTCGGAAGCGTTCGGCTATCCTACGCAAACGCCCGAGAGATGACGAACCGATTTGTACCAGACGACAATTTTGATACGGTGCTGCGTCCTATGATTTTAAGTTTTATTTTCAAGAAATTGTCTAAAAGAAACAACAACAACAAACAACAGAACAAGCAAAACATAGCGTTATCAAATAAATATATTTTTTTTTATTTTGATACGTTGCTGCGTCCTATAATTTTTAGTAATATTTACAAGAATTTTTTAAAATAACAAACCAAATAAAACAAGCTAAACAGAACGAAATTAGTGTTATCAAATAAACATTTTAACACTAACCCTAAGACCTAAACCCTAACCCTTAAACCGAAACCCTACCCCTAATCCTAAACCTTAACCCTAACAAAAAAAAACAAAAAACAAGCAAACCATTATAATCATAGGACGCAGCACCGTATCAAAATTTTCGTCTGGTACAAATCGGCTCGTCAACTCTCGGGCGTTTTTTATTTTTATTTTGATACGTTGCTGCGTCCTATAATTTTTAGTAATATTTACAAGAATTTTTTAAAATAATAAACCAAATAAAACAAGCTAAACAGCACGAAATTAGTGTCATCAAATACATATTTTAACACTAACCCTAAGCCCTAACCCCTAAACCCGAAACCCTAACCCTAATTCTAAACCCTAACCCTAACAAAAAAAAACAAAAAAACAAGCAAACCATTATAATCATAGGACGCAGCACCGTATAAAAATTCTCGTCTGGTACAAATCGGCTCGTCATCTCTCGGGCGTTTGCATATGGTAACCGAACGCTTTCGACAAGTAACTCACGGAAACTGGGTCAAGATCGATATACATACCTTTAAGTTTACAGAAGAGTCGGTTCGTCACGCTTGCGTTTAAAATAACATTTCAGATGCGTCCAGTCTTATTCATACGTGCTTATATGACCATTACTTTGTATGTCACGCTTAAGTCCAATACAAGATTTGAATCACTACATGCGCAACATTGAATGGGCGTACATGTAGATCAGTTGTTTTTTACTTAATCCAAAATCTGGTGAAATTAAAAAAGTAACATTACAAAAATCATATTTTATGATGAATTATTTAAATTTGTTGTGCGTTTCTATCCATTGGAAAAGAGGGGCAACTAAAATATTCAGTCACGAAAATAAGATTTAAAAAATGTAATTATAACCAACTTTAAGAGAATAAATTACATTTAAAACATTACTATCTTGAGTCAACTCGTGTAATTAAGTTAGAATACTAAAATAAATACATGATAATAAATCACGAGGATAAAATAAGTATCTTATTTTAATAAAGGTTATGTGTCTGTTTCAAAGTGACTCTAAATACGTCAGAAGGTTTAGTGTCTTATTTAAGCAATCAAGTAAACATAACAGCAAGTAAGCGAATGTAACAACAGCAAGAAAGCAAGATAAACATATTTTATAAGTACAGGGAGTTCGAAACAAATTTAATATTTTTTTAAATATTATTTCATTTAAAACTAATTGGAGTATTTAATATCGTTAACACGCACCCGATAGCTGTTTTTAGATACTATTCGTGGCTTCAAGAGCTGGAAATGATAATACAATTTTCAGTATTAATCAACGAGCAAGTAATATTATGAACTCTTTATTTGATTAATCTTAGTAATAATGTATTTAATTAAAACAAAATACACATTTCCTAAAGATACATTTCTAAGAACTATAAAAACGCATCCATTTACGCCGCGTTGAGACAGCGAAGTGACTGGAGAAAAATAAACCATAAGATAGCTATGTTTAGAGTGTTTAACAAGATTTGGGTAGAGTTCGTTCTAGTTTTTTTATTTTTCATTTTACGGTTGATGTCAAGACACATTCGTGTTAAAGTGAAGAATAGATTAGTCAGTGCTTATATTTAAGTCCTTTATCAGTGAGAGAAACACGCACACAGAAACACACTACTTCTTGTAAGATATTTGATAAATGCATATGATATTATGAATGATATGAATATGATCAGGTTTCGCCGGTTTTACGGCACACCTATACATTTATATAGTGCGTGAGATTCATCCAAATTGAGACGAGCTTTCTTGTACAATTAGTTGAACACATAAAAATAGTTTACGTATGAAATTAAATACAATAGTTAGGGTATGTTTTGAACCCGAAATTGCCGATCGCAAAGCCCGCATGCATTCCTAGTAAACCTAATATGCACGCTAGTTCTAGTAATAGTAGTTGCAGTAGTTTATATATATATATATATATATATATATATATATATATAACGGAAAATATTGAACGAAAAATTCAAAATGGCGTATTAGTGGGTTCCCCCACGTGTGAGTTTTTGCTCTTTTTTCTTTGTTTTTTTGTTTGCTTTCACCCAAAAATGAAACTACTGTATAGTGTAGGTTTTTTCAAGACACTTTAATCCAAGAACTGTTTACTCTTTGTGAATTTTTTCTGATGATTTTGTAGTGTTGCAGAGACGATATTGACATAAAAATGTTGTTTGGCACAAGACAAATGAAACGGACCGTAAAAATATATCTCACAGAAATGTTATGTTTTTTTGGAAATGTGAAAAAATAAAAATAATAAAATAAAACCATGGTTATTGGAATATATGAACTGACATATATATATATATATATATATATATATATATATATATATATATATATATGAATGTTATGCGAACCGTAGTACCTGATGTATTAAATAACACCCCCTCAAGAATAGATATTTTAATACGGGTTTTATTACCGTGTCTTGGAAATTGTTGCGTCACAGGATCTATTTGAGCAGTTACTGCGTCAATGTTTCCTGGGATGCGGTCAGTGAAAATAAACACTCTTTTCTTTCCGAGTCCCTTGGATGCAATAACCGACAATATCGCATCGGTTTGCATTCGCTATTGTATATCAATTACAGAGGCCTTTAGCGCGTTCCTTTAACGAGTAGTACGCCAAACGCCATATCATTATCGTCGTCACCATTAGTAGTCTGGTAGTACTATGTTCCCTAAAAACGACGTACACACTTGGTACAGTTTTTGTAATTACTATCAAGCAATGTAAAACATAAGCAATATACGTATATCACGTTAAAATGGGTGTATCGTCAGTATTATAACCTATTTGAGGATCACTAGAAAAAACGCACCAAATATGAGGAAATATCTAATAATTTGGTCTCATTCCTTAAACGATTATACAGCGTTTTGTCTTAAGCAACTTACCCAAGTTTATATCTATGTACCGATTAAATGTTAGGATTCAATAATTATAAACAGTTTAGAACTATTTTTGATAGACGTTGGACACGGAATTGCCCATTCTAAAGCCCGCATCGGTGCCCATTAAACCCAGATCATAGGCAAGTGCTGTAGTATCAGTTGTCGTAGTAGTGGTCGTAATTCCATGTATGCATGTATAATTATTATGCGAACCGTATAGCTTGGTGCATGAAATGGCGATTCGTATCATCTCCAGAAAGATAACGTTTTTTTTATTGACGGTTTTTCGTTCCTTGTCCGGAAGACTCTTGCGAAACATGATCTATATAGACATTTAATGCGTTAATGTTTCCTGTGATGCGGACAGTAGAAATAAACATCCCTTTCTCTATGACTCCCTTGGATGCAATAACCAACAGTATCCCATCAGTAGGCATGCGCCATTTCATATGCATTCCAAAGGCTTTCACGCGGGTGTCTTTAACGAGTTGAACGGCAAACGCGATACCGTTATCATTGTAATCATCATCATCGTCATCATTATTAGCATTCTCATGAAAACACGTTACGCTGGAAATGACGGGAACACATTTTACCTCTTTTTAATAAATCCATTAAAATAGGGGTGGGACGTAATGGGTGAAAACTTCAGATTCATGCGATTAGTATTTTTTTGTGTTTATTTAAATATAAATATACACTAAACAATCAAACATTTTCAAAATTTTGCAAAATTCAGAAGGTGCAGGCCAAAAATATCCGTTAGGGCTCCACGGGACTCAAAATCCATCATTTTTTGGTGAAAAGTGGTTTCATGCGACATTGCAGGTCCTAAATCATCTTCAAAAGCTATGAATTTATATAGATGGTTTACTCTGATATAGTACTTTTATTTAGGACCATTTTCAGGCTGTGAAACGGTTTCATGAATGTAAAATAGCCAAAAACTAGTGGCCTGCACTTTCTGAATTTTGCAAAATTTTCAAAATGTTTGAGTGTTTTGTGTTATTTATGTATAAATGAACACAAAAAATACTACTCGCATGAATCTGAAGTGTTCACCCATTATGTCCCACCCCTATTTTAATGGATTTATTAAAAAGAGGTAAAATGTGTTCCCGTCATTTTCAACGTAACGTGTTTTTATGAGAATGATAATAATGATGACGATGATGATTACAATGATAACGGTATCGCGTTTGCCGTTAAAACTGAAATAAGTAGATAAAACACGTATACCACAATGCAATGTATTCCACTTTACTCAATGGTTTATATACGTCATAAGTTTTACTTCATAAATCATGGGCGTTTTACCACCTATATACTACTTAAACTATCTATCTTGATATCCTGTTATCTTTCTTGCATGTTTGTTAGTTCCCATACACAATGGATGACATCACCATTGACAATAACTTTTAATACGACACGGAAGAAGGTTTAATACGATAGAGTGGCGCAATATCTGCATATAAGCATCTATTGATATCACGGGAATGTGTCTGTTGTTGGACGCTTAATAGAATTGTCTGGCCAAAGAATGTCAAATGCATAAATATCTTAGTTGACAATTTCAGACGCCAGTTTATTTCCACATGAATTGCAGAAGTCGACACTTAATAATTCGTCGAGATGTTCCTAGTTTAGATACGAACACACGTGTATTTCAGTAAAAACTGCTGCCCCTGCCCCACTCTCGCTTTATTGAAAACATACTATACACCACTGCTGCTTGAAGATGCCTCAACTTGATTCTGTTTATACGAGTCGGGATACATCCGCGACAACCACTACGACAGTGACTCTCTGGCTTAGGTGTGGTCCTGTTTACTGCAAAGAGATTCATCTTCGTGAGTGTTGCCTTCTCTTTGGAAAATAATTAGTTTACCCTTAATCATCTGAGGCGCCCTTACTGGGAAATGCTGAGGAAGCTACTCAATCCGTTTTTGGAGGCGAGACTGCGTTGATTTTTGTGAACTGGCTTTTCATCACCTTATTTCTAATCTTCTGGAGATATAAATAAATACGCATATTAAATAAATGGATCTTATTTTAAAATTAACTAACTCAATCTAACAGCGTCACACATGACATGCTCCTCTTTAGTAATTTCGCCTTTCTTAACAATGTTTTTAGTTAATCATTCTATTTATATACCATTTTTTTAAATTGGACTTTTAAAGTTATATTAAATTCATTTTGGTATTGTTTTAGTAAGGTAATCATATAAGTATAAACCTGTATGTAATTTTCGTAAAGAAAGTTCGTTATTATATTTACTTAGAGAGAGAGAGAGAGAGAGAGAGAGAGAGAGAGAGAATTTATTTTAATACTGTATATTACATATTTTGGAAATGTAACGCATAAATTATATTAGCTCTCGTATATGATCGAGCACTTTATTTGATTTTCCTATACAACCTGACACACACACTCACACACACACACATATATATATATATATATATATATATATATATATATATATATATATATATATATATACAGGGTGGGCAAAAATAAGGGTCCTATTTTTAAAAATTCATAACTTTTTTATTTATTGATTTAAAAAAAATTTTTTTTTAGAATAAGTAAAGGACCCCTTCCGAAGCAAGCATGAGCCGTATTAGCCCTAAGGAACGTACCCTCATTTAGAAAACATTATTTTTGCTTAAAAAACGCAAAACAGTGTAAAAAACAATACTTTAGTTTTTGTAAGTTTTAAGAAGTATTTTTCGGCTAAAATTTGTTTTGTTTATTTCAAAAAATCTCGAAAGGGTCAGTCTACACACACATAAAGTTTGGTGAGTTTAACTTTTATTTTGTGGAAGTTATTCAAATTCAAGTTATTCAAATTTAAAGATAGGACCCTTATTTTGACCCACCCTGTATATATATATATATATATATATATGTGTGTATTCAAAGCGTGTTAAAAAGTAATTCAAGTTTGAAGAATCTTGCTTCATTTTTGTTTAATAACAATGGATCCAATTAAATGTAAGTGTAGATATGATAGAATTTTGAAATGTGTTCATTGCATATCCCTATAAACACCATTACAATAACGCAAATACATTGAATTTAAGAAATATTTATTTATTGATCTCCTATAACGTTTGTCAATATTTTAAAAATATAATCAGTTATATGCATTTTAACGAAATGTTTTAAACCTCTGTACGCACACTTTTCTTCAAAATGAATTAGAACTATATCACATCATTATCAAAATTGCGCCCAGCAGCTGTGCCCCTCATTTATAATGATTAGTTAATTAGTTTAGAAGTTGTTCCTATAGGAACATAGAAATATATTAACATATTCACATACCTAATTGTTTTTTTCTATATATGCACATAGATATGTATATCGTGTTTTAGCATCAATGTATACATATAGCTTATATGCATACAAATAACTACTGCATTATTTTCTCTATTTGAGTACCTAAAGTTGAAACAGATTTGTAACAAATCGTGTTAAGCGTTTGATTTTATAACAAGTTTCAAAATGTTTAAACAAAATATCTCAAAAGAATGATCAGTATTCTGTTCCTCGACATTTTTATTTTGTTGATATTTGTTGTTCACTCTTCGGTATGTTATGTTCTAAATTCGTCTTTTTGTTTTTCCACAAATTCGGAATGACAGCTTAAAATAACGATTCCCGTTTCATTGTAGAAATAAAAAAAAATAATTAAAGTCATCAGATAATTAGTTAAAATGGTTTGTACTTGTCAAAACTGTTGAAGATTGTTTGAATTGACAAGTTGCAAATGTGGAAGCTATGCAGATGTAATTTCATTAGCGAAACACGATCCAAATCCATAAAGGTCTAATTTCACAGCCTCGTTTTTTTTTTAATAAAATATTCCATAGAAAAATCAATATTAGCTGCGCATAATTACTTTTGATTGATTTATTTATAGAACTATTTTATAACAAAAATAGGTATTATAAATGTACATCGATTTCATTTGCGCGTTTTGCAATGACGGTTGTAAAAATGGCCGATGAATGTACATCAATAGTTCGAAAAAAATGGCCGCGGTATTGAAAACAAAATTAAATATTTCGCTGATATCTAAAAGATTCCATAAGAAACAATAGATTTAAATAAAGTATATTCATTGCCGTCGGCTTTTGCGTTACAGTGCGAGACCTTTCATGACTAGTATCATTGTAAAATAGAACTCAATATCAGTGCACAGTTCAGTACTTCATTGAACGTCGTGGCAAAGAAAAATCAAGTTTGTCAACCGTGGTATCAACATCGTATGCATCAACATTTCTTGAACTCTCTTGTCAAGACATTATCTCATGAAGCTTTTCATGTCTGTTCTCGTTTGAATTCTATTTTGGAATACGACCTGTCTGATATTTCACTTCTCAGGTGTGACGTCACACGAAACCAATTCCATCACAATTCAATATACATCAAATATGTATTTATATAAAGTATTTGCCATTGCGTGAGTAAAACAAATCCCTTCAAGAATTAAATGTTGATATGTATAATTTCAAGCTACTTTTTATTTTTATTTCAAATTAATAGGTTTAATGTAACTATAAAAACAATATACCTTTTATATATATATATATATATATATATAAATCTATATAAGTCTATATATATATATATATATAAATCTATATATATATATATATAAATATATATATATATATATAAATATATATATATATAACTATAAATATATATATATATATAACTATATATATATATATATAACTATATATATATAAC
>OY744543.1:4292500-4327500 GCA_963556195.1 Sepiola atlantica | reverse complement strand
GCATATATTTTTATATCTCTGTTGTAGCATTAAGCGATTTCACACCGAAAAATTAGACGCGTTATTTTCGTACATTTATTCATATTTTCGAATTGTTTTTTATTCAAAAAAATTGTTCATGAATTAATGCGAGGAAATTTCAAAGCAATACATAGTTACAAAATAGTTACTTGGCTCATGTTTTTTTATATATATTTTATTTATCTATTCATATTTTTAAGGCTTTCATGAGAATAAAACGTAAACAACCCATGTAAGTCCTGATTGCTTCATATGATACGAAGGATAAATCTATTTACAACAAATATATAAGACGTCAATGTGATCAATAATGGAAATTGCTCAGATTTAAGATGGACATTGATCGTTTAATCTATTGTATATGGTAACAGCCGGGCAAAAGCGGATAGCCCTTCTCGCATGAGAAACATCATAAAACGATTGGAATAGTCGGAAATTACTTTAAAACACTCTGAACACAACATTATTGATATGCTTTGTAAAAAAAATGAATTTCTCTGAAATACGGGTATGAGCAGAATCTTCTCGGAGATATTTAGCAATATGTTAAACGAAGATCAAAATTGTTAATCAAGTGACAATAGAATAAAAATAGAATGATTGTTCGATTATTTAAGTTTCAATAATTGTCAATGCGATTCGTAAGAGAAATAAAATCACATTTTGTAGATGTATTAATATGATATTTATTAAAAAAAAAAGAATTAGAAAAACACACACGTACATACAGACACACACCATAACTTAATTAGAGTGTTTGTGTGTGGGTTTTTTTTTTAATACACAAGTTATAGCAAATAAGAGATATGACGCTTGAACTTGAGTTGAGCACGGTCCTGGAGAAGTGAAGAGTTCCCGAAATATATCATACGGACCATCTTGATACAGGTATTACATAACATTGTAACATTATGTAGATAGACAGATATATGTGTTTGTGAAAAACAAATATATATAGTCGCACGTAAATATATTTTCGCAATAAAGTTACAGAGGCAACATGTTTTATCTCTTGCAGATAATTTTTATGTTTATATAACACGCGAAGTAACTAATCGTGTGTGGATATTTCTCTCTCGGGTTTTTTAAAAGTTAGCAAATGGCTGAGATTCTATCAAACAGTTGTTTTGTAGTTAATGAAGTGCACACGAATTATTTGACTATTTTAGTGATTGCTGTTACAGTTTTAAGCATTATTATTTCCATATTATTGTTGGTCCCCCACTTTATAAAATCGGGGGACTTATGTTTTGAGGCATGTCCGTCCGTCCGTCCGGATTTTTCTCCGCAACCATCCATTGAATTTCTCTGAAATTTTGCATGAAGTTGTAACCTTGGTCAGGTTAGAAAGTGACATTCTCCGATCTTTGAAACACATCTGGTGAGCCCCCCAGGGGGTCAAAAGGCCCCGAAATTGCTAAAAATGACATTTTTTGCCTAATAACTTTTTTATCCAGCCATTCAATTTCTCTGAGACTTGGCCAAGATGTGGAGCAATTGTTCCTAATAGGAAATCAGTATCGCTGACCTTGGAAAAAATCTGGTTCGCGCCCCCAGGGGGTCAAAAGCCCCCAAAATGGCAAAAAATGACTCTCCCGATAACGTTTGATCCATCAATTCAATTTTTCTGAAACATGGCCAAAATGTAGAGGCAATTGTTCTGGATATAAAATGAGCATCCTTGACCTCTAGAAAAATTCTGGTTCGCGCCCCCAGGGGGTCAAAGGGGGGTAAAAAATGCCCCAAATATCCCAAATTTATTGCATTTTACACTCGCTACATCGAGTCACATACAGAGGGGGACCACGCACGCGCGGTCTGTTAGCTTTTTCTTTTTACTAATTTAGTGATTGCTATTACAGTTTTAATCATTATTATTTCAATATTATTGTTTGCATTTGTTATTTTTTTATTGATATATTTATCACTTCTTTTACTTATTTTGTTTTTATTTCTGTTACTATTACTCTCGTTTATACTTTTGTATTTTTGTTTTTTAATTATCATTTCTAAGTGTTTACAGCAAATGTTAGAGGGTTTAAAGTTATTTATATTTTGTATTTCTTGAAATGGATTAGTTACGAATAAGTGCTTTTAATTAAGTTTAAGGAGTTCGATGTCAACTTTAGTTTTTAGCATCTGCATAGTTATAGCACGTGTCTTTGGGCTGGACGACCCGGGTTCGATCCCACTCACGGCATGCGAATTTTCGGGTCTGAAAAAATGGGTACCTGACTAAAACTCAGGGAAGGTTCAAGGCAGCGGAAAGAGAGGGATAGGCTCCGCCTTCCATATGCTGTGCCCTAGACACGGTGATTCTTAACAAATCACCGCCGCTACGGCCATGGGCAGTGTGCGATGTCGGCAACGACACTCGTGCGCGTCAAGGCTATGCGACCTTTACCTTTAAACCAAATTGCTTTCCCAAAACTAAATCTACGTAAAAAAAGGGTCCTACAAAGGGTCAACTAAAGCCTTATTAAGACGAAGGGGTTTTGTGATAGATTTACAATTTTTCAAACCTGTTTTTTTCAAACGGGCAGAGTGAAATATGTTAGAATTATGTGTACGACCTCTGCAGGTTTATTATTACTAAACGTCTATGAAACAAAATCTCATTATTGGTCAAGTAAACATTGATGAAATCAATGTGTACGTATTTTTGGTTGATAAGAGAAAGAATTGTACATATTAACGATTTCATTTTCGAGCATTCACACTGTATGTATACGTTTAGACCATGGTTACTCTTCGTGTATTCTTATGTTGACTTCAACCTGACGATCACTTCATGTGTATATGCCTCTCTTAACGTCACTTACAACGCAATGTGTATATTTAAGGTATATACATAAGAGTGGGGTTACTATTAATAGCTTTGACTACATTTACTATAAAAAGTAATTGTGTGAGTTTAATGTGAAACTAATTTTAGGTTTATTATTATAATGATTTTATTTTAATTCGAGATTCAGACACATAGGGTATTAATGTAGAAATGTGTACTTAAAGTGAAAGTAAGATGTTTTAAACACACACTGACCCTAACCCTAACCCTAACACACACTAACCCTAACCCGAACGTAACCCTAACCCTAACCTAAACCCTAACACTAACCCTAACCTAAACCCTAACACTAACCCTAACACTAACCCTAACACTAACCCTAACCCTAACTTGATTCAAGACAAATAAGAAATCTGATCTTCATAAGCTTTCCAGTATTAATTAATTAATAAATAAATACATCTTAATATTAGGTATGTATTTTACTGATATATTTCGTTATGTCGCGTAATTCATTTGAAAACGAAGTATTATTTTAAGCTCAAGCGTGTTATAGTTAATCTATATTTATTCGTATAAATTCAAATTAATATTTATTCGGCTTCAGATCATTACCTCTTTGCATACGTGATTTCTGTGTTTAGAATATGATTATATTAAGTCGTATATTTTCCTAGAAATAACGGAATAAATAATTCAAGTTTAAGAAAAATGTTTGTTTAATTAAATACATATTTATTTTAACATTCATTTATGAATTAACGGACAAAGTCGACGTGTTTACCTACAAAATAGTAATAAACTAAAACTTTCTCTAACCTTGAAGTATTGAAGTATTTTCTTTGTAGATTTGTCCGATACTAAATTAAAACAGAAAAATAAAAAGTAAAAATAAACTATAAAAAATCGCTAAAAAAATAATTCATAGTAAGCAATTCTGTTTGAATTATTGTTCGTAATTCATGTTTAAAAACGGAAATAACATGTAAAAATAAGGTGAACTTAATTTGGAGGTGTCCTTTCGTTTTAATATAGAATATAATGAAATAATAAAATGGCTGATTTGTGGACGACTGAAACGGAAAGCATTTTCGTTTAATTTAATGTCTTTATTAAAACGATCTGGGAGAGGGAAGATATATTCAGTGATGTTTGCTTTGGTGCAGTTTGTATGTGAATATGTGTGTTCATGATACTTTTTCTTACTAATCGAAAAGTCCAAAACGAGGTTGACGTCAAAATGGTAAAAAAATGTTACAAGCGATGCACTGCTCTTATAGAACACTGCGCAATGAAAACTTGAAAACATTTTTTGAATTAGAAAACATTAAAAACAAATAGTGAATTAATTACGTATACTTTACTAAATCAATATGCAATCTGAGAAGGCCTAGTACTTATATCGCGTGGACATCACGATATTTTAGATATTTGATGTGCTCGTATTTCATATGAAAAAAAAGTTTTTTGGTACTGATATCGATCCTGAACCAGCTTTCGTGACGTTCGACTCGAAATCGTTCGGCTGTCCTACGCAAACGGCCGAGTGTTGACGAGCCGAAGCATCGAGCAGCCGATAACTTTGTTACAAAGCGAAAATAAGTGCTTTCGAAGATGGATTTTTTGTCAGGAAGTTTTTTTTTTTAAGTAAATAAACCCAAAATGAATTACGAACAGCTTTGCACTGCAGTATCACTGCGAGCAATTAAAAATAAAGGTGCTTATGCTGATTAGCGGACCATTAAACAATTTAAAAAAATTATTTTTTTATAAAAACAATATTATATACTTATTCAGTGTTATTTTCTTACTCACTGTGCAAAAAAGTAGAAAAAATTATCCACTAGAACTTTAATTACAAGTATTTTTCCATTCTGCGTATCGTACCAGCGATTCGTTCACAGAGACGCCATGTTGTTTTTATTATGATTTCGCAAGTTGATTATCTCCCCTGCGAAATCTTCTTTCTTTAGAAACAAACTGAAGTCTCTGTGAATGAATCGCTGTTACGATACGCAGAATGGAAAAATACTTTTAATTAAAGTTCTAGTGGATACTTTTTTCTACTTTTTTGTACAGTGAGTAAGATTATAATGCTTAATAAGTATATATTATTTTTTTTTTATTTAAATAATTTTTTACTGTGGCCGCTCATCTGCATAAGCACCAAAATAAATAATAAAATTTAAAAACTATGCCGTGATAAAAGTAATTTTTTGTTTATTCAAAAAAATTCCTTGTAAATGAAAATACAGTATTTATTTTATAACAGTAACCTGTTGTTTCTTTCAAAAAAAATCATGTAAATATAGGGTGGGCCAAAATAAGGGTCCTATCTTGTATGTTTAATTTTCTTTGTTGTTTCTTTCAAAAATCCCTAACCCTAACCCTTACCTTAACCCTAACCGTAACCCTAACAACAAAAAAAAACAAGCAAAACATTATGATCATAGGACGCAGCACCTTATCAAAAATGTCGTCTGGTACAAATCGGCTCGTTAACTCTCGGGCGTTTGCGTAGAACAGCCGAACGCTTCCGAGTCGAACGTCACGAAAACTGGTTCAGGATCGATAAGAGCACCAGTTTGGTATATAAATGTCATGCGATGAAAACAAATTATTAAATAAATATCAATCAAAAAAACAAATACTACTCTATTTTTTTATTGTCTTTATTCATGTCGGCTTATTCATTGATGTGGTTTTAAAAACGAATAATTTTCACTTTCGTTGAACGTCCCTACATAAAAATCATTCCGAAATAAATATGTCTGATTTTCACAATGAATTGCCGCATTAATTATTATTAGACTGCCCTAGTTTTCAAAATAAAATAAGTATTCCGGTCATCCGTACTTGGATAACTGATATTCAAAAGTAAAATGTATAGGGATAAGAAGAATTAAAGTAACCTGGGTTTTTTGTATTGAGTTCGTTAATATGAGTTACCATTTAGCGGCAACGTTAGGCACGTATAGTGCCATTTTCCTCACGCCCCGTTGACTGTTTGGGCGATTCGATTGAGTCGACTTTGGCGTAAGGCAGCATCAATAAAAAAAGAAGCCATTAATCGCACCACTGGTCTCGTCGAAGTACCATTACACTTTATAAGGTAGGCGCCAAGTATTTCGCAAGGCGTAACGCTTGAACGCATTGGTCACTAAAAAAGTCTGAAGAAACACTGGAGAGCTCATATACCGTAGTGCGTACGTTATAGTCGGTGTTAGGGAAAGAAATTAAGACGCGAATAACCGTGGCTGTGCGTAAATGTCTAAAGTGGGATAAATAAACGCTTGTTTCTAAAAAAAGGACTTCGATGAAGTGAAAAACGACCCACAAAGAAAACTCTATATTATGATGTGAGAATACGAGATATGAAAATAGGAACAGGGTTTACGTTCATCATACAAAACAATATATAAAGAGACGAACCATGACACCCCATAAAACTACAGAAACACACGCACGCACACAAACACACACACACACACATATATATATATATAAAATATACCACCTATAATATATATATAAAATATATAGCATATAATATAATATAAAATATATAGCATATAATATAATATATATATATATATAAAATATATAGCATACAATATAATATATATATATAAAATATACAGCATATACTATAATATATATATAAAATATACGGCATATAATTATATATATATATATATAAAATATACATCATATAATATATATATATAAAATATACAGCATATAATATATATATATATAAAATATACAGCATATAATATATATATAAAATATACAGCATATAATATATATATATATATATAAAATATACAGCATATAATATATATATATATATAAAATATACAGCATATAATATATATATATATAAAATATACAGCGTATAATATATATATATATATAAAATATACAGCATATAATATATATATATATAAAATATACAGCGTATAATATATATATATAAAATATACAGCATATAATATATATATATATATATATATATATATATATATATAATATACAGCATATAATATATATATATATAAAATATACAGCATATAATATATATATATATATATATATATATAAAATATACAGCATATAATATATATATATATAAAATATACAGCATATAATATATATATATATATATAAAATATACAGCATATAATATATATATATATAAAATATACAGCATATAATATATATATATAAAATATACAGCATATAATATATATATATATAAAATATACAGCATATAATATATATATATATATAAAATATACAGCATATAGTATATAATATATATATAAAATATACAGCATAAAATATATATATATAAAATATACAGCATATAGTATATAATATATATATAAAATATACAGCATAAAATATATAAATATATAATATACAGCATACAATATATATATATAATATATACAGCATATAATATATAAATATATATATATATATAAAATATACAGCATATAATATATATATATATATATATATATATATATAAAATATACAGCATATAATATATATATATATATATAAAATATACAGCATATAATATATATATATATATATATATATATATATATAAAATATGCAGCATATATATATATATATATATATATATATATATATATATATATATATATATATATATATTTATGTAATTAATATTATATGCTGTATATTGGTTTCGGAGCGAATGCAATCTTTGTTAACAATTAGAAATTCATTTTGACACTTCGTGATAATTGTATATCTACGCTCTAACCATTAACATATATTTTTTATATTCTTTTATCCCAGACCCACAAAGCTGTTATTGCAGTTCTCAATTTCATATAATCTCAGGAACGTCAAATTGCAACACGGAATAATACGTTAACATTATTGTTACTTTTTTTACCAGACCAAAATAACAGTACTAACTGTATTTAACGAAAACAATTTCTTCGATAGTGGCCTTCATTCATTTATGACGATTTATCATGAAACTGTTTCTGTAAGTGAATCAAAACCACTTTGTGTTCGTGCGGAGAAAAGTAGATTGGTATTTACTTAAATAAAGGTTGTTTTTTTGTATTAATAACTGTTTATGTTAGATATTATGTGTATGTTAGTTTGCTGCCAAATATTCTTCTGACCCGTGATAATACTTCTTCACTGTTGATAAGCGATTAGTCACGTCCGGGTCTGTTCTTCGTTTTATCGTTTGAAATAATATTGTAAAGTGAATAACAAAAAAAGAAATTCGAACATTATTAATTTGCATACTTTTATTTTCACTACAAAACAGATAATACCATGCCCTTACACCAAACGCAACATTGAGCTGTCGAAATGAGAATGATGAACTAAGGAGTGAATAGGATCAGAGTGATACAACAAGATAGTGATACAAACTTAAATCAAGGATAGTAAAATAATATGACGATTTATTTAATTAGTCATGTGTAAATGAGTTAATTAGAACAATTAAAATGAATTTCATTTCAGACATAACCTAGTAGAAAAAATAGGATTCTTCTAAAATGTATTTTGTGAGATTGAAATATCATATTACCTCAGAAAAAAAAACAAACGTTGCATAACTAAGCTTTAGTATAGATATTTTTTTCGATCAAAGGTAATGTTGGTTATCTTCGTATTTACATGTAAGAAAGTCATGAACAATTTTCTTTTGGGGAAATTGTATGGTAATATCGATAACCAAACTAAAAGTCACGTCCATTAAAAAAAAATGGCTGTTTTTATGTGATGTTACTGAATATAGATCAATCGCTTCACGGGTTACATTTAACGTCCGCGATGCGCATGTGCAGTTTAAAAGGTTGTTCACGTTCATCCAAAGTTACAGGCAACTTATGCAAACGATATTAAATATTACGCTCACACGCGTATACATGAGGAAATATGTGTGTATGTTGAATGTTTTCATTGCGTGTAAATAGATACCTCTGTAAGCTCAATTGTTGTTTTATTAAACATGTATATATATATATATATATATATATATATATATATATATATATATATATATACATATGTAGATTATAACTAAAAGGTAAACTTTTAGAGAGTTGGACCTATTGTGAAATAAGGAAAGCTCAATATACTGGATAGAGCAAAAAATATGGTACGTCAATGGAAATTAGTAAGACCTGCAAATGGAAGCAAATCGGTATTTTCAGTTGTTCAAAACAAGGAGTAGTTTAGTTAATAAAAACATTTATTTTTCATCTCTTTCTTTCCTTAAACCAGGCTTTTCAAAGATTAAAATCTTATCATCAGAGGAAAAATTATGATTAATAAGTTGACAGGGTGGGACTGTCAAAGTTCCAAATTTGAAAAAGTTTTCTTTTAAAATTAAAAATTAAAGAAATTCAAAAAACTTCTTTAAAAAATGTTTCCAAAAGGTTCAGACGGGCATGGGAATCACCAATAACGAAATCCAAAAAACGTAGGGCTCAGAAATATTGGTAAATCCGGAGGAATCTGCATAAAAATCCAACGACGGCGATTTCACTCAGGTCTGTTGTCCACGGAGAGGAATCAAATAAAAACGGCCATTTCAAGGAAAACAATATTCTTCCTGTTTTCAGTTAAGCATATTCCAAGGCAAAAAGCTCCAACGGGTTCAAAGACGAATCGTCGTACTGTATCAAAATTATTTGGGAATTGTATAAATAAAGAAAGACAAGAGAAGAAAAAGAAAAAAGAAAAAAGAAAAGGAGAGAGAAAAAGCGAAAAGCGATCGGAAGTAGAATGTAATCTAACAAGTGGGGGGGGGGTTAAGGGATTCAGATCAAAATGATATTTAGGCAGAGAGAGATATGGAGAGTAGTTTTCAAATTGGCCACACAAAGTGCCAAGTGCTGGTCAACTCAGTTAAGTTATATTCCCAGGGGATATGTAGGTAGATTAAATACAGATAAGAGACAGAAAGCTGTCTCCTAAGAAAGGTTAGTTTAATTTTGCAAGGGGAAGGGTATATGGGGGATGGGCATTAAATCGGTGTCGCTAATAGAGTTAAGTCTCATTTTATATTTTAACAAGAAATTGGATTATCTGTCTTATTATAATTCTTAAGGTCTGAGTGAATTTCTTTAAGATGTTTAAGGAGTTTTGAATCAATTTATGAATAAATCGACAATGTAGGTAGTTAAGAATAGGGAGATGGGGGTATTAAGCAGATGTAAAACACCTTAGGCTAAGGAATAATAGTAAAAGTAATAATTAAAAAAATAAAAATAATAAAAGTAGTAATAAATAGTGAAACCTAAAGAATAGATAATGGGATTTAAATATGGGGGTGTATATTTATATTTGCAATGCTGCCTTCCCTTTATTAACTAAACTACTCCTTGTTTTGAACAACTGAAAATACCGATTTGCTTCCATTTGCAGGTCTTACTAATTTTCATTGACGTACCATATATATATATATATATATATATATATATATATATATATATATATATATGATAAACTCTCCCGTCGATTTCGACGTATGAATGCCCCGTCTGGGGCTGCCCGCGCGGTAATTTTCGCAATCCCAACAACCGCTCTCCTGAGTCGGCATTGCTTGATTCCAATGGCAAGTAGTAGTACAAGACGACCGGAAACAATGCCGAGATAAGCAGAGAGCACATACAGCACCTGGTATTCCTAAATGGTCACCATACGAATCAGTGGCGATTTGCGATCGGGGTTCGCGCCCACCGACCGTTAATAATTAGTTCCTACACTGAAGATTGCGTTAGCATAAAAAGTCAATGGCGTAGGTATTAAAATATTTAATAAATATTTATTTATAAATATTATTATTTATCACCCCCCTCCAACAAAGGCCGAGCACTCTTGATAGACTTTAATAACAATCAGTGCAAATAGCTACATGCACGATCCGAACGCCGTTCGTAGATCACTCTAAACTGCTTGGGTAAAGCTAGCCACCGACTCGCTATTTACATTTAAATTCCTCTCTATTTACTAACTAATTGACTATGGCCGATGGGATAAGACTCTCGACCACGAACTAGTTGCGATTTGTGATCGGGTTTCGCGCCCACCGACCGTCGAGAATTAATTCCTACACTGAAGATTGCGTTAGCATGAAACATCGATGTCTGTAGGTATTAAAATATTTAATAAATATTTATTTATAAATATTATATATATATATATATATATATATATAATCTATTAATACAAATGTTGTTAAAAACAACAGAACTCTTCTGTTTTGTTAGTCCTTTTTTTATTTTTTCAATTCGTCGAATGATTATTTCATGTTGACATCGAATGAATTAAGAAAAGAACCGTATGTTACACGAACGTTTTCGACTCCTTCTGGAATCATCAGGTGTTCGATGGTATAAAATGGTAAAAAATGACTAAAAGCGGCTGAAAGAATGGAAGTTTTTTTTAAATACTACGGCAAACCGTGAACGCAAAATCGAACGTCTACATTGTTGAAATGAGACGGATGAATTGAATCTTTGATTCATTTATGTATTTGTTTTTATTGTTAAAGTAATTGGTTATTTATTTTAGTGTGTTGGAATAATTATGTAGGAGGAAAAAGTATTAATGAAAAAATGATGCCTAAATACACACACTATATATATATATATGTATATATATGTATATATATACGTATATATATATATATGTATATATATATATATGTATATATATATATGTATATATCTCTACAATTGTTCTATCTCGTATATTGAGCTAATCCTCTTCACAATAGGTTCCATCTGCTAAAAGTGTTTTCTTTGGTTTATATTTGATCCTATATATATATATATATATATATATATATATATATATATATATATATATATATATAGGCCACCATTATTAAATTATACTGAGTGTTTATGCTTGATAAGACTTTTAAAAATCAATTTTCTGAATAATCTATTTAGTGTTTCGGTTAAATTGCTGCATGTAAGTTTCACCTTTTTTTTTGTTCCATTTTCTATCTCTTTTTACGATTTGATCCGTCAAATCATTCAGGCTGGGGTAGGTTTGGTCTCTTAAAATATGTCTTTACTGATGACTTTTTATTTTTTTATAACGGCCAGTTATTTACAACTTAAATGGAGCGACTATAATATTATAGAAGTTACAGCAATTTTACCGAAAAGCTTAATGGACTATTTGGAAAATAAAAAAAATAAAAAGTCTTATCAAGCAAAAACACTCCGTAATTTTTTTCCTAAATGAAAATATGCTACATAAATACACGCGTATGTATGTATGTATGTATGTATGTATGTATGTATGTATGTATAGAGCGGGTCGTTAGAAAAGCTGGCAATTTATTTTACAAACAATAAATATCATGACTTTTCCAAAGACTAATATTATAATAAAACTACATAACCCTAACCCTTACCCTAACACTAACATGTTCTCAAAATGTCGTCCGTGCCAATTGAAGTGAATATTATACTAATATTTGTATAAATATGCTTTCAATGGTATCATAACAAAGTTGCTAATACGATAAAAGTAAGCTTGATATTGGGAATTAAGCATTATTATAGTAGTATTACTATTACTACTATATTATAGTAGTATGTAGATACTTAACAAATTATCATATTTTCTTAAAACTAAACAAAGTACATCGTAAATACATGTTTTAAATCTAGCATTTTACTAGAAAAACAATTCTTCTCATCATGAAGTTAAACCAGATAAGATAAAATTTAAACTAACTAGTTTAAATTTTGTTCTAAAACTACATAAATATTAGTTATTCTTGCGAAAAATCCTTTCTGCGGAAAATATAAACGTTATATTCAAAGTCTGATAAACATTGGACGTACTATTGCCAAGCAAAAGGAAGTATACAATAAATTATTATACATCAAGAATAAAATAGTACACTTTTGTAATGCGTCTACAAGTCAACGGGTATTTTGTAAGATATTGAGGAGTACATTTGATTATTTATATTTGTCCAAATAACTAATCCATGCGAATCCGTGTATACAAGAAATGTCTAAGAGTTCAAATATCCAAATAAATTATAGGGCAATCCAAAAGTTTAAAATTTCCGAAAATTTATTAATTATTTTCTGCATGACTCGTTTGTTCCAACGCTACTCTCTGGCATCCATTTTGGCGAATTCTCTACACAGACGGACTGTTCTTTTGTGTCTATTTTTGACAAAAGTAAGATTTTCGCGAAATATCAAATGATACTTAATCATCCAGCCAACACACAGAGCCGAGACCACATTTGCTGTTATGTAAGATTGTAAAGAAAAATAAATAGTAAGTGCTCTCTATCGATTTATTATTTTTATTCTTTCCAGCTTATAATCAATCCGGCGCTTTGCATTGACCTCGGCATTCCTAATGTATTTACTAATATATATATATATTTATATATATATATATATATATATATTTATATATATATATATATATATATATATATATATATATATATACGAAACAATGGTTTATAATAATGTGTCTAGTCCTTTCTCTATATATATATATTTAAACCACATCAACTGTTGGGAAGAACAGATTAACACCATTTACACAAAAGCTATTTTTAGTTCCAGCATAAATTAGTTTCGGCTTAATAAAAATATATTCATAAAATTCTAGGAATTTATTTCATGGAGTAGAAATTATTCAGTGTTGGTGTATAAATAATAAATAACAAAGAAAAACAATGAAAAAAGAAATAGAAAACATTATTTTTAAGGCAAGTAAAGTCTGAATAACAGTCCATACTCAACTTGTTTTCACTTCTAGACCTGTACACTTCTAAATGTATATCCACAAGCCATTTGTGTGTTATCTATTAGTTTTTATATTTTTCGTCATCGACTTTGATATTCATGCAAAAGGAACTATAAAGAAATGTGTTAACAAACCGCATTTTGCTGTTTCGACCTAATTTATTTGTTTTCATCCCGGTTTTTACAATCAATGTGTGCTTTATTTTATATCCATTTTTTACATCATGCATTAGCATGTCCGTTGTCAACTTCCGTTTCTCCACACAACTATCGTACCTTATATTTATTATTTCCCCTCTTGCATTAACTAAATATAATTTAAAAAATATAGGCATTTTGTTTTATGTATAATCTAATATTTTTCACTACTCTCCATCTTTCCTTACTTTCTCTTTTCGCCATTTCTCTCTCCTTCCGATCTATATGCAATATATGAACATTTATTTTTAAAGTACAGTTCATTTCCATAAACTTCAATATGATACGAACGACAGAAGACTTCTTTCTACTATATATGTCTCCAGTTTCCCCTCTATCCTTCCTATGTGATACAATGAAGACCGACAGGATAGGAAGTGACTAATCGACAGAGACAAAAGAAATACGGGAGTGGTCAATTTCCATTGTTCAGGACAGGTTACTCATAAAAATACCGGACACGACATTTGGGAGTGACGGCGTTTTGCGACAGTGGGGTAGGTTAGTTTTACGACAGTTTGACGACAGTGGTGTAGGTTTGGTTGACGACAGTAAAGTTTATAACAAAAAAGTTTACGAGTTTAGGTTTCGGAGAGAAGACGAACAGTGAGGATCGAACCCCCCGAGAGAGCAGATCGGACCGGGAAAACGATGAGATGAGCTGACGACTTTAGCAACGACAGTAGTGGTCGCGACAGACCGCGTCGGTGTCACACACACTCATACGTTGTGTATAATTTAGTTAGAACTATATGTGTTTGTGGCCTTTCTCGAGAGTTGTGTTTCTTTTATTTAACTTGTGGACCAGTGCTGTGTCCGCGACGATTCGTCAGTGGATAGACGACACGGCTAAGCGATGGGGACAAAAAAGAAGACTACGGAAATACAACGTTGGGGTCGACGGTCATCGAGAGGGGCAGCACATGGTTCTACACCTGTCTTTCAACCGTGTTGTATTCCCTTCCCCACTTTCCATCTTTCCTCACTTTCTCTTTTCTGTCTCATTACATCTTCATTGATTCATTTATATAATTCAATTACTCGAACAATTCTTCTTGTATTCGCCCTTATTCTAAACTAATCATGTACAAACAATTATTCACGGTCGTCAGTGTTTTAGTAGTATATAGATACGTATAGTTTTTATTTTACTTTTACATACGGATACATCATTTTCAGAATATGGCGTGAGAACACAGTACTGCCCTCTAAATTTTAGCGACAGGTAAGCTGTCAGCGAGAGGGTGTATGTTATTAAACCATCTATCTGTATCCAATTGCACGACTATTATATACTATTCGGACTTCGCTACACATTTTTACAATCAGATAGATAAAAGTACCCAAGCAAAAACCCACTATGCATTCTTTATTTCCAAGTATTCGAAGTATTCAAATGCTGTCATCGCTATAACTATTAAGACTATCTCATCAAAGCATTTAACATTTTAAACTTCGCTACCTGTGTATATCTACGTATATTACGTCAATATATTTCTGCCATGTTTTCTGATATAGATCATTTTGTCAATTTAGCCAAGTGCAAATTTCATGTATAGATTTCTTGCACATGATTTATCGTTTCACAAAATTCACAGGAGCGACAACTGTCCAGCCAAAGCAGCATGCTACTCATTAAAATACAACATCTGATGTAGATGGCAGAATGATTTACATTATTGATACATTGGCTTCCATCCTTCCGTATTCTTTTATTCACAATTTCCAGAGCATGTGCGTCAGTACCGGGTAGAAATCTTAGTGAAATAGAATTAATTATGCATACATTCATTTCGATCGCATAGCCTAAAGCAATCGAGCATAAATTCCGTCAGTCTCTACAGGTTTACAGAGTGTATTGATTCATCAACAATGGCCGTTATTTTTAGCTTACGAGTATATCAATGCGCCACAATCGAACGAGTTTTGCTTCGACGTGTATATTTATCGGATGATCATAAACAATGGTCAGATTCGTAGAATTTGGTATATTCGGACTATGTTCTCATCTTGGGTATTTTTATCACAACGTTTCAGCCAATGTAACCTCTAACCTTCTTCGGGTGTACTTTTTCCGCAAAAACCCGTGGCGCAGTGGATATATTACTAAGTATAATTCATTTCCAAGTGTCAGTCATCTGAAGGTTGAAGGTTCAATACTAAGTGCGGGCGATACAGAGAATTGCGAATTACTGAAGACTTCTTCCCAGGCATGGCAGATAGAACGATAGCATGCTACTCATTCACCGGACATAAACCTCATATATATATATATATATATATATATATATAATTGTTTATGACAATATTTGTATAAGCATGTACTATCAATGCCTTTTTATTGTGCAGTCTCTTTAAAAGATTACACTCGATGATTGTCACTTTAAAACAACAGAGCATATATAAGTCAGGTTCATTTTATATTTCAATAACCATGTTTTTCATCTTTTTGGAAAAAAATTTTTTTCACATTTCCAAAAAAACATAACATTTTCGTGAGATGTATTTTTTCCAGTCCGTTTCATTTGCCGTGCACTAATAATGTTATGCTCACGGCAAGTAAAACGGACCGTAAAAAATACATGTCACAGAAATGTCATGTTGTTTGGAAATGTGAAAAAAAACTTTAAAAATAAAACCCAAAAAACAAAAAAAACATGGTTATTGGAATATAAAATGAACCTGACACACACACACACGCACAAACACATACATATATATATATATATATATATATATATATATATATATATATATATATATAGGGTAAGGTACATAAGTCATGAAAATGAAACCGGTCAAATCACTTGTTTTTGTTTTTCTCCTGCATTTTAACCTGTTTTCCGTTTGCCATTTTTAACACACACAGGTATATATATATATATATATATATATATATATATATATATATATATATATATATATATATATATATAATATTACAAACTCACGCACAGGCAGCCTCAGGCGGGGCACTCATACGTCGAAATCGACGGGAGAGTCCATCCATCATATATATATATATATATATATATATATATATATATATATATATATAAATTATTGTTATTATGTAACATGAAGTTTATTCTGTTCAATAATGTTTTTTTAGAATGTTATTGTCCGAATAATCTGTTTAGTATTCCGATCAAATTAGTGTATATAACTTCAATGGGGTTCTTGTTTCATATTTTTGCAAACATTTTTAATTCCGCAAATTTACACCTGACGAGCGTTAGTCTTTGTCTGTTATAATTAATTTTCATTTCGTGTATAACGGTTAAATGAATCTCGAAGTTCTTTTATCAATTTCTTTTATCTTTTTAGCAGCTTATATTTATCAACTCTAAAACGAGTATTGATTTACTCCTCTCCAGGAGTTAGGCACAAGGCCAGTTTTTTTCTTACTCCTACAAGTAAGATGTGACCCAAGGTCGGGTCGGAAAGTGGGGTTTAAAAATTGCCTGGGCAGCCCCATCGGCATTCCCCGGTAGGGGCGCCTCAGGCAGTAAGCAATAAACATACTCAACCACAAAGAGGTGAGGCGAAGCCTGGGAGGGTGGACCTCCTAGAACTGCACAAGACAGACCCATAGACCGGCGTAAATAAAGCCCCGAAGGTCAAGACAATACCAGTCTATGGGGTGAAGTATCTATCGGAACAGATACTACACTTTGATCTTAGCAAAACGAGTAGCAGTACCGAAATTGGGCATGCGGACGTGATTACGTGAAATGCTCACAAGGAATTCAAATTTGTAATGTCTACTGTCTAATAATGTATTAGTGTGAATAATGAGACTAAACACTTTACAATTTAACTTCTGGTTTTGCCATTGATGTTACTAGTAATTAATGTTTTATTTTCATGAGGATAGTTTCAAGGAAATGTCAGTATTTTAAGCTTAATCTATTTAATATTCAGTAACATTTATAACAAACCAGCCAACAAATTAAAATCAAATATATTTACAATTATTGTAAGAGTTAACACAACCCACATTTCTGGTATGCAGTTTATGACAGCGTGATATATGAAATGATTGAAACAAATTTAAATAGGAATCGGCTATTGATTATTTAGATAAAGAGAAAGGCAGAAGAAACGAAATAGAAAATCATTCGAGATATTCATTACTAATGATCTGAATTGTCTGATTATCGGACAGAAACCCGACGAAAAGTAAATGATTCGAGTTAATTTAAACATTAGCGTAACTGATCACAGAATTAGAGTATTTGACAAATCATACATACATATTCATAAGTATACGGTAAATGTATCTTCTACTTAGTTTTAGGTTTACTTTTGTCCCGTTTCTCTGTATAGGTAACCATAATTAGCGTAAATAGAGAGTATTGATTTACTCCTCTCCAGGAGTTAGGCAAAAGGCCAGTTTTTTTTATCTTACTTCCACAAGTAAGATGTGACCCAAGGTCGGCTCGGGGAAGTGGAGGTAACAAATTGCCTGGGCAGCCCTGTCGGCATTCCCCGGTAGAGGCGCCTCAGACAGCAAGCAATAAACTTACTCTTCCCCAAAGAGGGGAGGCAAAGCCTGGGAAGGTGGACCTCCCAGAACTGCACAGGACAGACCCATTGCCCGGCGTAAATCAAGACCCGAAGGCCAAGACAACACCAGTATGGGGTGCAGTATCCATCGGAACAGATACTACACTTTGATCTTAGCCAAAAGGTCAAGAAGTGAGTTATTTAAATAATGATAATGATAATAACACAAACTATAGGGATAATTAAAATATTAGTAATAATAGTAATGCTAATAATACTTGTAGTAATATAAATAATATAATAATAAAAATAATATGATGAGAAAACAATCAATTGGTTACAAGAGTGTTACAATTATTTAGAAAGAAACTACATAGTGCATTATTTAAGAATACTGCATTTAGAGATAATGACAGCTGAAATTGGTTGGTCGACCGTGCTCACCTTTATGGCAGCCCAGGAGAAAGTCATTCGCACTAGGTCTATCAAACATTATATTGACAAAATTGCAGTATCACCGATGTGCCGATTGTGTAATGAAAGGAGAAGAAACCTTAGCGCATATTGTATCTTGATGCTCAATGCGAGCACAACACTAGTATAAAAAATGGAGACACGCCAAAGTCGCTCAGGCACTACACTGGAATATATGCAAAGTTTATGAATTGGACTACAATGAGAAGGGGTATAAGCATTAACCAGAAGTGACACAGGACCACGACAATGTTTAACTTATTTGGGACATGCACATGCAGACTGATAAGGTTCTTGAATATTCAAAACACGACTGAATTATTCTAAACAATAACAAGATAAATTGCTAAATCATCAATATAGCCTTCCCCTTCGATATCAGAATGCAGGAGAAAGAATACGAAAAAATAAATATCAAGATCTAAAATGGGAATTAGTTAGATTATGGAAATGTAAAGTAAAGTTGATTTCCGTTGTAATTGGAATGCTTGGAACCATAACGAAAAGCCACCATAAATGGCTTTAACAGATTGACGACACAATTACTTTGCCAATTCTTCAAAAGGATTGAAAGTGTTAAGGCACAGCTTGAATGTCTAATGTCAAGGGAATTGACTTGATGTTCAGAAAAGAAAACTCGAACATAAAACATCCAAAAGTAGACTACTATAAAATAATAATTATTATCCTAATTATAATAATTAATGAAATAGATTCATAGATAATAATTATAATAGTGAAAATAAACAGAAAAAGAGCAAGAACAGAACGGGAAGAACAAGAAAACAACACTATAGAAAACGCTGCATAACAAACAGAAGGTGGCACCAAAGAATATCGGTATTAATTTGGGATCGCAAAGACCAATGCGTAATAGAATCATGCAATATGGAGAGAAGCTTGATAATGAGCAGACGTACGTCTACAAATAATTGGACAATACAATTGTCATCGACAGCAGGGGATCACATGGCACGATTTAGTAAATGTCACAGTTAGATTAATAATGGAAATTGACGAAGAGATCTGGGGTATCTGAAGATATCCTGTTGTCACTCAGTCGGCAAATTTCTCAGGATTATGTCATCATGGAGATGCTACTGATAACGACTGGTTTGAACGGTTTAATTTGGTGATGATGTAACTAATAATAGAAGAAAGAGGGAAGGCCTAGATCAAGAGAAAATTACTCATATATTAGGTTGTTACGAAAGTCCGTAAACACTTTATGCAATTTTTAATTGTTTGTTTGTGTGTATATATGTTATAGTTATTTTCATCTTTATCTTCAAGATGGCCATGAATAAAATCGAGCTGCGAGTTTTGATTCGTTACAACCAAGTGTTTACGAACTTTTAAGACAACCTAGTATTAAATAGTTAATCGTATTTTTATTAAACTCCTTTTTTTATTTTTTTACTTTAATTGAGTCCAGATAAGGCATATTGCTACATTTACATAAAGGGTTACTGAGAATTAAGGATCAGTATGATAGAAGGCAACCAAAGTAAGAAGTTGTGTAGCGAGATGTTTGTTTATATTACATTTAAATTTATGCATGTTGGTACAGTATGTTAAGCAGGGAGTCAGTTTCAAAGGCTGGTAGTCGTGGATAAGGGATATTAGAGTAGAAAGCTATGCGGCATCTGGGTACCTTCACAGCCAAATACATACTTAATTAGTTGTCCGGTTGGTCAGGTGTATTTAGGTCGAAGAATGCACCAGAGTTGCAAGTTAATCGAAGCACATTCCATTGAAGTACTTGTAAAACAAGCACAGATACACAACGTTGCGGCGATGGATCTTGATAAATAGTGAGGGACCTATTAGATTAGACACTTTTTAACCTTTTCTAAGAGAGACTAGTGGATGGTGCACCAGCACATATGTGACAACACTACCCAATGTATAGGCGGATGGTGGGCTTGTAAGAAGGTAGGATACTCATAGGTTTAAGATGAATTCTAGAAGAGTAGAAGGAAAGTATTTTCCGTGCTGCAGACTTGACATTGTTTTCTATGTATATGCTCTAATTCATGTCATCTGTGAATGTTAGGCATCGGATTAGGTTTGCCATTGCAATCGTTGGTTGTAAAGGTTTTTGTAGGTGTTAAAGGACAGGAGCTTTGTCTTAGTAGTATACAATGTTACCATGAATGCATGTATCCATCCGACTACAGACTGGAGGTTATGTTATATAGATTCAGCCATTGGCTTTGATACGTGCGCGTCTGTTCCTCCCGCATGTTGAGAATAGAGCATCGTGTCATCTCGGAGACAATGTTGAGGGCGGTCGTTTCTGAACATCAGGAAAAAAGGTTAAAGGATAGATATCTGCCGTGCAACGGCATTCAGGTCATTTTGTTTGGATAAATAACGATAGAACGCAACCTGGATCTTTCTTTTGGAGAGGAAGGATGTAATTATATTAAATGTGTGTCAAGTAATACCAGACTAATACAATTTTATCTATAGACTTTTAGGCTGAACCTTGTCAATAGCTTTAAATATATCAAGCGCGACCGCCTTAACTTCACCTGCTTTGTCAAAGATGAGCACTAGCATATCTGCAGTGGTACGTGCGTTCCCAAATCTTTAATGATGTTCAAAATAAAGTTCAGCATTTACAACGTGGCGGTGTTAACTAAATAGCATGTCGGAAGTCATAATTTTGCGAAAATCTCAAGATCAAGTTACCGTATCAATTTGATATATATATATATATATATATATCTATATATATATATATATATATATATATATATATATATATATATTTATATATAAATATTAATAAATAAATATTAATTATATATATATATATATATATATATATATGAGAGATGTGTGAGCAGAAAAAAAGGTCCAAATCTAACAATATGAGGACGAAAAAGGGTGCATGGGGGCCGCGTTAATTTTGACCCTACTCCTTACTCTAGTGCTAACACTAACCCTCATGCTAACTCTAGTGCCAACACAAACGCGCAATTTAACCTTGACCCTAAGACTAACGACGGGGCCAAAGTTCGCGCGTGCTCCAATGTAAAACGCACCCGAAAAAGAAATAAAAGAGAAAAATGAAAGATTAATCTAATAAGCGTAGAGTAAAATAAATAAAAATTTAGAAAGAGCTTGGGAGTTTTAACCAATTAATCAAACAGCTGTGCCCGAATAAAAATGTGTTAAAGGGTTAGGGTTAGGGATATAACATTAATAATGCAATATATTGATAGTAAAATATTGATTATTACAATCATGTGTGTTTAACGTCTTTTAAAATATTTTCTATATCTATGTTGCGACTATATAACAGAAAGGCAAACAGAAAGCAAAGAAGTACAAATTAAATGACTGAAAACTATTAGACTCAATACAAGTGTTTATTCATGGGAACTATGAAAACGACTTTATGTTATATGATAATGAGACAAACCGGACACCGTACTGGAAAAGAAAAACTACAAAATCATTTGGGACATGAAGGCAAAAAAACATAAACACACCCGAACAAGTAAACATGACGCCATAATAGTTAACAAGGAGGAAAGAAACTTCCAAATTTTAGATGTTGCCGTCTCAACATACAACAGAGTAAAGATCAAAGAGACGGAAAACGAAGCAAATACATGGAACTTCCCAGATAACGGAAAGGAATATGGAACATGAAGAAAGTCAATATAATATTAATCATTGTAGGAGCACTAGGAACAGTCTTGATAAAAACGGGGAAAAGACGAGGAGGAATCGGAATTAAGAGGAAGACTTTGACCATATAACGGACAACAATGATAAAAACAGCTGAAAGCTTTAAGGAAAATCCTCGAATGCAGAAACTAACCAACATAAACTAAAAACACTAACTCGCTACATGAAAACTGCAACGGAGGTAAAACTAAGACATAACGAACACCACATGAACTCATGGAAACTGAAACAAAAACATTTTGTAAATTCTCCCTCCTTCCCCCAAAAAGCATCAGCCTTGACTACTACCGCACAAAATTGCCGTGAAGTGGCAATTAGGATAGGAGGATCGAGGAGGGAGAGCACTTACTAGACCTGCACTTGATGAGTACTAAGAGTACTTGTATTTAGAGAGGCTTATTGCTACCCAAATTCCAGTGAAGACCAATAGTCGTTGCAAGCGAGACTTCAATGGTAAGCGGATATTTCGATAACGCAAAGTCATTTGCAACGGTTATCAAAAGATGGGAAGAGTACTGAAAATCTGGGGCAACTTGTTGTAACCCAGACGCAAGGGAACACCACCGGATTGTATCAGTGAGCAATCTCTGACGATGACCTGTGAAAAATCCTGGTGAGAACAAATAATAATAATTAATAAGTATAATACTATTCATATATTTTCTTCATAAGTTACTGTTTTGTGACGGGTTTTGTTTCTTTTAAAGCATTAATATTGCTATATGATCATTCCTGTTTGATCTCCCTTTCCCAAAGTAATCGTTTTACAAGACACTTTGCACGTCTGAAAATATCGGGGCTCACAGAATACTGATGCTTCGTATCTTGTAGCTTTTGACGACATTTGATTCAGAGGTGAAGTTGTGTTGCAATGCCTTATTACATATTGACGGAAACATAATATATGTTTTGTTGAAAGAGTTGCAAACAATGCTCTTTATTGTCGACGAATTTTTTTATTTTTGACGACTTTGAACAATTTGTACCCAATTTGCACACAACATTCTCATTGAAAAATTATCGTGCCAAAAGTGAATACACCAATTTACGTGTTTGTGAACTATGTTATTCATCACTCCTCGAGCTTCAGTATTCAATATTTTGTATTTCATCTCAAAGGACACTGCTGATATATAACCATTTCACCTCCCTAGTGTTTACAATGCGCATGCGTCAAACATATTGAATTTGTAATTCCTTTTCTGTCAATATTTCATGTTAATTCCAGCGCTTGGGGATTGTCTCTTTAAAACGAACTTTCGCAATTGTGAATTGATTTTCTTTTTCCCCTAGAAACAATTACGATTATTACAGTCGCCTGATAATCAAATTCACTAAGTAAGACGCAGCATTGCCCAAATCTGAACTATGGTTAACGAAATATGAAGAACATAAGTTCTTGGTGTTTATTTTTCAATTTGACTTCATTACGCTGTGTAGGTTTTTTTACTACTCATTCGTACGTAAAAATAATTTTTGTCGATCGTTTGTTTTACTCATTTCTCGTCTCTCAGCTTCAGTTCCCTCTGTGATCAGCAGACATGCACCTAATTCTTTCGTGCAAACAAACTCGCCACTAAAAATACAATTAATTATAACTTAATATATACATTCTTTATTTAGATGTTTTAACAACGCTATCGGTAACCTCATAATATAGAACATTATATATACATATATATATATATATATATATATATATATATATATATAGAGAGAGAGAGAGAGAGAGAGAGAATGATATATATATATATATAATTTATATTGCATATTTCAGCAATGTACCGCGGTTTCATCCAAAAGGGCAGAGTTAGACATCTTTAGTAAATCTCCGTGCCCAGTGGAATCATCGGCAAGCTGAAATGATTGTAAACACGCCCGACAGGGAATGGCGTCAACAATGACAGAAAAACAGTTCATCTCCATTTTTCTGTCATTGTTGACGCCATTCCCTGTCGGGCGTGTCTACAATCATTTCAGCTTGCCGATGATTCCACTAGGCACGGAGATTTACTAAAGATGTCTAACTCTGCCCTTTTGGATGAAACCGCGGTACATTGCTGAAATATGTAATATAAATTATATTAGCTCTCTTATATGATCGAGTACTTTATTTGATTTCTTTTCATATACAACCTGACACTATATATATATATATATATATATATATATATATATATATATATATATATATTATCGGAAGCATTGTCTTATCGAGCGAATTTTGATTAAAACAATAAACATTGACATGTTTATTTTATCGTTCGGTTTCTGTGGTTGATTTTCTGAATGATTCGGATAACATTATACACAATAATACAATATATCTTAACTATGATTGTTTTTAGTTACATAAATTCAGGAATAGTCTACAATGACGATGGTTATGAACGTATTTTTAAATTGAAAATGCAAACGAATTCGTCCGATAAAACCACAAGTTATACTGTGGATCATTTGAAATAAGACATTTTGAATACGTCTTATTAATTACTTACGCTTTTGCCTCTATTCGAGCTACGAATGGCATCGCAAATTGACTGCATACATGCCCTTGAAGCAAGTGTATGTATTCAGTCACACGCCAAGACTAAAGCAAAAAATATTAATGAAGCAAAACGGTACTAATGTCATATCCAATAGAATCATGTCATACAAACGGATACAGTAAATGCAATTTCTTCATTTATTTAAAATTACCAGGTTAGATTTACGAAGTTAATTGACGTTGTACTTAGTCAGTAAAAGATGAATACTATTAACAAATACAAGGAACTGTGTCTTCTCCAGTTACCGATATATACATGAAGCTGGGGACCGCATGTATATCTATATTTCGTAGAAACTTCCTCATCTTGTGCAAGCCTGATAAGCCCACTTAGGGCGAATATTACACCAGGCGTCAGAATATAAAAAAACATCTGACATTATAATTTTTTTTCTGGACGGTTTATGATTGAAGGTACTGCCGAACAATAAGTTTACTTACGAAATTATTTATCTATATCACTCTTTTTCTCTCTCTCCAGCTCTCTCTCTAATATATATATATATATATATATATATATAATGAACATTTTATTATTTAAAAACTATAGGTTGCATACTCTAAATCAAAAGAAAATATGTCTAAATACCCTTTCTAATTGGCGCAATCTCGCCTACAGACATAACGTGATTTTCTGACCCAAAAGTCCATTACCATCGGACGATGAAGAAAAAGAAGAAAAAAAGAAAAACACTACTTTGACAAGGAGAATTGTATTTCCCGAAAATTCAAATTAAAACAAATTTTATTTATTTTAACACTACACATTGTTATGGGTTTTTTTAAAATATCATATATATATATATATATATATATATATATATTTGACATGCGTCATTAAATACCACGGAGTTTTCTTTCTTTTTGATTTTTTTGGGGGGTAAATTTCTCGACTCGGCTCGCGATTCTTCGGGTTTCCGGTAATAATTGTTGTTTCTTGGGCCATTACTCGAGTGCTTTCGGTCTCGCGACCGTCTTCAGGAGGTAGTCTGTTGTTGTTGTTGTTTGTAGAGCCGTATTTATGATTTTATTTTTGGTTAGATCTAATTATTTGCATATGTGTATCGATATATAGATATATATATATCTTTATTCTTTTTTTTTACTTATTATTTTTTATTTTTATTGATTTGTTTTTATTTATTTCATGTTTAATCCATTATTATTATTAATTTTTAATTATTATCATTATTATTATTAGTATTATGTGTTAATTGGTGAAAACTGATAAGCGCTCGAGTAATGGCCCAAGAAACAACATTAGGCGCCATGATCCATCAATTATTACCGGAAACCCGAAGAATCGCTCGCTGAGTCGAGAAATTGACCAAAAAATCAAAAAGAAAGAAGACTCCGTGGTATTTTATGACGCATGTCTAATTAACGACTTGCTGCCGAAATATACATATATATATATATATAATTATATACAGCCCGGGTCAAATTAAACGTTAGAATACGACAGCTACAAGCAACTGGATTCGTTTTTCTTTTGTCATACACAAAACGGGTGAAATGAAATAGCTATAATAGTGACTATTGTGTTTAATTAGCGTTGGCGAAGAAAGAAAACGTAACGAAAATATTGTAAAAGAAAATTTTTGGATGCGAGAAGTGATGAAGCCTGATCACTTCGCAAAATAGTTATCTATATTTTTTTATGTTGAGGCCAGAACCAATTCTATTAAACTCATGTATTGCACTCTGATAAGTATTAGCACATCAAGCAAAGTATACCTGAACACACTCGAAATTGAGAGGTAACTTCACATTTACAAAATCAACAAAATTTGAGTCTTTGCACCATATTTACTTTCAGGGCATTCGAAATCTGATATGCTTACAATAGTTTTGAAATTATTATTTACATAGTTTTCTCGACACGTTCGGATACTGATTTAAAACATGCATGATTTCATAATATTAATAAAAATATATCACATCTACATAAATGAATGTTCTTTGTAAGTTGATTTTCTTTTTGCGTGAAACCAATTGTAACAATTGTTGCATTATCTTCGGCCATTCACTTTAAACTCCTGAGATATCTGATGTTAAACTAATGATAGGCGCTGTCATAAATACGTATCTCATTTGTGGTAATCAGATGTTTGCTTCTTGTTTTTATCTCATATACTTATGACCCCCACCTTCATCAGTTGGTAACTTAATGACATTTTAGTACAATAATCTCCATCATTTAATAACCTTCGTGCATGATTGTTATCATTATCGGATATAAAACTGATGTAGACATTATTTTTCGCTATCGATACTGTTTGCAATAGAAGAGTATTATGCAGCCAGGAGTTATGGCACCACGATGGGCGGTTTTATTTTCTCAAATAGATTCTTACGCATCCCTTTTTGTCTGCGCTTTTCGAACCTATATATAATATATATATATATATATATATATATATATATATATATATATAGATTTAGATTTTTCACTTATAAAATAGATCATTCAGTGAAGACCGGGGTTGTTCCAATAAAAAACAAGCTCGATGATACTCGATTACAGAGTACAGAGCATTTATATGTGATTTTATGAAGGCTTACCAAAGCATTCCTTTCAAGACACCAATGATCACCATTAAAGATATTTTTTCTTACAAATACTATTTATTCAAATTAAATGTTTTTTCCTACACGTGTTTCACTACCAAGCAGTTACTTGCTTGGCAGATCATCAGGGAAATTAAATGTCTGGAATACTGGTTTCAACTGCCGACAAAACACAATGTGGCGTTGTAATAGTTGAGGTCACTTAAGAAAAGAAGAGGAAAAAAATAAATAAAAATAAAAATAAAAATAAAAATAAAAGTCAAACTTAAAAAGCAAGGAAGAACAACGATAAGAAAAGAAAGTCCTAGAAAAGTCTTAGAAAAGTAGCTTGTGCATTATTTCTTCCACCAAGCCAACAAGCAAGTAGTCGGTCCCAAATACATTCAATAAAACCACAAAACCGGAACAATGTGCGATAATACACTTTCACGTTAGCCGGTACAATGATGAATAAATCCCCCCCCCACAATAAAACAAACAAACTAAATCATTCAAGATACCGCTCACAAGTTACCATTCCAATCCAATGATAGTATGGGAATTCTAAATCCAACTTCTCACAAAGAAAAGTCAACACAAATGTTCGTCCGAGTTCAAAGAGTCTTATTTCAATTGTTGATTTATTACCCTTCGAAATAAACACACGACGAGTTGAATGTCAATCCCGCAGAAAACTCCCTTCCATCAAGAAAAAATCTTAATATAGAAACTATTTATTCAAAATACTGTTTCTAAAAATATTTATTATTAAACCTATTCCCTATAGAAATTAATCATCTAGTGTCTGGGACGTCATTTTACATTTTGGGAAAATATCCTTCATTTAATTAACTGCCGAATTATTATCGTTTTGTTGTTTAACGAAGCGAAAAAAGCCTATCCCGCAGAATTTGTTTTTAAAAAATTATTCATATATCAAAAATAAACTGTTATTATAAAAAGGCCTTCTACAAAAATCTAGTTATTATTTTAAATCATTTAAAATATTTCCTTAACGGCTGTGTCTGTTTGTAACTCTCTGTGGAGAATATTATTCTATATTCCATAAATAAATGTTACAACGGAATATCGTTATCAGAAATCTATTTTCTATTTTGAAAAAAAAACAAACTTTTTTTTAATGGACCGGTTTATTTTTTTGTCAACTTTACGGGAAAATATCACTCTTACTTGTTAAATGACAGGAGACTTTATTATTACTAATTTAAAATCCCGTACAAAATACTTTTTTTATAAAATTCAATTGTTTCTATTTTTGGAAATTAAGTCCGTGTCGGCATGCATGTTTTTAAAATTATTTTTTCCTTAATTACTTTTCCCCATTCCTGCCACCAAATTGTTTTATTTATTTTAATCTAATTAAAAACTAATTTAATTTAACCTAATTTAATTAAATAGTGATAGCATCCAGGTTGCTATTTCTTATTTTTCACTTAAAATTACTTGAAATCCCCAATGCATTTCGTATAATATATCTATTTCTGAGAATAAATTGTGATTTATTATTTATTATTCCACTATCTTTTTATATGTAACACAATTTCCCCCCTCTATTCCGCTGAATAAGTATTTACTATAGTTGACTATCACTGGGCCTTATTCCGATAGAATATTTCTACCTTATCACCCCCAACCTAAGTCTCGAGTATCCGCTAATAATTGAATTAAGACATATCTTAGCATAAGTACGTGTTACTAATTCTCATCCTCCCTATTATACACTAATTATTGCCCCAGATTGCCTCAGGAAGTGTCCATCCTGCCTATCTCTGCTGTAAGTTTATACTTCCCCCAATTCCCCTCCTATCCAGGTTTTAGGCTTGATAACAGGTAACGGTTTCTATGCAGACAGCATTGTAGTATTTCCTGCCTAGCGTTCAGTAAATTATCTCTAGATGTCATGATGTGGTACGACTCCAATGCACATAGGTTGCATCTCTTCTTTTTGTTCGGTTTATATTTGTTAGCCCTCCCCAATATTGACCATTTCAGTTCGAAAGGGTCTTGCCTAGCAATGAGGTTTCTCACAAAACGGTCAACAGAAGTGTTAGGCCTATCTATGTCTTCCCTTTGGCCTCCCCTGAAGGAACTCATGTGGTTTCTGAATCTATCTTTGAACTCACCCCCGGTTGAACCGATATATGATTTCCTACTACTCTCTGTTATCACATCGCATTTGTAGACAATGCTTGAAACTCTACAGTTCCCCCCCCCCAGTGGACAGATGTTAGAAGCTCTGCAGTTACAGTTGTGTGCTGGGCCGTTGCTGGATGTTCTACTACTATGGTTATTTATAATGGAGGTTCTCACTGAACTGGTGTTACTGGGATCAACACCAGAAGGGAACATGGCTTCCCTTGTTTTAGTTATCTTAGAATTATTATATCCTATGATGGATGTGGCTATATTTCTACAGGTTGAATAAGAGAGTTTTACAGTATTTTTGTTAATGATTCCCCCCAATCTGCTATCCCTTGGAAAGTTTTTTTCCACTATGCTATAAAAAATCTTTGGGATATTAGTCTTAATATGCTGGCTATAGTGGGGGTTGAACCATGTAGTGGTCCTTCTCCTATTTTTCTTCCTACCTTCCCCCCCGGTTTGGGTAGCATGTGAGTTCAATTCGTTACTTCCAACTTCACGAATATTATCATCAACCGGTTCCCACCCTACCTGGTTTACATTACCGTGGGATACACCAGGTCTCCTATATCTAGCCTTGCCCATTGCCCTATTATATGAAACCATTGATCGAGAGGCAATCGGTCTCCCGTTTAGTCTCCCATTCCCAACCGAAGGAGGCACAAGGTAATTAATTTTTTCCTTGTATCCTGATCTGTTTAAAGCTTCATTGTAGAATTGCTTACTGCTGTCGAATATTTGTTGATTCTTGGACAGCTTAGATATCCTACTCGATATTGCAGGAATAATGGCTCTTTTCACCATCGGTGGGTGATTCGATTTAGCGTCGATATAGTAGAGTGTGTGGTTGGGCTTGTGATAAGGTTCATATGTGTTGTTGCATAGATCAAGCGTAATATCCAAAAAATTGACCCTCCGGTAGTTTATACATAGTTACGCTAAGTTGTATTGAGCTGAAGAATATATTGAGTTTTTTCTTCTTAGTTTCAAGATTCCTTATACTTGTGTTGACAAAGAATAA
This sequence comes from Sepiola atlantica, assembly GCA_963556195.1. Classification (NCBI taxonomy): domain Eukaryota; kingdom Metazoa; phylum Mollusca; class Cephalopoda; order Sepiida; family Sepiolidae; genus Sepiola; species Sepiola atlantica. Next base: position 4,296,712 of record OY744543.1, on the reverse strand, counting down.
AGCGTCGTCCCTATATAGACCGCCCGCCAGTTCAGGTATTTTCATGCCAAGCAAGTAACTGCTTGGTAGTGAAACACGTGTAGGAAAAAACATTTAATTTGAATAAATAGTATTTGTAAGAAAAAATATCTTTAATGGTGATCATTGGTGTCTTGAAAGGAATGCTTTGGTAAGCCTTCATAAAATCACATATATATATATATATATATATATATATATATATATATATATAAGCTATGAAAATATATTTATGGCAATTAGGCTACACAGAGGCTCCCGCGTTTCATCCCCGGGGTAATCTTCAGGCTAGAAAAAATTAAAAAATATTTTTTTTAACCTGAAGATTCCCTCCCTCCCGGGTATGAAACGCGGGAGCCTCTGTGTAGCTTAATTGCCATAAATATATTTTCATAGCTTACTACCTAGCTCTACTCACGTATCGAGCTCTGTTGAAGTAAATACTGAAAATTGATACATAAAAAATGATATCTCCTTATAAAATGTTATGTTTATACATGAAATACAAATATATATATATATATATATATATATAATATATATATATATATATATATATATATATATATATAATTTTAAAGAGGATACATTTGTCAAAAAAATGTTAACAATTGTTTTTCTTTCATTATTTTATCAATTTATTATTTTATGATTTCATCAATTCATAATTTTATGATTTTATAACGTGTTTCAAACCTTTGTGTGGCGCTATTCAGATATATTATTCATTAAAAAAAAATGTTTTTTTATTTTTCACAGTTTAATGTTTCTGCGCGCGTGTATGTGATTTCATAGTTTTTGCTTTTCTGAGTCAAAGTTGTTTTTTAAGTATGTGTGTTTTTCACTTTTATGTTTCCGGTCATATTCGTGTGCGGCGGTTAAGTACATTTAGTCTAAAATACTTAGAGTCGTTCTTAAGAATTCATGAGTTTATCGGTACTATTTGTGGGTGTGAGGTGTGTGTGGTTAGTCCTGGTCTGTGTACGCAGTTGGGCCCTCGCGTATACATGCGCCTGCCTCTGTCCATACATGCCTATAATCACACTCACACACACGCACACGCATACATATACACACACACGCATCCCACAACACATACACATACACACACACACACACACACATATATATATATATATATATATATATATATATATATATATATGAGAGAGAGCAGAAATGAATGGCAGTCATTTATATATGTAGAAATACATTTCAATAGAGGAAAGTAGATAGAAAGAATAGAATTGATAGGTATTTTGATCAAGTAGATAGATAGGTAGATAGATAGGTAGAAGAGTCGATAGATAGAAAATTATAAAAGTTGATGGTGGATGGATAGTCAGATTGCTAGACACACACACGTGCGTCCACATAAATTCCTGCATGTGCATACATAAACACGCACGCGTGCCACCTATCCGTTTTATGTATGTGGATATGCGTGTGCGTTCATAAGGGTTCCCATCTATACATGTACGCACCTTCGTTCTTATATGTATGTAGATGCGTGTGATTTGCATGTTGTTTAGTTTGTTATTATTTGTTTAATGCTGGGTTGAATTTAAATATGTTTTTCTTGTTAGATATAATGAGTAATTTTAGGTTTTGAAAATGGGCATTATTTTTAATTGTCCTCTACTACATGAGTTCACATGCTGAGAGACAAACACTTTTCTGTCTTTTTATTTTATTTTATGTTACTTTTATGAAAAACTCTATTAAGTGTTTTGGTGGCACCTATATAAGATACGTCGCATGTATGCACTCTAGTACATAGATAACATTTTTGGAGGTGCAGTTTAATCTTTTTTTATTGTGAACGTTTGTGTTGGGTTTTTGAATGCGTATGAGTTCCCCTCTATGATTGTTACACGCGCCACATCTTTTGTGGATTCGTGTGTCTACATATTGCCAAAGTTTTAAAATAGTGTTTCCCGTCTTTCAAGGTGAGAAAATGGCTCTTTTTCGTCGAATTATTTGACTCTATAGTCAATTGTATGTCTTGCTGTAAATTCGTTGCTTCTACATTGATAGCGTGTTACGTATTCTGATGATAATTGACATTATCTGGTGATTTTATCTATTGCTTGTTAATATGTGTCTTTTCTAACTTCATAAAATGTTCTGCTTATATCTATAATATCATTAGATTCGAGGTTTTTATATCCAGCAAGTGTGTTTCAAAGTAATCGATTTAGTTGACTTTTGGGTGTATTTACTTGGCTCAATGCCGTAGGCGTTTGTGGTGATCGTGTTTCTGTATTAGTGATTGTGACATACTTCCTTATCATACGTCGTACGACGTCTTTTAATCTTATAAGAGACTTTCGGTAGAAAATGTTGTTGGATACCGGGATGTGTTTAGTGGAATATTTGAGTCCTTGTTTAATTTTTCGTTCTCTCTATGTCTCTACTTTTAACTTTTTCTCGGACAATGGGTTAAACATAGTAGAACGGCCGGAACAAAATACGAATAAAAAGTTAATGAAAACATAGCTGGCTATTTGTTTAACAAATGCTCAGTTTGTTTATGAAACTTTTACTAGTAAAAAATAAACAGAACCTATTACAACTATGTACAATATGGCACATTGCGATGCTAAAAAATGAATATTTCCTTACCCTAACGAAGACGTGGTCACACAGAATTGGATAAGGTATATTTTATAAGAGTATCTCAAGTTATAATTCTTTACCGAACACTTGCAAAGACGGAATGATTACTATTCTTTAGTTAATATATTGTTTAAATTATATTTTCTATCGTTTATTATAATTGGCCACATAATATTCCAGTTTGAGCAATGAAAACCACGTGTGCTTTCACGATCAGTTTACCCTGTATTTGTGGTTAAGGAGAAATAATGAACATTTATTACTCCCCGAAATGAAATAAGCCTAATCAATTTCTTTTGTCTCCATATAAATAACATTCTATGACTATTTGTCGTGACTCTGTATGTGCGTGTTCGCTGTAAATGTGAATATTTAATATTTTTAGAGCTATAATTAATAGTTTCAACCCGTATTCGTTTTCTTTAATAGTTCATGCGTGCTTCTAAATTAAAAAATACTTTTATTTTCCGGAGTAGCCACTTATCTAGAAAAAAAACGCATATCTATTTAAATGTCCAAATGTCAACAAAAAGTAGAATCTGCTACTGGCAGACTTGACATTTGACCCTAAAGTTTTAGCATGATAATCATAACAGATTAGTATTTAGTTTTCATCTAAATTCTCTAATCTTAAATACTCATCTGATGATTGGAAAATCTTAACTTCTTTTAATTTCATTTTTAATAGAAATCGCTCCAGACAAGTCATGAAGCCACTTTATGCAAGGAGCAAAAAATAATACAACGATAAATGTTAGATAGATTCCGACCAAGAAAACAGCAATTATTCCCACTTTGTCATAAATATCGTTAATAGATTGTGAGGACTAAAGGACAAAATATAGGATACGTGAGTTACGAGGTTGTCGAAAGCAAACCCAAAGTCCACCTTCAACTTTCTTCGTGAGAGACTGCCGATGCTGTTTTACAAGTATATGTTTCCAAATCAGTTTCCGTTTTAGAGCTGGGTTTTTTTTTCTAATTTAAAAACTGACCGTTTCAACAATCATTAAAAGATGGCTGAAGAATCCTCCATTTATTTGTACCTCACTTGACGTTGTAGCTTAAACTGTAAACGTAAATGACTAAATTTGAATTTATTTTAACCGATAGCACAAGGGTTAAGTACATTAAAAAAAATACCTCAGTCTCTAGCAACGGGATTTTAGCTGACTTCAATATCATAATCTATCAATCAGAGGATGTAAATCATTGCGCCTGAATAGCTATCTGCTAACATCAGACTAAAAGCCCAAATGTAATAGACAACAACGTTTGTCTATGATGGGTCGAACAAAATAATTCACATAAACGATTATTAATGCACAGAACGGAAAGATTTTAGCGAAATGTTTGTAGCGGTCAAAACTGTTAATGTCTGTGACACACGCCTTGATGACCTGTGGGAAATCAATGATAAAAGCACTTTTCCTTAACGAGGGAAACGAAAAACAAACAATAGTGCATGGACGCTTCCAAAGGTTAAATGTCCTTGTTCCCTTATTGCATAATATGTGAAGGGTCACATGCGTTTTAATAGTCTAGTTGTTTTTATGATACAATAAGTAAACGTTA
>OY744543.1:4267500-4282500 GCA_963556195.1 Sepiola atlantica | reverse complement strand
CAAAAAAGATATCTAGAGAGATAAGTAGATAAAAGGATGGAGAGAGGTTATAAATCTATCGCATATACCCTTGTAAAGATAACTCTCGTATTTAGTAATTACCTGTTAAATCATGACCAAATACTTAAATACTTTCTCCGCTTATTGAAGAATACATACTCGCCCAGCTTTTCAGCCAAACAAACCCGTCTTTGTTACGTAAACAGCCGGAAAAAGATAAATAAAAACGAACTAGCGCTAAAATCAAAACGAGGCCATGTTTCAACAGTAAAATATGAAACACGTTTTAAAACAAAAAACTAAACGCAGTGAATTTTATTTTGATGAAAAATAATTTTTTTGACGAAAAAAAATTAATGAAATATCTTTTACCTTTTTTCACAAGAACACAAATTGATTCTTGTTTCTCTTTCTTGTTTTCGTTATATTTTTTTACTTCTTTACTGTCGAGAATATCGATCAGTTATATTATTTCTTGTTACGAGTACAGATATTTTCGAATGGTGTTCAAGTTTTTTGGGGAGGGATGGGCGTCTAAGATTTTATTTTTTTGGCAACATTTCATCACTCCTCCGGGGAAATGTGTCGATTGTCATTAAGCGATGAAATTCATTTTCGTTTTAATCGATTGCCTTTACTTGTAGTCTGTCTGCCAGTAAATTATTCCGTGACATAAAGTTAATGCAGGGTATAATCAATTAACTATTCATCTTGTCTTTTTTTCTCGCTTTCTGATTAGATAAGAACTTCGGCATCTTCCGGATGTTTACGTAAGCAGTCAGAAAAGCCGAATTAAAAGTCGTTTTTGTCTGGATTAAAAGTGGACCAGTACCAATAAAATTGACCCATCATAAACAAACTCTGTTTGTATGGATCCTTATCTACAAATATACAATATCAAGCAATATTCGCGGTGTATCACCTCTTTTTCTGTACGTATCAATCATTATCAATACTTACCTACTTCTAATGTTGAAGCGAGTAACAGAAACGAGAATTCCTACTACAAATAAATAAGCAGCATGGACATTTTTAGAGGGCGATTTAATATTTTGACGCGAATCGAATGTTAAATGTGACGATCACCATTCTAAAGATTAATCATGTCAATTTATCACCGCTGGTAGAAGGTTACATAAAGACAGCGGTTATCATCATGCCCTTGTCTTATAAAAGAACATATCCTTAGTTTCGACAGTGTGTACTTTGCTAATGGTCGATATGCATGAAGTCTATTGAAAATGGAATCCAAAACCTGTGAATTCAGGTTCAATATGATGTTGGATGATTCTAAATACACCATAGAAAAGTTGGTGCAAGCTTCTCTCAAGAATAGGAAAAAGTAGAATGTTTCTGAGTCTAGAAATGATGATTAAGAAAATCTCTCAATTAGTTATTGAACTCATCAGACTCACTCAGACAGAGATATAGGCTGGCAATAACCAGCATTCAAACATGGTCCACGGATTCGATCAAAGGCCGTCGTGACATGGTCATTCAGGAAATAGGGAAGGCTTAAAGCGAAATAGCAGTAAAAGTATATAAACAATACCAGCAGATACTATGGGCGAACTGGGTATAAACTATCAAAAGAAACCGTTTATAGAATGTTAGGTTGAGCTTTGTAATTCGCTTATTGTAGGGCGTACTTCTATAAATTACCAATTAAGTCATAGGAAATAAAAATGTTGATACCTATCCTGTGTGTAAGGAAAATAAAAATAATAGAACACATACTTAGTTTCGGTTGCATGTCCTGTTATAATGGTCGATATGCGCGTAGCCACAAGAGGGCTCTTTATGAACCTACGACAACAATTAGCAGCCATATGAACTTCGAATAAACCAACATGACCCCGAAGCTTTTTATCAGATGTTGATTGGGAGATGGCCGTAGGCCGTTGTATTTAGTACTATAGTTATCCTAAGCTAATATGTGAAAAAGGGCAACGGCGAGACATTGCCATATTGACAAGAACAATCACAAGGCTCATCTAGGTGTAAATAACAGTACATTAGAAAGCTGAGTACAAAATCAACACCTGTACAAGATAAAGAAATACAAGGATCTAAAAAAAGAGATTTACCGTTAAGGTCAGATTAGAGCAAAAGATTTCGTCGCAGGCCAATCAGCTCTAAGGCCATCGGAGAATTAAAAGACGACAATACGCGAACAAAGATCATCGAGAGAGAATGTTCGGAAACGATTCGTATTCTCTCCTGATTACCAGACATTATCATTTATCATACGTCTCCCCCATAGTGTAACATATATTTTAAAACTTGTATATATTATTTATGTTTCAATTCTTTATCTCGTATCGTTTTGATTCTGTTTTCCATCGGGACTGTATGGAATAGCTTATGTGACTTTTAATGCAAACATCGGTGCATGAACTTTCTAAATTTGTAGATTTAGTAACAAAATGTATAAAAACAATGACTCTACCCCTGGGATTTTAGAAGGTGATGTTCCGATGTGTTATTGCCGATATAAACACATTAGATTGTAAAAAGAGACAGATGTATTTATTATTTACAAGTTGGATAATTGATATAATATGAAACGCTTTAACTATTCGTTATAAATAATGTCTTACATTAGATCAGACTGCATAGTTAAAGTACAAATGCTACATTTTTCTTTCTATTCAATTCTGATTTAAATAATTGATGTCCGAATGTGTAAGTTAACACACTCGCACATACTTTAACACAGACATTTGATTTGGTATTAAATAAATAAACGTTGACATTTTTTTCTGAATGTTATGATATAATTCGTTTATTTTATTTTATTTAAACTTGAAGTGCTTTTCTTTAATGTATTGTTCTTTAAATTTTAATCCTTCAATTTTTAGAAAGGTGAAAATTTTAGCTGTTTTAAACAATAAAACAGGCGACTTTTTAATATGCGTTAGTTAGAGAGGTGGTAGTTTATTAGACTGTGGACGAGTGGTTATAGCACTTGTCTTTGGGCTGGACGATCCCACTCACACATGCGAATTTTCGGATCTGAAAACTCCCTCTGTCCACCCAGCAGTAAATGGGTATCTGACTAAAACTCAGAGAAGGTTCAAGGCAGCGGAAGGAGAGGGATGGGCTCCGCCTTCCATATGTTGTGCCCTAGACACGGTGATTCTTAACAAATCACCGCCGCTACGGCCATGGGCGGTGTGCGATGTCGGCAACGACACTCGTTCGCGTCCAGGCTATGCGACCTTTACCTTTACCTTTTAGTTAGAGAGGTGGTAGTTTATTAAAGTTTATTTCGATAAATAAAAAAACAGTGTAAGACTGAATGGATAGTAAATTCTTTCACCGATATAATGTATCTTACATCTAAAGTAAAATTATTTCTACGTTTTAGTATTGAGTTAACTTATTCTATTGCGTTGTTCCAGGCCAATGTAATCCGAGTGAATGTTTACTGTAAATTGCATACATAAATCCTTCGGGCCTTTCTGGATTAAAACAGACAGATATATTACTTAATGAATTATTTATCAACCGTTTCCATTCAATATTCACCTCATATCCTGCTTGGAATTCAACGAGCAGCCAACATTTCCCCTTTGTATTCATGGTTGAACAGACATGGATAGAAATTGCATATTAAGAAACCGTCCCTTCAACACACTTGTAACGTTGCAACTCAGCGCAAGCTGTGTAAGTCTGGTTAGATAAACCGATTCTATTGTGTAATCGTTTCCATGAGTTGGATACGCAAAAAGTTCCGAAGTTTTATTTCATTGTTATGTTTACACTTGACGTTCTGGATGTATTTTTTTGCGTAAATTGAATATACATCTTTGCTGTGGGTACACTGGGAACTCAAACCAGTGTACAAGAGAAACTTTGTTTGATTTTATCAGTAACCTTTTTACTCTCAGACATGGATAAGAATGTAAAGAATAAGAATGTTTTTATTTATCGAAATAAACTTTAATAAAGTACCACGTGTCTTACTAGCACATATTAACAAATCGTATGTTCTATTGTTTAAAACAGCGAATATTTTCACCTTTCTAAAATATGATAGACCGTAATTTAGGTGAATTAAGTAAAAATAAAACTCCAAGTTTAAATAAAATATAATAAATGAATTATGTCATAACATCCAGAAAGAATGTCAACGTTTATTTATTTAATACCAAAACACATTTCTGAGCACGCTAATTTATTCGCCAATGTAAACATAAGTGCCCTTGTGTTGAGTTAGATATTCGGACATCAAATAAATACATTGGAATTGAAAGAAAAATGGATAAAAATGTAGAGAATATGGATATATTTGTTCAATACTATTACCTATTATTCTTCTTATCCTGCCTCATGTTTTTTATGTTACGACGTGTACGGTTTTGACTTTGTCTAATTGCTTAGTACAAGTGCTTTACTCTGTGAATCTTCCTTGAGATAAATCTTGTTTTTCATTTATGATCCTCGGTCTTCATTGACCCATCAATCGTGAGAAATCAGGCAGCTTCATCAGTTATTCAGAATACTTGGCTGAAGCGATTTCTTTTCATCACGAGAAGACAGTCGGACTGTCCGACACACAAAGGTACAGACTGAGAAAAGGAACCGCAGTTGGCTACCAATCGAAGGAATGGTATGGTATGGTAGTTTTGTTTTACGGCATATCAACCCTTTTCGGGCCATCTAATGCCGAATGAGAAAGGGAGAAAGGCTGTTGTTTTTGTTTTTGGTTTTGTAGAACATAATTAAGTTTTACAAAAAAAAAAAAAAAAAAAAAACGTCAATGTAGGTGAATTTCGTCTCAGGGAGCCACAGGGCAGCCTTATCTGGTATCACCAGCCAATCGAAGGAAGTAATTAAACAATTATCATGGCGATAAATAAGAAACCAAAACCTAGTCACGCTCATGATAGTAAGATTAGCGGGGTAAGTATTGTTATAGAAATACTCGCAAGCTATTCAAATCTAATTAATGATTAGAACAGGCGCTGTGCCTTTCACTAAAAATGGAACGATAAATATCTTTAGAATTGCCTATAATAATTTTAAACAATAATTTAGAGTGTCACATTAACATAGTTAACAATATTGCATACAAACACAATCAGAATTTTAGTATTTACTTTAACAGTGCTTAATACGTGAGTTGAGATATGTACCATATTATGAAACTATTAATGGCAATTAAGCTACACGGAGGACTCCGCGTTTCATCCCCGTAGGGAACCGTCATGCTAAAATGCATTTTAGCCTGACGATTGCCTACGAGGATGAAACGCGGAAACCTATGTGTAGCTTAATTGGCAGAAATATATTTTCAGAATTTAAATATTTAAACTAGGCATGTTCGTTTACGTTACTAATCGCATTTCAAGCCAAAACACAGTGCCAATTATTAATTAAGCTTCCCTATCTATTTTGTATTGCATTACATAGATACACAAGCTTGCTTCTTGTCATGAAAATGATTTTTTTTCGATTTAAACACTATAAACTCCTATTTCGATGAACCGAAATACACGAGTTATCTCCCTTTTTAAAGACAAAAAGCATCATTAACAACATTAATTATGTTTCACTTCATTACTCATACACTTTATCTTTCGTATGAAAGTCAATCTCATTTTACCATAAAAAATATAGCTATCTTGAGTCCTAAGTTCTTCGGTAACCGGGTTGTACATTAGTTGAATATTTTAGAAACCTGAAGTCGTGTAATACATCTATTCGAGAGCCGGTCGTATTGGATCAACGACAGCTTTGCGTTAATATATCAAGCAATATAAATGTCTTGTTGAGAGATTAGATATTCGCGTGTTGTCTGTTCGTGTCGAGAAATCTTTAATTCTCCCGGGTGTATTTGGTGCCAAACATTTTCTTGGATTCGAAGACGGAAATAAGAATCTATATCAGCAAGGAACGCATGACAAATAACTTTTCATCTATGCGATACCCATTGCTTTCCAAGCTAAGAGTCAGAACGTGGACCTAGAGAATTCAATATATAATTCATTGTATTTTGCGACCAAGTTCTTTTTCATGTAATATGTAGATGTCAAACAGCGATTGTCTACTTCGCGAGACCTGACATGCATTCATCAGAAAAAATCATGCATTTTATGTTTATGCGACTAAGCATCGGTATAAGAGGCGGTATCCGTCAGGTATCGGTCGTTTGGTGACACTGTAGGTTTTCAAAATAATTGTCCACACTAAATCTACCGTTTAAAAAGGCATCGTTAAGATGCATCTAACTAAGAGGATCTGCTTCCCAATTTTCGATCACATTTCGTTCGGTCTGTCATATTAAAAACTGTAAGAGACGTCGGTCTACGAGCTGAAGTTGGAAATAATATTTACGTTTGTCTGTTAAGTTTCAAATAGTATTTCATTTCTGTTTCACTTCAGTTAGAAATTATTATTTTAGTCTGTCTATCATACATTGTTTGGTAATATCATTTTAGTTGGTCTGTCAAACTTCAACAACTAAAGAAAGAATGCATCCATCTTTAACGAATCCGTTCATGTGTTAATTTTCGTAGGTGTAACAATCTAAAAGGCAAGATGCGGAAGATGCTGGAATCATAAAGAGTCTCATTATCACTTAAATTTCACAAAAAGTCATTGGATGTAATCAAGGAAAAGACGAGGGTAGACATCTGGTATGTTAATACTTATTGCGTTTCAATAGTGATTAAAGAAGTCCAGATATTTGAAATGTTTGGAAACCCTTTTTAAGTGAGAGAGTACAAGTAACGTTTGCTTTAGCAAATTGTAGTTTAATGTTAACTTTCTGATAAAAAAAAAGAATATAAATACACGTGTAAATGACAGGCACATCTTATTTTAATGTGTTTTGTTTTTATTTCCCTAATTGCTCATAGCTTCGAGGTTCGCGTATATATGCTCTTGTGTGTATTCATCCTTTTACAACTGAGTTTAGATTCATCAATGTTTTGTTTCTGGTGTCAATATCTCCAACTGTTTACAATGATGGGTGTGTTTGTCGAATTTAAGATCAATTTATGAATGATGAAAACTGAAATTCAATTAAAATAAAGCACATAGTGTTGAGTAAAATTCTTCCCATATACGCATGCAGAATTATACGATTTTTATATTCTACTGCTCGCAATGGACGGATATTTATGTACTAACTTATTACTCGAATATTTATCAAAATCACAAATCCTATTAAAATATATAATGACACCATTATATTCATGCGAATGAATTACAGTATATTCGAAAATAAATAAGCATTATTCTTAAATTTTCTTAATAGTTGACATAGAAATAATACTACTTCATGTTCCTATTTACATTGAAAATAATTATAAAGTTTTTAACTGTCGAATAGAAATTCATCTTACTTTGCAATCTAAGGCAATTATATAAAAAACTAGCTGAACCCGTTGCCCGGCGTTGCACGGGAGAAAGTACTACCTATTGCATGACGTCGAATAAAAAAAGAAACAGCGTATTGTTTTTTCTGCTCCGTCTACCGTGTTGGCAAATGTTTTAAATTAAAAAAAAAAAGAAATAAGTGGTAGAGTGGAATGGGATCGAACGCTAAAACTGAGGATAATGAAACCTACTATATTGCCGTCTGCGCCACGCTTCCGGGTTAAAAACACATGTGAAAATAGGCCAATTAACGTAAGCGTTATTATTGGCATGCGTATTAAATTAATACCAGGCAAATAATAAATAACAACCGGTGTTTTGTGAAAATTACACTGTGTGTTTTAGTTCCCGGTGTCGATGAGTAGAGTGACAGTACAGAATTGTCAGGGAGAAAAGTTTTTGCTACCACCTATATGGAGTTGGTTTTTCGGAGAGACGTTGATGGTGAGCCAAATGTAATATTTAGTGTTAGGTAGGAAATATTAATAACAAATTTACTAAAACAGGCTCGAGTGAATAAGTGTAGTATAGTGGTGAGTTTAGTAGCATGTGATGCATGTGGTTATTTTCCTATACTCCGAGAAAGTACAGGGGAAAAATCGTCTCTACTTTATATATTAGATATTTAAAGTAGTGAAAGCTATTTATATATAATTATTTCAGAAAGTGCGATTGACACAAAATCATCTTAAAATATGCATAGTTATATAACAAATTGATTAAATATATATAAGTGACCTCATAACCTACAGGGAGCTCTGGCGACTGAATCCCCTTAAAACTTCAAATATATCCAATTTTGATAAAATCTATATCATATGTACTACATTCTTCGGGGAAGACAATCTAAGTTGTCCCGAATTTCTACGTCACTATCTCTGTGCTGAATATCAATGTGCCCCCACCATGTAAGTCTAAGCGAACCATCGGGACAGAACACTCCTTAAACTTCAAATATGTATATTTGATAATTCGGACTATAGTTCTGATTGTGTGTAGTATACTCACAACGCTGTAAACTTTGGCCTCCTCCAGATGTATCTTTTCAAACTCGGCAATATTTGTTTCGAACATGAGAATCTGGACGGAATTTCGAACAGAACTCTTTATTTAATACACGTCGCTAGCATGCTCTCGTTTAGTAAGCCATGACCGGGATAAGTCTTCAATAACTCGTAATTCATCATATCACCCGTACCGATGATTTAATGACTATCGCATTGAACTTGTTCTTAGTAATATCTCCACTGCCTTATGGTTCTTGCCACAATACGCTTCTTGCGGATTAGATAAAAGGTTATGTTCGAAATTCCGTCCATATTACCAATTTTCACACATTTCTGAATTCAAATCGATACACTTGATCAAGGACATAGGTTATAGCGGCCGAAACGTTGTGAATAAAACACAATCAGACCTATAGTATAGATTAACAAAATTACACAAATCATCAATCCTCATCCCTAAAATGTACATACATAATTTCACATTGATTACATTTTCTCTCGAAGAAAACATATATATTGCTTTCTCTTGGAGTTAGCTATCGTGATATACAAAGCAACGCAACGAAGAAATAAAATAATATAGCCGAATTAAAATTACTAGAAAAAGTTATGTGTATTGGGGAAATCAATGGAACAATATAATGAATGTATGTATTGAATTATACTTGAATTGGAAACACCATGTAATCAAATTCTTTCTTATTGCAGAACATAACGAATCGTTTTTGCTCAAGGTTTTTTCATAAACATTTTGAATGTCAAGATGTATGTTTAACATGTTTAGCACACGTTTAAAATGTATCTGCTAAATTGAGGTGTCTTATTTGGCAAGGTCTACCACCATACGTAGTGTTATGACTTGAGTGGCAGGTGTACAATCATGAGACACTGGAAACCATTCACATTAAGATGATTTAATTCGTCAGTTAGCTTAACTAATAAGCCCTTCAATTAATCATTCTAATCAGCCAGATATATTACACAAACGTGTTAGATACTTATTTGGTGTTATTTATTAACCCGTGCGATGTAAATTACCTTTGGAATTTATAGTTTTTAAAAGTATTTTTTCAGTAGTTGTTATATAACACCACATATCTTTACATATATGCAATTCTATATGAAGATACAGTTCGTGTTTATTGGGTGTTACTCTGTTAACATACACTTACGTGGTTTATATAATAACCATACCTATTCTGAATATCCATACTCCTGTGAACTTGGATAAATATGTTTACTTTGAGCAAATCTGATACAAAATAACAGAATCTTCATTATGACTTTAAACATTTGTTTTATTTATAGCTTGTATATAATATGAATTAAAACATAAGAATGACAGTGATTGGATCAGGTATGCACAGGATTAGTCACAGATCCATTCGTAAAGCCTATCAATTCACCGAAATGCATATCAATTTATTTTACTTTACTTACAGCGTCATTTAACTAATAGATGCTGCGCATATCGTTTGCCCACATTTAATTCATTGAATATCATTTAAAGATATCATTAAACATATCATTGAATCAAACATCTTTAAATCAAACGTCATTAAACAAACATCTTAATCCATTGAATATCACTAACATATCATTAAACATATCATTAAATCAAACATCTTTAAATCAAACGTCATTAAACAAACATCTTAATCCATTGAATATCACTAACATATCATTAAACATATCATTAAATCAAACATCTTTAAATCAAACGTCATTAAACAAACATCTTAATCCATTGAATATCACTAACATATCATTAAACATATCATTAAATCAAACATCTTTAAATCAAACGTCATTAAACAAACATCTTAATCCATTGAATATCACTAACATATCATTAAACATATCATTAAATCAAACATCTTTAAATCAAACGTCATTAAACGAACATCTTAATCCATTGAATATCACTAACATATCATTAAACATATCATTAAATCAAACATCTTTAAATCAAACATCATTAAACAAACATCTTAATCCATTGAATATCACTAACATATCATTAAACATATCATTAAATCAAACATCTTTAAATCAAACATCATTAAACAAACATCTTAATCCATTGAATATCACTAACATATCATTAAACATATCATTAAATCAAACATCTTTAAATCAAACATCATTAAACAAACATCTTAATCCATTGAATATCACTAACATATCATTAAACATATCATTAAATCAAACATCTTTAAATCAAACATCATTAAACAAACATCTTAATCCATTGAATATCACTAACATATCATTAAACATATCATTAAATCAAACATCTTTAAATCAAACGTCATTAAATAAACATCTTAATCCATTGAATATCACTAACATATCATTAAACATATCATTAAATCAAACATCTTTAAATCAAACGTCATTAAACAAACATCTTAATCCATTGAATATCACTAACATATCATTAAACATATCATTAAATCAAACATCTTTAAATCAAACGTCATTAAACAAACATCTTAATCCATTGAATATCACTAACATATCATTAAACATATCATTAAATCAAACATCTTTAAATCAAACGTCATTAAACAAACATCTTAATCCATTGAATATCACTAACATATCATTAAACATATCATTAAATCAAACATCTTTAAATCAAACGTCATTAAACAAACATCTTAATCCATTGAATATCACTAACATATCATTAAACATATCATTAAATCAAACATCTTTAAATCAAACGTCATTAAACAAACATCTTAATCCATTGAATATCACTAACATATCATTAAACATATCATTAAATCAAACATCTTTAAATCAAACGTCATTAAACGAACATCTTAATCCATTGAATATCACTAACATATCATTAAACATATCATTAAATCAAACATCTTTAAATCAAACATCATTAAACAAACATCTTAATCCATTGAATATCACTAACATATCATTAAACATATCATTAAATCAAACATCTTTAAATCAAACATCATTAAACAAACATCTTAATCCATTGAATATCACTAACATATCATTAAACATATCATTAAATCAAACATCTTTAAATCAAACATCATTAAACAAACATCTTAATCCATTGAATATCACTAACATATCATTAAACATATCATTAAATCAAACATCTTTAAATCAAACAGCATTAAACAAACATCTTAATCCATTGAATATCATTGAAAAACTATACGAATAAAAAATGTTACTGTCTTGGCGCAAAATAACATAATGTTCCTCAAGGAATCCCGGCCAACGTGTCTTTGATCTCCCCGGCTCAAACACACATACATACACACACATACATACATACGTACATACGTACATACGTACATACATGAGTACATATTACCATCACCATCAGGTCTTTGATCACTCCTGGACAAGGAATCTTTTCCTGGTTTTCGACAACCTTATAGTGATTGTCATTTAGGGTGTTTTGCCATAGTTGCCATGCTAGACACTGCGGGTTGGCGACATTATTTTCCCAAAGCTAAGTGTCCACATGTACTGCCTGCTATTCGCCAAAGGTCATCTATCTAGTACCGGTCAGGATGATATATATATATATCTATATATATATATATATATATATATATATATATATATATATATATATATATATATACGTATAAATCTGTCGTGGATGTGTCTTTAAAATGTTTGACCGCGAAGTCTATTGTGAGTCTGTAATTGAATTGGAGTCTTGTATCCGTCTCAAATTATTATATCTCAATATTTATCTATCTATCTATCTATCTATCTATCTATCTCTCTATCTATCTCTCTATCTATATATATATACATATTTATATATATATATATATATATATATATATATATATATATATATATATATTAATCTCTCTATCTATATATATATTAATCAATCTCTATATATAGGGTGGGCCAAAATAAGGGTCCTATCTTTAAATTTGAATAACTTGAATTTGAATAACTTTCACAAAATAAAAGTTAAACTCACCAAACTTTATGTGTGTGTCGACTGACCCTTCCGAGATTTTTTGAAATAAACAAAACAAATTTTAGGCGAAAAACACTTCTTAAAACTTACAAAAACTAAAGTATTGTTTTTTACACTGTTTTGAGTTTTCTAAGCAAAAATAATGTTTTCTAAATGAGGGTACGTTCCTTAGGGCTAATACGGCTCATGCTTGCTTCGGAAGGGGTCCTTTACTTATTCTAAAAAAAAATTTTAAAAAATCAATAAATAAAAAAGTTATGAATTTTTAAAAATAGGACCCTTATTTTTATATATATATATATATATATATATATATTAATCTATCTATATATATATATATATATATATATATATATATATATATATATTAATCTATCTATCTATATATATATATATATATATATATATATATTAATCTATATATATATATTAATCTATCTATCTATATATATATTAATCTATCTATCTATATATATATATTAATCTATCTATCTATATATATATATATATATATTTCTATCTATCTATCTATATATATATCTGTTTCTATCTATGTATATATATATATATATATATATAATGTACTAATTGTTTTTGTAGTCGGTAAACAGTGCGTTTTTGACACTATTATAAACTATTGCCACTACCTGTTTAAAGCCAGAACACGCCGTTCGCCCCACTAGACATTTTCGATGCCCGCACAATCTTCGTAAATCCATATCCATTTCCCCGTTGATCTCAAAGTTGGACGTTTGCCAACAACGGCGACACGGAATTACAAAGTGCGATGCACTCTGTCGTCGTTTGATCTAATGAAATGCGTTTGTCCGAAAGAGGAAAGTTTATCAAGTGACGTGGCTAGCATGAGTAATGACTGCAGAAATTTGCTCGCTTCCAAGGCTTTCAGCGATTTCAGTAGGAAGTGCGAGGTAAATGGGTTCTTTAATATTCAGTGTCTTCACACTTTTTTTCTAGGCCGTGTTTTATTGTGACGAATATCAGAAAGAATACTAAATTGTTTATTTCGTTGTCTTAAGTGCCCAAGTTTCATTTGAGTTAATAACTAGATGGCTTCATAAAATCTGTTAATCATTCACTTACACATGCACACCTATTGTGTCACGTGGTTATATGTAAGACAACAGTTTAAAATGCGCATGCTGCACGCGGATGACCTTCAAATGGAAAATGTCAAACTAAAATATGAGGTGAAATCGTCGAGCGCTTTGTAATTATAATGGGTCGTCGATACGACCGTTTCCTGAACTATGCACTAAATTCGGACAAGCTAATACTTAAATATAGAATAGTGTTTAAAAGCTACAATATCCTGTATATTTATTTGTAATTTCGTCAAGTATGTATTTCTAATATCATATATATATATATATATATATATATATATATATATATATATATATATATATACATATATTCGTCGTTTGAAGAGTTCATATATTTTTTCTTTTGAACACCTTTTTTAAAAATGTAATAATAAATGACGTTAAAATTCTATAACAGCATTTTTAGATACGATATTAATAAAATAAAATCAGTACAGATTTTTCATTTTCATCAATATGATATATACTATATAAATATATGTATATATCCTATGTATACATCATATGTATACATCATATATATATATGTATATATCATGTGTATATATATATATGTATATATCATGTGTATATATATATGTATATATCATGTGTATATATATATGTATATATCATGTGTATATATATATATGTATATATCATATGTATATGTATATATCATATGTGTATATATAAGTATATAGGCATATGTATATATTATATGTATATATAAGTATATATGTATATGTATATATCATATGTATATGTATATATCATATGTATATGTATATATCATATGTATATGTATATATCATATGTATATATATATATAAGTATATATGTATATATATATCATGTATATATATATAAGTATATATGTATATATATATCATGTATATATATATAAGTATATATGTATATATATATCATGTATATATATATAAGTATATATGTATATATATATCATGTATATATATATATAAGTATATATGTATATATATATATATCATGTATATATGTATATATATAAGTATATGTGTATATATATATATATCATGTATATATATATATATAAGTATATGTGTATATATATATCATGTATATATATATATATAAGTATATATGTATATATATCATGTATATATATATAAGTATATATGTATATATATATCATGTATATATATAAGTATATATGTATATATATATCATGTGTATATATATATATATATAAGTATATATGTATATATATATCATGTGTATATATATATATAAGTATATATGTATATATATATATCATGTGTATATATATATAAGTATATATGTATATATATATCATGTATATATGTATATATAAGTATATATGTATATATATCATGTATATATATATAAGTATATATGTATATATATGTCATATATATATATATATGTCATGTATATATATGTCATATATATGTCATTTATGTATGTGTCATATATATGTCATGTATGTATGTGTCATATATATGTCATG
>OY744543.1:4252500-4265000 GCA_963556195.1 Sepiola atlantica | reverse complement strand
GGAAGTTTAAATGTAAATAGCAAATCGGCGGCTATGCATCTCCAACTTACTAAAGCAAATCTCGGTGTTGGTAATTTGCATATTTATTTAGTTTTTAACTTTCCAATAAATTAATATTACTAATAAATTAATATTACTAATAAATTAATATTACTAATCTACCTTTAATAATTTGTATTGTCAAATTTTCTTCTACATATGCAATCGTTTTATCGATAGTGATTTTATTATAATTATAAATAAGATTAAAGAGATTTCATTTAAAAAATCATAGTTTTAAAAACTGTTTTTGGATTCTATTTTTAAGGGTGATTATTTAGTTTAGTAAACCGTCAGATATCGCTGAGATGTCGAAAACAAATATTACAATTCGATCTTAGTAAAAAGAGCATTTAATATTTTTTATGACAAGTAAATCATTTAATTGAAATATGTTTTAATGGGCGGCCCTGTTATCATAAAACTGTCCCCCTAAGGAATAACCTCGTCCGTTTTTAAGTGTGTATCTGGGCGAATCCTCTCAGAATAAAAATATCGATTTATTCGGAATATCTTTTAAGGGTGGTTGAATATTGTAGTACCTGTTCTGTTCTTATAAGACCGTCTTCCCAGGAATTACCTCCTACATTTTTGGTGGAGGTAAGTAGTGTTCGTTGGCCATGATATTATCCTCTAAGTCAGAGAGTTAATCTTATATATATTCCATGAAAAATGCCAGTATACTGAAATCATATGCCCTTAATAGGGTTAAGATGAAAATTCATATACACTGAATGTACAAAAGCAAGGAAATTCTTAAATGTTTACACTTTTATTGTCATTAAAGGTAGTCGAGCACAACAGGTCTATGCATTTTACTGGTAGGAATTTTTCTTCAGCACACCTCACGCACTTCATCCACTCATGTATAGAGATGTAGTCATACCCTTAATGACAATAAAAGTGTAAAAATTTGGGAATTTCCTTGCTTTTGTACATTTAGTGTATATGAATTTTCATCTTAACCTTATTAAGAGAATATGATTTCAGTATACTGTCACTTATCATGGAATGTCACTACTTTTGTAAAGGCTATGCCTCAATACAATCCCTTCTCATAATATTTCTTGGAATTTTCTGGAAAACTAAAGTATATGGTAAACTGAAATTAATATGCCATTTACTAGACCCTAGAACCTCTATCTCTGCCCAAAATTAGCTGAATCCATCTAATAGGTGATGAGATATAGGGTGGCAGATACGTACCTACACACAGATAACATGATTTCATGATTGAACCTTCTGGATCTCTGGGTTGCCTTGACTAATGATGCTGAAACTATGCGTTAACTATGATACTAGCTAAGGAAGAACAATAACTTAAGTTTATAATAAACATGTTTTTTAATTATAAAATTACGAAAGAATTTATTGTACTTTAGCTAGCATATTCATCTTTGTTTATAAAGATGTCGACTATATTTTCAAGCTATTTCTTTAGGTGTGTAACGTTGACAATGCAACGTGCCATTGTTTTCAATGTTATCTAAAAAAAGGAATTTTATTTTTCCACCTCCCCTAATTATATAACATTCAAACGGTGTATGCTTATTTAATTCTCTAATATATTCTTTCAGTCATTATCTCTTCTCTTATCTTTTATCTTTTTGTTTTTGTTGGGGATAGGGGTATCTTACCAGATGTTAGACATTAACCCTTTATTAAAGTAATTCCAACCCAGACATCTTTTAAAGACTGTACCTGTTCCTTTAAGTGCAATTGTTTGTATTTCTCTTGCACTTGGTTCACCGGGTATATTCGCCAGGTAGTTTTTGAAATGATTTTCATAAATACGGTTGCTCCTATAATTACTAGAATGATGAAGATCTTACTAAGATTTCAGTTTATTTTAATGTTATACATACGACATTGCTATTTCGTCATCTTTTGCCTCTCAGCTCTGTTTAAGCCAGTATCATTATATACACTTAATTCAGGTATGGTTGCTTCTTGTTCCTTTTTTCCCCATACAACTATGTCAGGTTTAACATCCGTTTTCGAAATATGTAGCTGCAGGAATTGAATAGTCATAGTGGATGTTATATGATTTATACGTTCGCTCCTGAGAATAGCATTCTCCCTGGTTTACCGATTTTGTGTGTGGAGATTAGTGTACTATCTATGCTCATATCATCCTGTCAAGTATTAAATCCCACCTTTTGAGTGGAGTGTGTTCGTTTCTCATGATATCATCACCCTAGTCATTACTCCATCTTTTGGTGTCAATTTATCTAGTTCCTTCATTATGATATTATCCTCTCAGCCTAGAAAACTATTCGACTAGAAACAATATGGATATCATAATATTAAACCCACAGCAGTGAAAAAGAGATACTAAGAATAAAAGAAACACAAAGTTGACCAATGCTTTGTTAAAACTATACATTTTGTCTTTCTATTTACATATTTAAGTGGCATCGCAAATGCTCTTTACCTGATTCAAACTATATTAGCTGGACCCAATAGGAAACCTAGCGGTTTACATTTTTCTAGTAATATATATATATATTACAGCCCGTGAGAGATTATTCGAACGAATAATAACGAAAAAATATATTACTGTCAGCTTTTTTCCGATTCTTTCTTCCTGTGCTTTCTAAGGATTTCTAAAACTCATTAGATCTATATTTGCGTATGAGCATTCTGCGTGAAAACTGATATGAAATAATTACATACCCAAAAAAAATCGCCCGAAGCTTCTTTGTGTTGGAATAAATATAAACGAATACTAATCATATTTCTAAGAAAAGAGTACATTAGTTTCCTGTTCAGATCTTTGCATCCTAACGCTTCCGTGTATCTCGCTAACACTTTCATGGCGTCTTCTGTTTTGAAGAATTTCCCTTGTATTTGCATTTTTTATTCAGGCAATGCCTCGGTTGTATTAATCTGAGAATCCTAATTGAAGATATTTTATATTGCGGTCGGATTTGTGACATTAAAATACGTCGCAATTAAATCACTGTCTTACTGTTCGCCCAAATCTCAATGTTTTTTTTTTTTCAAAACACTACCAATACTATGAAACAAAATACTTATTTGAAATAATTCTGCTAATGGCGACATCAAGGGCCGCAATATGTCATTATTTTATTACTAATCAGAAGAGAATTACAACGAATTCTGTGATGTAAGATGCCCTGATATATTTTGATCTTGTTTCAATATTGACGTCGGAAAATCGCACAACGTTTTTTTTTTAATGATATATGAAATAAATAGCCATGTAAGGCAGTTGACTAATAGCATTCTTAACAAGTTGAAGGAAGAATTTCGGACCAGAAGAAAAGTACTCCGAAGATTTTACACAGCAATCACATTTCTTAAATGAAATATAAACTGAACATGGCACACATGTAGAACCTCGCTGTAGTGTTTATTTTTACTCAAAATGCAGTAGAAAACAAAAGGTACCTCACTGTCAACTAAGCTCCAGTCCCTGTCCCATCGCACCAATGTAGCATCCTTCGGCTTGTTTTACAAATACTTCAATGGATTATGTTCCGATGAACTGGCTACTCTGGTGCCCCCTTGACGTAAATTCACTAGACCAACTCAACAATCAGCTAAATTTCATCTATTCACTGATGCCGGAGAGCCTTCTACTGCAATAGCTTCTTTCGTCATGCTGCTGGCCTCTGGAACTCCCTCCCGGCCCCTTGTTTCTCCGACAGTCCTATGTGCAGAGGTTTAAAACTAATGTAAACAGACATCTAGATGCACAGCTCACAAGTTAGAATGACATCCTATACCTATTCCCTAATTCTCAATAGGCGCTTACGTCTACAGTGGCGTCCTGTCTTGTTAGTGGTTAAATATCATAAAAAAGAAGAAATTTCAGATCAGTATGACACTCCGGTTGCAAACACGAATCAGTCTTTTTCTCTCGTGAATTTAGTTGGATCAAGCGTTACAGTTTTCTTTTCCGTAGAAAAGGTCCTCGTTACGAATGCGTTACACAACATCGTTAAGATAGAGATGGGTCTGCGCACGTAGGAATAAAAAGCGAATTCATGAAATATGACCGCGTTTAAAACTGTGGTAGTCTTTTTCTTCAATACATCTTTTATGGAATAGAAATTGATAGGATGTGGGTTAGGTTGTTACTTGGATGCGTGTTGGTGTAAGCAACTAAAGGAATATCTCGGCATGATCATGGGGAATTGGGTGTAAGCCGAGGTAGTATTACTCCAGATGAATCGATATAATACAGGGTGGGCCAAAATAAGGGTCCTATTTTTAAAAATTCATAACATTTTATTTATTGATTTAAAATTTTTTTTTTTTTAGAATAAGTAAAGGACCCCTTCCGAAGCAAGCATGAGCCGTATTAGCCCTAAGGAACGTACCCTCATAATAGAGTGGTACTTTAAATCCAATGAGTCGATTTCGGAGACTCAACTCATCTATCGGCGTCATTACAACACCAGAAACTCTCCTTCGGCAAAAGCAATCCGAGGAATTATTGCTCGTTTTAGGGACCAACAAGGAATATCCGACATGGCGAGAAGTGTTAGGCCTCGTACTGTACGAACAGCTCAAAATTTCGAGGAATTGGAAATTTAAAGATAGGACCCTTATTTTGGCCCACCGTGTATATAGTTGTTCAACATTTAAAATAGAACGAACGATGAACAATTATGCGAAAAAAATGGAAATGTAATTTCATAAAACAAGTGAAAATAAAAAGGAATAAAAATGTTTTAAAAAATCAGTAAAATATTCTGAATTAAATAAACAGAATCAATAAAAAATATAGCAAGTGTCTATTTCGTAAAAGCAATATTATATAAACATATTTAACTAGACAAATTGTTTTTGTACACTTCTATTTTCTTTTTACTTTGTTCATTTATACAAGACAAGAGAAATACAGCAAACGCCAACACATAAGAAACTTCGTCGATCACAAATAATAACCCTCCACCCGAAGCAGAAACATTTGTTTTCTTTCTTTTCCATTGTTGCATACGTTTACGCGTTACATTCTTCCGTTGATAGATTCATTTTGTTTCTCACGCTTAACTTTCAAATGCAGATATTTCCGAGCCTTATTAACTATGTTCCGAACCGTTCTTCTCCGTTTTTCAAAAACTTTTACCCGATTGTATATTATTCTTTAGTTTTCATCTATACCTTATTCATTCCATTATTTTTGTATCGTTAATGCCTGTCTTGGAAAGTATTCATCTGCTGTGCACATTAGCAATTTTTGAATGCCCCTTTTGCCCTTGTGTAGGCAACGGTGCATTTCAATGGTTCTGTCAAGCAAATCGTGCGAGAACATGCGAGATGATGCGTGATGCTGTATCGGATGTTTTTTTTGTTTTTTTTGTTAATTCCCCAACATGGAACACATCACGTTAGCTGTTACCTGAAAACCAAAACCACGAAGGGAAAAATATAAAACGCGAGAATGTATAGTGATTCACTCGTTTGCTTCTTGTTTATTTGCTTGGTCTTAGTACCATTCTGATGCATGCTTCATGGCGTAAAATCATGTTTTCTAAACGTGTATACCTTTCTTCTACGTTTTTACAAATTTCCAACTAATCTTTTTTCTCTTTTCTCAGATGCCAAAACTTTCGGAGTTTCACATCTAAATATTTATGTTCACCTACATATTTCTAATGCTCCCCCCCAAAAAAATAAACGGTAAATTTTTACTAACTTACCCGGCGCAGTTTACCCCCTAAAAAAAGTTCGAATTCTACTTTTTTGTGTGCAAATACATTTAAACAGCGTAAAAAAATACTCGCAAAGAAGGAATTTAAAAAATATATATTTAAGATTTTAGAGTGGGGGATAACTTTCCTTTATAAATTTAACGTAAAATGAGCACCCATTGCCTAGCCACTTAGCGTAACACGAGACATGTAACCGATTTGTGTGTGTGGGGGGGAATAAAAACACGTAACAATTTAGCCAATTTCGTTTTTTGGGGGTGGGGGTATTAATTTCATTAACACGTAGAGATTTAGGCAATTTAGATGTTTTGGGGGGATTTGTTTTTACTTAATATAAATATGTAGACATTTAGCCTATCTATTATTTGGGAGGTTACTTATTTAATAAACACTTACCCTAACCTAAAAGCCTAACATAAAACCCTACCACCCCCCAAAAAGTAAAAAATTAAATTGGCTACATGTTTACGTGTTTTTTTTTTTTTTAAATGTTGAAAAACCCTCTCACAAAATTAAAAACTCAAGTCGGTTACATGTCTCGTTTTTACGCTAAGTGACCAGGAAATGGATGCTCATTTGACATTAAATCAATAAAGGAAAGTGATCCCCCACTCTAAAATCTTTAATATTTAATTTTTTTTAAATTTCTTCTTCGCGGATATTTTTAGGCTGTTTAAATGCATTTACACAAAAGTAGAATTTGAACTTTTCAGAGGGTAAACTACGCCGGGTAAGATAATAAAAAATAGAAAAAAAACGTTTATTCAACCGAAACATCGCTAATTTGAATTTGGGGCCATATTTATAGGAACATCCTTAGTGAGGAGTATTGCTTGGAGATGTTTATTCACATTACATTTTAATTTCTACATGTTTGTACAGTCAATTTATACTGACACTATTAAGTCATTGTATCTGTAAAAATATAGCTTATATTTGCCGAAAAGGTTTCCGGATAAACGCAATCATTCAGGAGTATAATACACGTATTTATACATATGAATTTGTTACTAAGTAGCACGATGAATATTTCAGAAAATTTAACATGAGATCTGAAGTCATCAAACTTAAATATTACTAAACGTAAAAAGAAGCCTCAACATTGAATTAATAACGTCTTAAACACATATAATAGAAAATGTTTTTTTTTCAATGTCTCATCCGATAAATTTTAGCATCTTTAAAACACATCTAACATCGAGTTATGCGATTGAGTTTATGAGTAAAAATAAATAAAAGAACGAATGAATAAATATATATATATATATATATATATATATATATATATATATATATATATATATAACATTGTAACAGCATCAAATAATTACAGAATGAATGAATGAATAACAGAATACATGATAGAATGAATAAATAAATATATATAAAATAGAAACAACATGAAATAATTAGAGAATGAATGAATGAATGAATATAAGAATACATGAAAGAATGAATGAATGAATAAAAGAATACATGAAAGAATGAATGAATGAATAAAAGAATACATGAAAGAATGAATGAATGAATAAAAGAATACATGAAAGAATGAATGAATGAATGAATGAATACATGAAAGAATGAATGAATGAATAAAAGAATACATGAAAGAATGAATGAATGAATAAAAGAATACATGAAAGAATGAATGAATGAATAAAAGAATACATGAAAGAATGAATAAAAGAATACATGAAAGAATGAATGAATGAATAAAAGAATACATGAAAAAATGAATGAATGAATAAAAGAATACATGAAAGAATGAATGAATGAATAAAAGAATACATGAAAGAATGAATGAATGAATAAAAGAATACATGAAAGAATGAATGAATGAATAAAAGAATACATGAAAGAATGAATGAATGAATGAATAAAAGAATACATGAAAAAATGAATGAATGAATAAAAGAATACATGAAAGAATGAATGAATGAATAAAAGAATACATGAAAGAATGAATGAATGAATAAAAGAATACATGAAAGAATGAATGAATGAATAAAAGAATACATGAAAGAATGAATGAATGAATGAATGAATAAAAGAATACATGAAAGAATGAATAAAAGAATACATGAAAGAATGAATGAATGAATAAAAGAATACATGAAAGAATGAATGAATTAATAAAAGAATACATGAAAGAACGAATGAATAAATATATGAAATAGCAACAAATGAAAGTGAATAAATAAAGAATAATATTCCCATATTCCTATAGCCAAATAAAAATATTTTTTAAACTTGAGTATTTTACTTTAACCTTTTAAATAAAGTTTTGATTACACGTATGAATAGTATAAATCAGGAGTTCAAATTTACTCTTGAATTGTTCAAGTCTAAATAAAAATAACCAATATCAGCTTAAAAAGTAGATGAATAAAAAGAAAAAAATTATAAAAACTATTAAAGAGAAAAATAACGAAACTAAAAAGAATCAAACTGAAATTTTAAAAAAAGATGGATTCTTCTGGCTTAAAGCAACACGTAAAACAATACATTTCACAATGGAAAAATTATTGGCGTCAATAGATTCCTATGGTTCGATTCTATCGGGTGAAAAATATAAACGTGAACAGAATACAAAATGCTCAAGGCATTTCCAAAGATATGATTTGTACGCGGAAGAGAAGGTAGCGACATTAAGCATTGCAAATACATGTTTTTATGTTTTTTTTCAATGTATCCCCGTTCACGTATGCTTGTTACTTTGAATTTCTATCGGCTCTGTATTTTTAATTTTAATATTTGCATGTTTTATTGAGCTGCTTTTGAAATTCCATATTTTAAGGCTCTCTGTTTACTTGTTTTGTCGTTCCATGCCTACACTTCTAGTATATTACTAATAGCAGAATTCGTATCCGATGTTGCCCAGGATAATTAAAACAACCAATAATCATCTGCTGTGACCATTGAACTACATATAAGTATCATACCGAGAAACTGTAATGTATATTACGTAAATAGTTAGAATGTGTTTTAGTAATGTATTTATAAATAATATCAGGCTATGAAAGTAGTTCTGTTTATGTCAACATCGTTAGTAATGGTATTATTTTTAGCTTTCATGATAGTAGAAGTAGTAGTAGTAGTAGTAGTAGTAGTAGTAATATTGTATATGCCCACTTGTAGACAAAGGTAGAATAAAATATCCAACGTCCGTCCTTACAAGCACCAAACATCCATCAAAACAAAGTAATACACGTTCATAAGTTATTTCAATGTAATTCTAATAGGCATACTCGGTGTGACTGACCTAATCAAATTAATTATCGTAAGTTATTGTCTATATCTATTTCTTTTTCTTTTTCTCCTTCCCTCTCCCACTCTTTATATCTCCTTATGTTGGGGTGCTTTTCTCTATCTCGCGCATACTAGACTTAAACCGCGAGTATGACACGCGAACATTATACTATGAGCGTAGATTGCACAAAACATATCCAATCGTGAATATGTTGTAAACTTTTCACCTTCTTACGAATCTATGTACTTTTACTTTCTACTCTTATCCTATACGCCGTGTATTACTCTCACTTGAGTCAAACAATATCTATCTCGTTGTTAACAGTCAGAACTAATAATGAAACAGTTGGATCAAGTTAGGGGATGAAAGCAGAAAAAAGTTTATCTGTGATTTATCATTTTATCTTTTCTATTTAACTAGATTCGTACATTGCGTAAAATTTCAACTGACACCAAAAATAGCATAGAAAAATCTTGTAGCAATATAAGTAAATATTTGGTCGTCGTTCGTTTTTTCTTATTCAGAGAATGATCAAAATAGCTTTCATAAAGAATAACACAATCTAATAAAGGATGAAGAATGAAAAATCAGAAAAGAAGAACGAAGTTATAAAATAATACAAGACACGTAATGAATACAAAACCATAGGAAAAACTAAAAGAAATGATATATAAAAAAATAACGCTTATAAAAATACGATAGACGACAAAAGTTGCCTGATTGTTTTATTTTTGAAATTTACGTAAATCACAAAAATGTCTGCTATATTGATTTATGAAGCGTTAGAACGGAATACTGTGCAATTTCGAGTGTGAACAATCGACTTATTCTTATTTTCTGGTGTCATCCGCAAAAATCGCAACATTTAATAGCAGACATTTACAAGTAGAATCAATATATGCTACATTCAACACAATGGACACAAGTAGAAACTGCAACACACATTCTCATCACTGTCAATAATATAAAATGGTCACAAATAAATGCCATTCTAAAACTGCGTCCATTTAATCTATGTGGTTAGCCATCAAAATGAGATTTCAAACGTAAACGTGACTAACCAAAATGGGGTCTATTATAGATCCGTGAACGAATCTGAAACATGTCCGAACAAACAAAAAATATTTCAAAGTTAAATGTGGCAAGCCGATCTACGAACACACACTCTTATACGAATAAGACGGGTCCAAAAGCATGTGTTCATACCATCTGCGCTTTTAAGCAGGGGAGAATGATTTAAATGCAATGTAAATGTATGCGTGACAGACAAGTAGACAGAGCTGTTCATATAGATGAAAATACTGATTTACAATAAGATATGTCACTTAAACTTTGTTTTACAATGAAAATGCGATTTAAAATTTAAGCTTGCAGATAAACCTAATGCCATTCTGAAAATGCGTCCACTTAATCTATGTGGTGAGCAATCAAAATGAGATTTCAAACGTAAAATGGTCTATATTATAGATCCGTTGACGAATGTTAAACATGTTAACAAAAAAAAAGATCAAAATTAAACGTGGGAAGTTTACCTACGAACACACTTTCTTATACGAATAAGACGGTTCCAAAAGCCTGTGTTCATACGATCTGCGCCTTTAAGAATGCTTATAATTTTTCTAGCAGGGGAGAATGATGTAAATGTAATTAAAATCTATGCGTGACACACCAGTAAACAGCCGCTTATATACATGAAAATACTCATTTACAATAAAATGGTCACTTAAACTTTTGTTTTCCAATCAAAATGCGATTTTAAATTTGAGCTTGAAGACAAACCTACAGGCATAGCCTCTGATACGTCTAAAAATAAAGGTTAAGCATGACAGACAAGCGGACCGAACTATATATAAAGACATGGTCAGACACATTGAAAATGAGATGTTTTACGTAAAACCGGTTGTTTTAGGATATAATTTTAAATTTAATCGTGATAAATTAATTGGCGTTGACGCATATACAGATACTCAGATGCGTCTAAAATAATGTACGTCTGCTAAAACTGCGCCTACATCCATAATAATGATGGTTCCCCACTCTAGTCTGCAAAAATGATATAAATTATATTTAAATTGAACGTAGTAGATCGATAAAGACACTATTTAAACGTGGCAGACCAAACCAGATAACCGTTTGTATAGATCATCACAGACACCTTATATAACTATTTAAACTTGTTTTTTTAACTATTATAACTATTTAAACTATTTAAACACTATTTAAACGTGACAGACCAAACCAGATCACTGTTTATATAGATTATCACACACACATTATATAACATGCATCACCTCAACAGTAATGGGATTAGACTCAACATATAGACGTGATGATACATATATTCAGATGAATCTAAATATGATAGAAATGTAATTTCTGCAGGAACAAATCAAATGCGGAATGAAAAATATTCTATTTACACATAGGTTTTATTTTAAGATAAACAAATTTAAATGTCAGCGAAATAAAATACAAAGATGCAATCTTTCAATGTATCGTTGTTTTGTATATACTTATATGCGTATATCTTTTTTATTTGTAGGAAGACAATTGGAATAGCGCTGAAAAAAGTTGCAATATTAAAATGCTAAACAAAATTATCGGTTGCAAACCCGAATGAATACATTTAGTTTGCATTTGTCTACAGAAATCGAAATGATTTTGAGTTAAAATCGGAATATTTAAACATCAATTGGGAAGGAATGAGAAGATAACTCATTTTACTGAGATAAAATTTAAAAAAAATTAAAATATCGAAAAGAATGAAGCAATGGGAAAAGTTAAGGACTTCATGAAAGCTATGAAATGTTACTACATATATACATACACATAGAGTTAAAGATACATCATATATAATCTACACGATACAATACTAGTTCGTATAAAACATTTTCTTAACAAACAATTGTTTCTGCACATTTTTTTTAAAATGACGCTTTGTTACTAAACATCAATAAAAAATCTTCACTATTGCATAACATACCAAAATAAGGCAAAAAAATTAAACATGTCCAATATTTATTACATTAATAAAATTATATTTAATCGTGTATTTGTTATCAATTAAATCAAAAGAAAAATATTTCTCACACTCTTTTGTTTTTATTTAAAAATTAACGAGAAAATATGTTTGCAAACATTGGTTTGTTTACTTTTTAAGAATGTTTATATTTGACTAAAAATACCACGTGGCAATGTACACACATAAAAGAAAAAATATTCTATTTACATAAAACGTTATTGCCACAATTTTCTTCTGTTTCTCCGTTCTTATCTTCAATTTTACTCATAATATATATATGTATATATATTACTTTAAATTTTTTTATTTTATTTATATTATATTTGATTTTCAACGGTCTAAATTCTAACAACGTGACCTTCCAAATTTGGATTTGTTTTTACTCTCCTTCATTTTATCTTTCCAAAATATTGTCTGAGAGAAGGATCTGATGTAAATTCTTCCTGATGAGATCTCAGTTTCAATCAGCTGTTAATCGATAACATCGAC
Organism: Sepiola atlantica; assembly: GCA_963556195.1. Taxonomy (NCBI): domain Eukaryota; kingdom Metazoa; phylum Mollusca; class Cephalopoda; order Sepiida; family Sepiolidae; genus Sepiola; species Sepiola atlantica. The sequence continues at coordinate 4,252,513 of OY744543.1, read as the reverse complement.
ATGCCAGTGTCGC
>OY744543.1:4245000-4250000 GCA_963556195.1 Sepiola atlantica | reverse complement strand
GCATTTATTTTTCTTCCGATTGACATATGTTGCTCTTAAACCAATTTTTCTCTATGACTTCATGGCTTTCTGAAGTTATTTTATCATTTACGATTAAATAAATCATCAAAAGAGTATACTTCCGTCATTTGCTATTATTGCATAGGTTTATAAGTATACTACTTACATAATATACATTTTAATACGAGCACATTGTTCGATTGATATTGGCATTAACAATTCTTCAAGTATAATGCTTAATTTTATTTTCGAAACGTCAATTCATCAGAGCTAGAAAGTTTGGTTTGTATTATATTAATGTTCATATTCGTGTTCACGTTTTAAAAATGTATATAAGAAAAAAAAGCAATTCCCTAATTTCAGTTCATAAAAAAAAGATAATTTAAAATAAGTAATAGCTAGAATAAAATTCATTTTATAATTGCATACAATATAGAGTATTAAAGAATATGTCTAGAGTGATAACATAGAAGTAGGAGTGAAAAATAATCCGTTTTGTTCAATAGATACATCAATTTTGCGCCAGCCTTTTAAAATCAAGATGCGTGGCTGTAACACAATGACTAGACGTCGTACCGCAACCGACACGTATGTGCGATTAAAGACGATGTCATCCACTCTGTTACTTCAAATTAACTCCATAGTTGTGCAAGCTTAATAAACTCAGAAAATCTAAAAGACATGCCGTTAATTATTCCGAGTTGGGCAGAGTAACAATATAACACGATCTTATTTTGAATATCTCTAAGCATGTAATATGGCGAGATCCTTATTTATGGAAATCGCTCCAGACACGGCATGAAGCCACTGGATGTAAAGAGCTAAACATACTGTTTGAAGGTAAATATAAATGGTATTGATATCGATCCTGACTTAGTTTTCTGGGTTGAAATGTATCAATATACCACTTATCGTTGGCTATTTATGTGGTACTGATATCGATCCTGACCCAGTTTTCGTGAGGTTCGACTCGGAAGCGTTCGGCTGTCCTACGCTAACGACCGAGTGTTGGCGAGCCGAATGGTACCAGACGACAATTTTGATACGGTGATGCGTCCTATGATAATACTGTTTTGTTTGTTTTTTTTGTTTTTTTTGTTGTGAGGGTGAGGGATTAGGGTTAGGGTTAGGGTTAAAAATATTTATTTGATGATGGTAATTTCGCTCTGTTTTGCTTGTTTTATTTGTTTTGTTGTTTAAAAAATGTCTTGCAACTATAACTAAAAATTATAGGACGCAGCAACGTATCAAAATAAAATTAAAAAATATTTGATAACAGTAACTTCGCTATGTTTTGCTTGTTTTTTTTTGTTGTTGTTGTTTCTTTTGGAAAATTTCTTGAAAATATAACTTACAATCACAGGACGCAGCACCGTGTCAAAATTGTCGTCTGGTACCATTCGGCTCGCCAACACTCGGGCGTTTGCGTAGGACAGCCGAACGCTTCCGAGTCGAACCTCACGTAAACTGGGTCAGGATCGATATCAGTACCACATAAATAGCCAACGATAAAGGGGTATATTGATAGATTCCAACCCAGAAGACATCAATAGTTCCCCCTTTGTCGGTAACATCGCTCATGAAATGTGAGGACTAAAAGACAAAATTAATGAAGCGAGAGTGAGGCTGCTGAAAGTAAACCTACGGTCCCCTTTCTACTCGGATTCAATCATAAATCGGATTCGTTATTAGCTAAACTTCCAATATAAGTTTTCGTCTGAAATCGGTCACCTTAGATTTGTATTTTAAGTATTTTTATTCGATATGAGATGGCCTATAAATACTTAAAATCAAAATGTATGACACACTAACCTGTTTATATTAAAAAGAAAAAACTTCGTTTAGTTTTAATTTTAAATAATGGATTCCTCTGTATCATATTCGATGTTTCTAACTCTCGAGGGATTTAACGGACTTGAAAATTTGACACACAAGAGTTTGGGAACGAACAGATAATGATTTGTATGAATCATTTACAAACAAGATATGGCTAGATATGAGCAACAGAAGATGCTGAATATATTGACGAATAGTGGATATAATACATAGACATATGGTAATATATTAGACTCACAAGCTGATGGCTGGTCCATCTCTAGAAATTGACACAAGAGCTACATTTAAATAACCATTTCATCCCTAAGTATGTATTCCTATTCGCGCTTGTTTTAATCCTTTGTCCCTATAGACTTTGATCAATCTAAGATTTCCAATTAAATTCATTCAGAGAAATAATTTTTCGCCAGTTGTTAAATACGGAATAACTTTGTCTGTGAATAAAATGTTTACTCGTATCTTAAATAAGTAACGAACTTTCTCGCACGTGTAATAAATCAGTGGTCTACATCTTGTATAAAGGAAAGCTAAAGAATCTCTTGTCAATAAATATAAGGAACAATGACCTGTTTTGAAGGCCGAAGATAGAAGAGCACTCTGGCCTACAAAAAATTGCTGGGCAGCCCCGTCGGCATTCCCCGGTAGGGGCGCCTCAGGCAGTAAGCAATTAACTTACTCCTCCCAAAAGAGAGGAGGCAAAGCTTGGAAGAGTGGACCTCCTAGAACTGCACATGACAAACCCACAGACCGGCGGAATCAATACCCGAAGGCCAAGATGACACCGGTTTATAGGGTGTAGTATCAATCGGAACAGATACACTTTGATCAAAAGGCTAAGAAATACTATTTATTTACCTCCCCAGGAGGTTAGGCACAAGGCCAGTTTTTTCTTACTCCCACGAGGTAAGATGTGACCCAAGGCCGGGTCGGGAAAGTGGGACTTGAAAAGCTAGCGCCCGAGCAAGTAAGCACTCTGAACATTAAACATTGCCTGGGCAGCCCCATCGGCATTCTCCGGTAGGGGCGCCTATGGCAGTAAGCAATAAACTAATCCTCCCCAAATAGGGGAAGCAAAGCCTGGGAGGATGGACCTCCTAGAACTGCACAGGGCAGGATAGATATATGTACGTATGCAACAATAACACTGATTTTTGGTTGTTTAGTCGATTCAAGAATACATTAACATTTAAGAAAAGCGTATGTTGTCATTGATTTAACCCCCATGCGGATTTCAATCTTGGAAATGAAATGTAAACCAAGAGACGAAAACAAAAATGGATGTCAGCAAAACTGTTCAGTTAAGCATTTTACAATAGGTATCCTGAATCTGTTAAAATATTCATATCTAATCAAATTATATTTAGAGTAAAAAAATGAATGAGAACAATAAGCAAAGATATTGGAGAAATATAATCGAAGAACAAGACGGTAAAATACGTAACACTAGATGAAAGTAAATAAGAAGAAAGAAACGAGAAACAAAAGAAAGTTCCGAGTTTAATGATAACCTTTAAAATCAAGATGATAACATCTCTTCACTGAGAATAACAAATGCAGAAATCGAAATACGTTTGTAGTTTGTCTCACAAAGAACACATTTTTTAAAACAATTTGAAACAACAAAATCTTAATCGATGAAAATTGTTCAGTCACAAACGTTGTATAAATGAACCAAAAAATTCGATCCAACGACTCATCGAGTATTTCTCTAAAACACTGAAAACCCTAAATCGCAAAAATTTAGAAAACAATTAAGCTGAGTGAATTTCTGTGCATTAAATCTCTTTTCAAATTCTTCTCTCAACTTAGTAAATTGCTTAAGAAAAATGTTATCATTAAAAACTGGATCTCCCAGTCGCAGGAATAAATCGATACAAGTAATAAATAAAGAAAAACGTGTTTTAACAACTTTCGTTCATTTAGATGAACACTTCTAATGTGTTCCCTATTTTATTTTAAATAAAGTTAAAGAGCTTTTAAATCTCACATTTCGAAGAAATCTATTTGCCACTCAAATTTGAATTAAGTCGCAATACTTTAAATTAGAATAAGATGTGACGAACAGTGACTCGCTGTATGAGAGTAAATCATATTCAATCTGCATACACAGAAATTGTTCAAATAAGAGGAACAGCAAAAACTAAAAACTGATCATAAACGTTTACTGAGATAAAACTACTATCATAGGGACAGCAAATGGCATAGCAGAATCTTCCATATGTTGTGAGAGGAGAATGTATGGATAATCTTGGGAGTACTTAATCTAGTAGCCGAACCCAGTCGCACGTATGGAACATCACGACGTGGGTTATACTGACCCACGCACTCATTTTCTGACTATTTCGTAATCCATTGCTTATCTCGGCCCCATCACCTTTTACTACAACAATAGGGTTACTGAATTACCGTGAATTCATTTCAGTCTGTTTTCTATCTACCTTCACCATTATCTATATGGACCTTCTTTTTATGTTGACCTTCTTATAATAAATATGTTGCTTACAATATATAAACTATACCATGTTTTTTTTCGTAATCTGTATTAGCTTCTGTCAATATTCAAAGTGAACTATTACTTTACTTGATGTCTTTCATATTTGTTTGTATTTTTGTAAGTCTCAACTTTTATATTAAATTCTCGTACTCTCTTCATATATATATATATATATATATATATATATATATATATATATATATATATATATATATATATATATATATGCAGCATATTCTCTTAATGGCAAGTATTGTTTAATATAACAGACAACTTATGTCTGGATATCCTTTGGTAGATCCTTTCAATACTCTGAAAAAGAATCTTAGTTTCGGGGGGCGGGGGAATTAGCAGATGAATCTGCTATAGTTTTTATTTGTCTCCCAAGTACTTTCAGAGCCATCCGGGTCCATCTTCAGGGGAATAAAAATAATCTGGTACATACCATGTATTAATATTATAGATAGTTTTGGCGGGAAATACAATGTCTATAATTTTTACTATAGTCTCGTACTTATTAAATAATTCCAGCCTAAACCATCTATAATACTAACGCATGGTATGTACCTAATTTCCACATCCCCTTGAAGATAGACCCGGATGGGTCTGGAAGTACTTGGGACACAAATCAAAACTATAGCAGATTCATCTGCCAATTTCCCCCGAAACT
>OY744543.1:4217500-4237500 GCA_963556195.1 Sepiola atlantica | reverse complement strand
CAATTTGAAAGACCATAAAGTAGCTGATACTTGACTCCACAATTTGAAAGACCATAAAGCAGCTGATACTTGACTCCACAATTTGAAAGACCATAAAGCAGCTGATACTTGACTCCACAATTTGAAAGACCATAACGCAGCTGATACTTGACTCCACAATTTCAAAGACCATAAAGCAGCTTATACTTGACTCCACAATTTCAAAGCCCACAAAGCAGCTGATACTTGACTCCACAATTTGAAAGACCATAAAGCAGCTTATACTTGACTCCACAATTTAAATGACCATAAAGCAGCTGATACTTGACTCCACAATTTGAAAGACCATAAAGCAGCTGATACTTGACTCCACAATTTGAAAAACCATAAAGTAGCTGATACTTGACTCCACAATGTGAAAGACTATAAAGCAGCTGATACTTGACTCCACAATTTGAAAGACCATAAAGTAGCTGATAATTGACTCCACAGTTTGAAAGACCATAAAGCAGCGGATACTTGACTCCACAATTTGAAAGACCATAAAGCAGCTGATACTTGACTCCACAATTTCAAAGACCATAAAGCAATACGAATGAAGTCATCTTTTTTCTAAACCAAAAAAGCTATTAATCAATAAATTGGCTTAATAATAATGTGTATCGTTTTATCTTTCGCATTTGGATCACTTCCACATTCACTTCTAGGATAAGATGATTCCATTACAAAAACACAAACAACCTTTTTACAAAAAAATAACCCTGTTAAACTAGGCAAGTATTATTCGCGTAGGTAATTCCGCTTTATTTTCTCCACATGATTTTTTCACATCTAAATATTGTTGTCTCGAACAAAATAATCTTACAAACTTAAATGGTGAAATGTATTCAACTGTTTCTCACTGAAAATACTCTAGACGAAACTATTGTATTTCTATTTTCTGATCATTTTGTCTTAAAAGTGTATCACTTTAAATTGATCTTCTAAATAAAGTTTTTCTTATTGGTGTTTAATGTTGTCAAACATCACACTTGTAAATAAATTCCTACATATTCGCAACGTTTAAAAGGCTACTAACTTTTTCGTGTTTTTTCATTGTCTTTAAACGGTGGAAACTATTCCCACTGGAAGATACTTTTTTAAAAAAATTAACGAGAGAAAATAGTACGCTTGTTCAAGATTAACCAATAAACAAACGAGGAAATATCGAGGAGCATCTTCTCATGTGTTTTTTTTCGTAGTCAAAATATATATATATTTGAATACGTCGTATTGGGGAATGACTTTAAATCTTTTTAATCCTCCTTAAGAACACAGACACACAGACACACACACATATATATATATGCACATATATAAAATTTTAAATAAAAGTACAGTACGGCTGACTAACTTTTAATATATATATATATATATATATATATATATATATATATATATATATATATATAATAAAAGTTTTTAAAAAGGTTGAAGGCAATGCGAAGATCGGATTGCTGGAAGCTGTGAAGAACAAAAACAAAACAAAACAAAACTGAAATAAGTCGGATATAGATCGAAAGGTGTGTGTATTTTTCAAGACAGCAAGGGTGTTAGTTTGTAATATCCGGATTATCAAGAATCAACTTCCGGTTTAACCCCCCAGCGCTCCTGGCATTTTCTCGGAATCCGGGATTTTTCTTTTATTTATTTTTGACAAGGAGAGGAAAAAGAAAGAAAAAAAAAATCTCTCAAAATATATCAAATTGATTCTTGATAATCCGGATATTACAAACTAACACCCTTCCTGTCTAGAAAAATACACAAACCTTTCGATCTATATCACTACTTATTTCGGTTTTGTTTTGTTTTTGTTCTTCACAGCTTCCAGCAATCCGGATCTTTGCATTGCCTTCAACCTTTTTAAAAACTTGTATTATTACTCCCAGCAATGCTTCCAGAAAACTACCAATCTCTCTCTCTCTCTCTCTCTCTCTCTCTCTATATATATATATATATCTATATATATATATATATATATATATATATATATCTATATATATATATATATATATATCTATATATATATATATCTATATATATATATCTATATATATATATATATATATCTATATATATCTATATATATATATATCTATATATATCTATATATATATATATATATATAAATATCTACATATATATATATATCTATATATATCTATATATATATATATCTATAAATATCTATATATATCTCTATATATATCTATATATATCTATATATATATCTATATATATATCTATATATATATATATCTATATATATATCTATATATATATATATATCTATATATATATATCTATATATATATCTATATATATATATATCTATATATATATATATATCTATATATATATATATATCTATATATATATATATATATATATATCTCTATATATATATATATCTATATATATCTATATATATATATATCTATATATATCTATATATATATATATATATATATCTATATATATATATATCTATATCTATCTCTATATATATATATCTATATCTCTCTCTCTCTATATATATATATATATCTATATATATATATATATATATATATATATATATATATATCTATATATATATATATATATCTCTATATATATATCTATATATATAGCTATATATATCTATATATATATCTATATATATCTATATATATCTATATATATATATATATCTATATATATATATATATATATATATATATATATATATATATATATATATATATATATATCAGTGCATCACCGCAAATACAGATAGCCACGTAAATATTGAGTCTGGCAATTCTGTCAACTACACTTTTAATGTATCACATTTTGCCAAATGAAAAAGTAAATATATAAAACCAATCAACATTTAATATTTATTGAAAAAGAGCAATTAATTTCTAATTAATAACACTTAATTATTATTTAATAAATATTTTTTTAATTTCAAAATCAAAACTAAACAATGCATTCAATTTGTGGACTATTATATTCTACAATTCATATTAATGTACCTGAGATCAAAGGTATACTTTATGTTGATGATGAAACATTTAAAATAAAATCTGCTAAATTCATTTAAATGTTGAACGATTTAAAGTAATAAATTGTAATAGTAAAGCCTATAAATATAAACTTATATTCTAAATAATGCAAATTAAACATTTAAAATAAAATCTGCTAAATTCATTTAAATGTTGAACGATTTAAAGTAATAAATTGTAATAGTAAAGCCTATAAATATAAACTTATATTCTAAATAATGGAAATTAAACATTTAAAATAAAATCTGCTAAATTCATTTAAATGTTGAACGATTTAAAGTAATACATTGTAATAGTAAAGCCTATAAATATAAACTTATATTCTAAATAACGCAAATTAAACATTTAAAATAAAATCTGCTAAATTCATTTTAATGTGGAACGATTTAAAGTAATAAATTGTAATAGTAAAGCCTATAAATATAAACGTATACTTTTAAATAATGCAAATTAAACATTTAAAATAAAATCTGCTAAATTCATTTAAATGTTGAACGATTTAAAGTAATAAATTGTAATAGTAAAGCCTATAAATATAAACTTATACTTCTAAATAATGCAAATTAAACATTTAAAATAAAATCTGCTAAATTCATTTAAATGTTGAACGATTTAAAGTAATAAATTGTAATAGTAAAGCCTATAAATATAAACTTATACTTCTAAATAATGCTAATTAAACATTTAAAATAAAATCTGCTAAATTCATTTAAATGTTGAACGATTTAAAGTAATAAATTGTAATAGTAAAGCCTATAAATATAAACTTATATTCTAAATAATGCAAATTAAACATTTAAAATAAAATCTGCTAAATTCATTTAAATGTTGAACGATTTAAAGTAATAAATTGTAATAGTAAAGCCTATAAATATAAACTTATACTTCTAAATAATGCAAATTAAACATTTAAAATAAAATCTGCTAAATTCATTTAAATGTTGAACGATTTAAAGTAATAAATTGTAATAGTAAAGCCTATAAATATAAACTTATACTTCTAAATAATGCAAATTAGACATTTAAAATAAAATCTGCTAAATTCATTTAAATGTGGAACGATTTAAAGTAATAAATTGTAATAGTAAAGCCTATAAATATAAACTTATACTTCTAAATAATGCAAATTAAACATTTAAAATAAAATCTGCTAAATTCATTTAAATGTGGAACGATTTAAAGTAATAAATTGTAATAGTAAAGCCTATAAATATAAACTTATATTCTAAATAATGCAAATTTAACATTTAAAATAAAATCTGCTAAATTCATTTAAATGTTGAACGATTTAAAGTAATAAATTGTAATAGTAAAGCCTATAAATATAAACGTATACTTTTAAATAATGCAAATTAAACATTTAAAATAAAATCTGCTAAATTCATTTAAATGTTGAACGATTTAAAGTAATAAATTGTAATAGTAAAGCCTATAAATATAAACTTATATTCTAAATAATGCAAATTAAACATTAAAAATAAAATCTGCTAAATTCATTTAAATGTTGAACGATTTAAAGTAATAAATTGTAATAGTAAAGCCTATAAATATAAACTTATATTCTAAATAATGGAAATTAAACATTTAAAATAAAATCTGCTAAATTCATTTAAATGTTGAACGATTTAAAGTAATACATTGTAATAGTAAAGCCTATAAATATAAACTTATATTCTAAATAACGCAAATTAAACATTTAAAATAAAATCTGCTAAATTCATTTTAATGTGGAACGATTTAAAGTAATAAATTGTAATAGTAAAGCCTATAAATATAAACGTATACTTTTAAATAATGCAAATTAAACATTTAAAATAAAATCTGCTAAATTCATTTAAATGTTGAACGATTTAAAGTAATAAATTGTAATAGTAAAGCCTATAAATATAAACTTATACTTCTAAATAATGCAAATTAAACATTTAAAATAAAATCTGCTAAATTCATTTAAATGTTGAACGATTTAAAGTAATAAATTGTAATAGTAAAGCCTATAAATATAAACTTATACTTCTAAATAATGCAAATTAAACATTTAAAATAAAATCTGCTAAATTCATTTAAATGTTGAACGATTTAAAGTAATAAATTGTAATAGTAAAGCCTATAAATATAAACTTATATTCTAAATAATGCAAATTAAACATTTAAAATAAAATCTGCTAAATTCATTTAAATGTTGAACGATTTAAAGTAATAAATTGTAATAGTAAAGCCTATAAATATAAACTTATACTTCTAAATAATGCAAATTAAACATTTAAAATAAAATCTGCTAAATTCATTTAAATGTTGAACGATTTAAAGTAATAAATTGTAATAGTAAAGCCTATAAATATAAACTTATACTTCTAAATAATGCAAATTAGACATTTAAAATAAAATCTGCTAAATTCATTTAAATGTGGAACGATTTAAAGTAATAAATTGTAATAGTAAAGCCTATAAATATAAACTTATACTTCTAAATAATGCAAATTAAACATTTAAAATAAAATCTGCTAAATTCATTTAAATGTGGAACGATTTAAAGTAATAAATTGTAATAGTAAAGCCTATAAATATAAACTTATATTCTAAATAATGCAAATTTAACATTTAAAATAAAATCTGCTAAATTCATTTAAATGTTGAACGATTTAAAGTAATAAATTGTAATAGTAAAGCCTATAAATATAAACGTATACTTTTAAATAATGCAAATTAAACATTTAAAATAAAATCTGCTAAATTCATTTAAATGTTGAACGATTTAAAGTAATAAATTGTAATAGTAAAGCCTATAAATATAAACTTATATTCTAAATAATGCAAATTAAACATTTAAAATAAAATCTGCTAAATTCATTTAAATGTTGAACGATTTAAAGTAATAAATTGTAATAGTAAAGCCTATAAATATAAACTTATACTTCTAAATAATGCAAATTAAACATTTAAAATAAAATCTGCTAAATTCATTTAAATGTTGAACGATTTAAAGTAATAAATTGTAATAGTAAAGCCTATAAATATAAACTTATATTCTAAATAATGCAAATTAAACATTTAAAATAAAATCTGCTAAATTCATTTAAATGTGGAACGATTTAAAGTAATAAATTGTAATAGTAAAGCCTATAAATATAAACTTATACTTCTAAATAATGCAAATTAAACATTTAAAATAAAATCTGCTAAATTCATTTAAATGTTGAACGATTTAAAGTAATAAATTGTAATAGTAAAGCCTATAAATATAAACTTATATTCTAAATAATGCAAATTAAACATTTAAAATAAAATCTGCTAAATTCATTTAAATGTGGAACGATTTAAAGTAATAAATTGTAATAGTAAAGCCTATAAATATAAACTTATATTCTAAATAATGCAAATTAAACATTTAAAATAAAATCTGCTAAATTCATTTAAATGTTGAACGATTTAAAGTAATAAATTGTAATAGTAAAGCCTATAAATATAAACTTATATTCTAAATAATGCAAATTAAACATTTAAAATAAAATCTGCTAAATTCATTTAAATGTTGAACGATTTAAAGTAATAAATTGTAATAGTAAAGCCTATAAATATAAACGTATACTTCTAAATAATGCAAATTAAACATTTAAAATAAAATCTGCTGAATTTATTTAAATGTTGAACGATTTAAAGTAATAAATTGTAATAGTAAAGCCTATAAATATAAACTTATATTCTAAATAATGCAAATTAAACATTTAAAATAAAATCTGCTAAATTCATTTAAATGTTGAACGATTCAAAGTAATAAATTGTAATAGTAAAGCCTATAAATATAAACTTATATTCTAAATAATGCAAATTAAACATTTAAAATAAAATCTGCTAAATTCATTTAAATGTTGAACGATTTAAAGTAATAAATTGTAATAGTAAAGCCTATAAATATAAACTTATATTCTAAATAATGCAAATTAAACATTTAAAATAAAATCTGCTAAATTCATTTAAATGTTGAACGATTTAAAGTAATAAATTGTAATAGTAAAGCCTATAAATATAAACTTATATTCTAAATAATGCAAATTAAACATTTAAAATAAAATCTGCTAAATTCATTTAAATGTTGAACGATTTAAAGTAATAAATTGTAATAGTAAAGCCTATAAATATAAACTTATATTCTAAATAATGCAAATTAAACATTTAAAATAAAATCTGCTAAATTCATTTAAATGTTGAACGATTTAAAGTAATAAATTGTAATAGTAAAGCCTATAAATATAAACTTATATTCTAAATAATGCAAATTAAACATTTAAAATAAAATCTGCTAAATTCATTTAAATGTTGAACGATTTAAAGTAATAAATTGTAATAGTAAAGCCTATAAATATAAACTTATATTCTAAATAATGCAAATTAAACATTTAAAATAAAATTTGCTAAATTCATTTAAATGTTGAACGATTCAAAGTAATAAATTGTAATAGTAAAGCCTATAAATATAAACTTATATTCTAAATAATGCAAATTAAACATTTAAAATAAAATCTGCTAAATTCATTTAAATGTTGAACGATTTAAAGTAATAAATTGTAATAATAAAGCCTATAAATATAAACTTATACTTCTAAATAATGCTTAAAACTCAATTACAATATTCACAACGTTTAGAATAAAATATAGTACATTTTCTCTAAATTACTTCTGCAAATGAAATATCCTCAAATGGGTGTTAGGCGTGGAATTATTTATTCAAAAAAATAAATATTGGGATGTCTTTATATGGTCACTATAAATGTGTATTTTACAATGATGAGCAGGCAATTATACATTTCTATAAATTTAGCTCTCCATTCAAATAAAGCATAAAAGGGTGAGTGACTTCCTAAATTTTGAAATTTTCAATTTCTTTTTTTTCTCCATTTCATTCTTTCAAAATATGATCTAAGGTTAAGATCGGATTCTAACTCTGCCTGATGAGATCTCAGTTTATAATAAATGTTGATCGATAACATCGACATGCCAGTGTCGCAGATTTTGTACATGTCTGTGTAAATAAAAATAATCATATATAAAAGCTGTATTTGATATTGAGCACTTTTTTAAAAACCGGTTAATATTCTTTTGATTACTACCCTGTGGATGTTTTACCTGGATTATATATATATATATATATATATATATATATATATATATATATATAAATATACTTTCTTTTAAAATTCATCTTAAACCGTATGTTACGTAATTAGCTGCATTTTTGTTGATGCTTTTGTTTTCGAAGCTAATCTTGCGTGACAAACTATCTATTAAGCATGTGGCACTATATATAAATACATTTTTAAAACAAAGAAAATGAGAATCGGACACGAGTCTTACTTCTGGCCATGTACGTTGTTGTGGACTTCTCATGTATTAGGCTTATTTTTTCTTGTTATTATAGTTTTCGCGAGTGATATGAATAAACAAACGATTTATGTAGTTTTTTCGGCTGGATATAATCAAAGAATACTACAAAGTAAAAAGAAGAGATCGATACAATATTAGAACCATAGTCGTCTTTGACCACTTGACTACCCAGCAATACGCCAAACAAAAACCGATCACCAGAGCACGGGAACAGGAATACTGAAGCATTATGTTTGTATTGTTTTTGTCTCGCTGTGAATCATCGTAAAACTCAGAAATGCTGCACGCACTTTTTCTTTGTTCCGCTCTCTCATTATCCAAATGTAACTATTTTAACGAGAAGATTAAATGAATGAATAATACTATAAAATGCGATTTGCTATTAGAATATTAACACTTAATAGTAAACAGTAAGTAAACAATACTATTCCCATTTATAAAACATTGTTATGTATCAGCTTATTAAGGAGGATATTATTATCTTGTTTATTTAGGTTTTAATTGTTAATATGAACCCAAATATACTATAAGATTTGTATTTGTTCCTTTTATTGCGGTGAAAATTGAGGGTTAAAAGTATGCTCTGTCTTCCCCGAGGAGGTAAAACAAGCCTTTCTATCGAGCTAATGGATGGTAGCGTTGCCCGTTCTTGTAACACGCGAGGGCAGTCAATATTTTAACACGCTACGAAATAAGAAAAGAGAGGAAAACATTCAAAGAAAACGGGGCATCGGCGAAGCAAGGAGCATTCGAAAAGTAACAAAATACAAAAGTTGCAGATGAAGCAAGAATTTGACGTGTTTGCACGATATCTGTTTGGGCTAAAACAGTTTTTTTTTTACTGACGCACAATGGATGCTGACACCAACACTCAACCCGCAGGTGACGTCCATGTTGAATGTTTTGCGTTTTAAGTAGCTGAAAGCAAATCCAAAAAGGAATATATTAATGTAATTTGTTTAAGGTACACTGCTAATTATATCTAACATTTATATTTATTATACAAATGATATTACTAATTTTGAAACCTCACACACGTACACATACACACATACATAAAGAGAGGTAGTTTGCTTAAATCAGTGTGTGTACTACGTATATAGAAGAGTATTAGAAGGCTATCACAATGCAAGAAATATGAAATAGGTCGGTGTTGATAAATAAGATAAAAAAATGATTTTTTATATAGATTAAAAAAAATGTTTTATAGCAAATTTACTTTATTAAGCAAGACTTAACCACTGCGATGTAATCTTTGTGACCGTGTTTCATAATATATTTCGGAGAAGACCTCTTTATCAAATAGGTGTTTCAAATCTTTAAAACACGTGCGGAATGGAAATATTTACATATGCTTATAACGCAGTAAATATTAATTTCCGCGGTAAATTTAATAAAACTGTAACTAAATGTTTTTTCTAAAAATGTCATATTTGACTAAACTGATGAAGTGTTATATTTGTTTAAATGAAATTAACTATTTAAATTGTTATACATATATATATATATATATATATATATATATATATATATATATATATATATATATGAGAGAGAGATGAATATCTTCTAATGCGTATTGCTCCCTTGACGGTTCACCAATTCCGACTTCGTTTCCAGCTAAAAGTGTCTGCTAGAATAAACTCCATTGATTGTTTCAGTACATTTACTGATGTCTGAGAGAAGCTGTAATAATATGGCAATTGGAAAATGTATGTACATATGTAGCCTAAAATGAGTTTTTGTATCAAAATGTATTATATATATATATATATATATATATATATATGATAATTTTTAAAAAGAAATTACCGCGCTATTGGGAGTGAGTAAAATCTGACTTTACTTTTTAAAATACACTAATATACGAGTTATTTTATTGATGTATTATGTATGTTATTATTAATGTATTTCGGTGATTATTGGAATCGAACATTAAATATATGATTGAACGATTCAAGTATTAGTTGGGTGGTTTTCAAAATCCCACAGATCATTTACTAAGATGATTCGGTTTCCTTTTTCCTCTTCTGTTTACTCAATTATTCATATATTTAAATACAACCCATTTTCGAATCTCTTATCATCTCTTTCATCTGACATGATGAAATATATGACGATTTAAACTGTAAGTTTAACGTATAAATCATTCGTTGGATATATACCGAAAAGCAATCGGAATTTTAGATTATTTTAATCACAGCTGTATCAGCATTCCGATGATATTTCTTTAGAAATGGTGTATTCAGATTATGTTATAGAATTAGCTAAATTGTTATTGGTACGGGCACTATTGTTTCAGTGGAGTTTCTATGTAAAACATAGGGACACTATCTTTTTGTGTTACTCTCAAATATAGATCGCTGTATAATATATTTTGGATTTAGGTTGAGATATTATTTACCGCTAATTAATAAAGTAATATTTATCATGCATTACGTCAAGAGTCGAATTGTTAGGTGTATGAAATACTTTTCGAAAGATATTAACTATTATATGTTTATATTTCATATTATTTTGAAAAGAAAATATAATCTAAGATACTGATAACTTATTTAGCGGGTGTGCTGATGTAAAATCATGCTAATAACTACTCACAAGTATCAACAGGCTGGTTGCAAACTGATTTATTTTTGTTATTTTTAGGCCGAATTCCAGGTTAAGAAAATAGGTAGTAATTAAGAAAGGATACCTCATTATTATGATGTAACTATCGCAAACAACTAGGACGACACTGCACAAATCTGCTGGGCACACTACGTGCTGACATACAGCAGGCGGGACTAGGATCCCGACGTACAGGGAAACAACTTCATTGCCTACGACAACTTGCGCATGACAAGACCAGATGGCCTGGGACTAGCAGGGAGGACTGATTGCAGCTACGTGATGTCATCTGACTACCGCAATCACTGCAATTAATTAAATGTAAAGTACTTTACTGGTTCATCAAAATATGCTCGAGAAAAAAAACATTCAAATAAAAAGTTTTTATAAGTTTATGTGCTCATTGAGTGCCGCGCGATTTCGACATCATAGGAAAGGCCGCAGAGACGGCTAGTAATTACAGCGTACTATTTCGAATATTTAAAATGAATAATTTGGGATAGGCAGATCACCTTTCGATATGTACATACAACAGGTGTACATATAGTGCGACATAATGGGCCGCGAGGGAATGAAAATACTTAGAGGAAGGCCAAAAACTCGGTGGAGAGACGACCTCGACAGTCAACTAGGTCCTACTTGGCCACGCCTAGCTGGGGATAAAACAAGGTTGAAAAAAATCAAGAAAGGGGTTCTTCCACCAGGAGTGAAATAAAACGACCCTAGCGATGATGATGATGATGATGATGATGATGATGATGATGTATCTGGGATGCTACATGCTCGGATTTCATTTCCATGCATAATATCATCACTTCTGCTCTAAAACCTTGATCGATCGCTTGGCATGCTAAAAGACAAACGTATAAATATCGGGTTCGGACAGATTGATTTGTAGACACTAATTTTAGGGAGCAAGCTTCGTTATATGTGATGACAGAAGAAAGTTGTCTGGAATTACAGGGGTTTCTCTGTAGCTATATTATGAGTATAACGGTGCTTTATTATAATATACGGTAGGCATAGGCGAAAGAAACTTTTTACAATAACACATATCTAAAAGAATTGCTTCTTTTATGTCACTTGAGAGTATCCAAAAGTTGATTTGTTCGCAATTGTTAAGTAATCGCGATTACGATTTTTTGTTGAGACTCTGTACACGTATATAATTTTATGGTTGCTCTCATTTTCGCTGACGTAGCTATATCGCTTTTTCTATTAATCTTCTTTGCACTCTTATGGGTGCGTTGCTCTGACAAGGGAAAAAAACTGACGTAAAGAAAATAATAAAGAAGAACAGAAGTAAAGATGTATTTCGCCTTCTTTCGTCTAATCAAGATTACGACAGTCTTATATAGAATATGTGTATCACGTATTACTTGAGGAAAAGATAAGGTTCTCGCCCTATCATGGACTGAAAAATAAGACTAGATAGATGGTCTGAATAGGGAATACGATTTTTTTTGTAACACGTTCATACCATAGGTGGTTCTACTATTATTTTTAGCTTTGTACTTTCAGTACGATTAAGAATTATATGTGCAAGCTCATGCTTAAAAGTAATAAAAACATGAGTATTAAAACAAACGAAACGAAATATCAATGTAACGCTATATGTGAATGCCTGATTTAATTCATGATGTGCGGTAATTAAAAGCTCCATTTACGAACGAAAGTTTTATCACAAGTTGTACGCATTTTTTCACAGAATTCGAATTGTCTATTGTGATTGTGTTAATAGTTTATATTCGTTTAAATATTTTTTTGATTTTCTAATTGTATTTACAAGTTTGTTCAAATCCCATATTTAATTAACCCTTCAAACATATCGAATAATACTGCTGCTGCTACTACTGCATATAATAATAATAATAATAATAATAATAATAATAATAATAATAATAATAATAATAATAATAATAATAATAATAAAAATAATCAAAAAAGAATATAGAATAAATATATTCGCCAGTAATTTTCCATACCAAATGGTGGCCAACATAATTCTCTTCAATATACAGACAATACCTACCCAACGTACGAAATAATAAATAAAATAATTGGCGGCAAAATGATGCATTAAAGTAATTACTTTTTTAATGAAGGTAAAATTACTGAGTGTGTACACTTTGCTGGATAAACATTCTCTCAAAAATTACGACAAATCAATATAAGCGAAGAATAGGAATATTTTCAATTGTAAATGTAGAAAATGGTCGACGTCCATTATCAATTTTACATCGCAATTTTCCAAATTGGATTTTCAAAGATTTTACCATTTTTCTCTCCTTTTTGTCATGTTCAGCACATGTAAGAAATAGGTTTCTAATATAATGGGAGAAAGTTCAACACCTTATTAATAAGATTTTAAATATCAGGTATTAAATTTACAGAACCCTCATTATTGTATTGAAGTGAATAAAATAATTATATATGTGTATTAGTAATATCTAGGACTGAAAAAACCCAAAGTATGCGTGAATAGACATACCGGTATATTGGTTGTTCTAAAACTTGACATTAATGTGAAGAACAGTTATGTTATCAATATACATTTCTGTAAAAATATGATTCAATGGCAAAAATATATTTTCGTAAGGTAATCTGTGCTTCCTGTTTAAGATGTGCGAAATGTAGATGTACTCGTTTCTAGTTAAGCCACAAGCGTTACAATATTTTATCTAATATATTTTCTGTTAAAACCCTGATATATCTTTATGAGATTTATTATTTGCCTAATTTAATGTATGTCTGTTTGACACT
Organism: Sepiola atlantica; assembly: GCA_963556195.1. NCBI lineage: Eukaryota > Metazoa > Mollusca > Cephalopoda > Sepiida > Sepiolidae > Sepiola > Sepiola atlantica. The sequence goes on along the minus strand of OY744543.1, from coordinate 4,223,683 downwards.
ATATTACTTTATTATTATTGTTATCATTATCATTATTTTTGTTATTGTTATTATAATTATTATTATTTTTGTTGTTTTTGTTGTTTTTGTTATTGTTTTTGTTATTATTATTATTATTGTGTTTGCTATTATTATTATTGTGTTTGCTATTATTATTGTTTTGTTATTATTATTATTATTATTATTATTTTTGCTATTATTATTATTATTATTATTATTTTTGCTATTATTATTATTATTATTATTATTATTATTATTGTTTCTGTTATTATTATTATTATTGTTTTTGTTATTATTATTATTGTTTCTGTTATTATTATTGTTTTTGTTATTATTATTATTATTATTATTATTGTGTTTGCTATTATTATTATTAGTAGTATTGCTATTATTATTATTATTGTTTCTGTTATTATTATTATTGTTTTTGTTATTATTATTATTATTGTTTCTGTTATTATTATTATTATTATTATTATTGTTTTTGTTATTATTATTTGTATTGTTTTTGTTAGTGTATAGAATTCTTTTAATTTGAATATGGAAGTAAACATTATTACTATTTCTCACGCTGAAAAAGTCGAGTCACTCTTTTTTCTAAATTTCTACATGGATATGCATAAAGCTTCAAGAGGTGTTTAATCAACATGAATTAAAAAGAAGACAGTTATTTAAGAGATACATGGATGACTTGTTCAGTTAATTATGATTTTTAACGCATGAAACACTTAATAAAAAATTGAAATATCATTCAATACCAAAACTGAAATATATTTCAACATTCGTTTCTGTTATCGATTTTCTTAAGGGCAATTGTCTATTTTTGCGTGTCTAATCAAATGTAAAGAGCGCGGAGAGAAATATAGATTCATTACAGTAGTGGTAACGTTTTAATGTAACACATTACAGTTTTTAATGTTGGCAATGCCGTGACGCCATAACAGTATATTGGAATGGCAGGAGAAGCTAGGGCAGTAGCGCTTGGTATATCCAAGGCCTTTGACAAGGTATGGCATAAAGGGCTTCTCCTGAAAATACGCTCATACGGTATCACTGGGCAATTACTTCATATAATTAGATCCTTCCTAGACAAAAGAAAAATACAGGTTGTCTTCGATGGCCGTTCATCTAAACAACATGACATAAATGCTGGTGTACCCCAGGGATCTATTATTGGACCCTTGTTGTTACTGATCTATATAAACGATCTCCCTGATGACATAGAGTCTGAGATTGGTTTATTTGCTGACGACACCACCCTTTACTCTCGCCATGTTGGCAAAACAGACGCGATCATATCCGAGGCAATGGCGGAATCTTTACAAAATGACCTCCAGGCTGTAGCGGATTGGGGTCAAAATAGTTGGTAACTTTTAATGCCGCTAAGACAAAGCTCCTTTCCTTCAATAACTACAAGGAACCTTTTCAACCACCGATTGTCATGGCAAATAACACCCTACCTTCACAGGTAACATTAATTTGAACAAATACATTGAAGACATTGCCAAGGTTGCCACAAAGAAGGTTGGCTCCGTCTACCGTGCTAGTAAACTCCTCACACCTGACATTATCATGTATCTCTACAAAGCCACCATCCGCCAATGCATGGAGTATTGTTGCCACATCTAGGCTGGTGCATCATCTACTAGTCTCTCCCTCCTTGACAAGGTCCAAAAAAGAGTCGTCAACCCAATAGATCCCTCACTGTCAACCAAGCTCCAGTCCCTGTCCCATCGCCGCAATGTAGCATCCTTATGCTTGTTTTACAAATACTTCAATGGATTATGCTCCGATAAATTGGCTACTCTGGTGACCCATCGACCTAATTCACTAGACTAACTTGACAATCAACTAAATCTCATTCATTTACTGTGGAGGTCCCCAGATGTTGGAGAGCCTTCTACTCAAATAGCTTCTTTCCTCGTGCTGCTGGCCTCTGGAACTCCCTCCCTACCCCCTTTTTCTCCGACAGTACAGACATGCAAAAATTTAAAACTAATGTAAACAGACATCTCGCTGCGCAGATCCCAATTTAGGTTGACCCCCCAAACCTTCTCCCCTCTTCTTTTTTTCTCAGTAGCCCCTTTACGTCTACAGTGGCGGCCTGCCTTGTGTGGGGTGAACTATGTTAAAAAAAAAGTTTTAAAAAAACAACAAAAAAACATGGTGAATAAAACGTTTATTAACTTACAGCACAATAATCGAAATAATATATAAGTATATATTTTTTTTATTTAGAAAATAAAATGGTTTTGCTTTTATAGATTCATTGTTCAATTTCTACTTATTTTCTGGTGGAACTGAAATATATAAAATAACAACAAAATCAAAAAGAAATTGTTTGCAGTTACTAAATAATTTTATTTTTTTTAATAGTATGGTTGTGGAAGTTAAATATAATTATTACCGTATATTCGGTCATTAAATTAATAATTTTGAATACCTATGTTTAAACGTCAATTCGCACAGATACACGATATATTGGCTGACGCTCGTATTTATACGTACATATTGTTTGGAAAGTCGATGGTATAACTTTCGGATTATATTATGTATGTGTAAATCATAATTAAAACAACAACTTCATAATAAACATCGGCCTAGCAATGCTAGCTTTACAAGTTTTAAGCGTGAAAAATACTGATCAAAATTCTTTATTTAAAAACTCTAATACGTAAAATATCAGTGACCGTGTACTGTCAGCTTTTATCTATCTCATACGTATAAATATCTTTTTAACAAAACCACAAATAAACTATACATATACTAAAAACAATGTAAGTGACAGCAATCAAATGTAAAGGACATATCATATGATCATATGATCATGGTCGGCAAATACGATTTTCGTAGCTAACATGTAGATCCCGGTTGGACTCCTTCAACTTTAGACTCTGTTATTTTTTTGCGATCTGTAACCTGAAATTCATGTAATAAATATGATTAAAACAAGATAAGTATCAGGCGGAGTAAAAATGACCCCCAGATTAAATTAGACTATTAATGTTGTACTATCAGGAAATGCCCACACGAATTGTGACATTATAGATGTATGTGGACGATTACATCATCTAGTAGGGATTTGGTATCGCGGTGGACCAGTGCAAAAATCTTGACACGAAAATCTAAGAACAATTTGCTCTGGAACTAAAAATAAAAACACGCCTGAACTTTAACTCTTCATTAATCTCTGAGTGAACAAGTGCGTTGTGGCTGAGGGTTCCGCTTCGAAGCAATTACATCACAATCTTGAGAACGAGAAAAATGAATAAGTTCTGTTAGTCAGTCTGTCTCTTGGAAGCACGGTAAACAGACGTAAAATCGAGATGTAAATCAGAAAGAAGAATATGTGAATTTAATTCAACCAAAAGAGTTAATAGCGAGTGGTTATTCCCTCTTTCTTTTCTATTTCCGGAACGACTTAGATCTAAATTAGGAATAACGAGTTGGCTTCTTTTCCGAAACAATGAAGGTATGAACTTTCAATAATTATGACACGAAAATATCCCTCAAATAAAGACAAGTTAAATATTATGCCGGATTTTCTCCTTTTTCCTCTCTGTATAGAAAGTTTTAATTACAGACCCTAGACGATGACGACGGCGAAAGGACAACTCACTGCGATGATAACGTGACGGGCGTTGGGGCATCAGTATACCAAAAAAGAACATTCTTAAGTAAACGAACATTGACATTAAGAACGTGTTTTTATAGGAAACGAATACTTTACGAAAGTCGCTACTTAAAACGTATAGAAACTAATCCGGAAGTTATGAAATAGATTGTGTAAATACAATGTTTATTTATTAATGTGATTTGGTTGTTCCGGCTTTTATTAATTTTATAATAAAACTTTAAACTTTAATGTATAATTTTGCTACTAGTATATCGAACCATTTTCTTCGTCCACACATAATTGTTGATCGAGACACATTCCATAATGATATAGTTCACGAACTTTTTCGAATTACAAGAGTCAAAAAGCATCACGATTATGATTCAATTAGTTCTTCGAGTAGACAAAGTAGAAGAAACATAAACATCGCAAATGCACAAGCATTGATTGTATTATCGTTTCCTATCCAAATGCGAGACAACGTCATTATTTAATAAGACAAATTGATGTGTCGAATGTGGAGTGGAAATTGGATTATCACCGCCAAATCATCAGATTATAAAAGTTATGTCGAATTGAACTAACAAAAGAAATGCGTATGAGGGACAGCAAATAACAAGTAAAATTACATCTTTAGGTATGTGCGTTCATAATTAGTTAAAAAGTTGAGTGGAATATTCCAATCAGCATGTTGGCTCCACCAAATGAAAAAAAAATGGAACCGTCCTCACTTTTATTCTTAATCAAAAAATAAGGTTAACATAATATTATATAAATATATATTCGCGCTTGATTTTTCCATTTGCTTTAATGTCTATCACTTCCGTTTACTTATATATATATATAATTATGAATCATTATTGATATATATATATATATATATATATATATATATATATATATATATATATATATATATATAATTATGAATCATGTCTCATTTATATATACATATAATTATGAATCATGTCTCATTTATATATATATATATATATATGAATCATGACTCATTTATATATATATATAATATATATATATATATATATATGTATATATATATATATATATATATATATATACAGGGTGGGCAAAAATAAGGGTTCTATTTTTAAAAATTCATAACTTTTTTATTTATTGATTTTTTTTTTTTTTTTAGAATAAGTAAAGGACCCCTTCCGAAGCAAGCATGAGCCGTATTAGCCCTAAGGAACGTACCCTCATTTAGAAAACATTATTTTTGCTTAAAAAACTCAAAACAGTGTAAAAAACAATACTTTAGTTTTTGTAAGTTTTAAGAAGTGTTTTTCGGCTAAAATTTGTTTTGTTTATTTCAAAAGATCTCAGAAGGGTCAGTCTACACACACATAAAGTTTGGTGAGTTTAACTTTTATTTTGTGGAAGTTATTCAAATTCAAGTTATTCAAATTTAAAGATAGGACCCTTATTTTGGCCCACCCTGTAATATATATATATATATATATATATATATATATATATATACATATATATATATACATATATGAGAGAGAGACAGAGAGAAAGAGATTTAGATTTTTCCGTTAAGACCTGACTTGTGCCAATAAAAACAAGCTCGATGATATTCGATTATAGAGTACAGAGCATTTATATGCGATTTTATGAAGGTTTACCAAAGCATTCTTTTCAGGAGACCAGTGATCACCATTAAATACTTTTTTCTTACAAATATCATTTATTCAAATTAAATGTTTTTCCTTCACGTGTTTCACTACCAAGCAGGTACCTGTTTGGCAGATCGCCAGGGAAATTAAATGTCTGGAATAAGGGTTTCAACTACCGACAATACACAATGTGGCGTTGCATTAGTTGAGCTCACTTAAGAAGAGAAGAGGAAAAAAATAAAAATTAAAAAAGAAAGTACAACGGTAAAAAGGAAAACCTAGAAAATGTCTTAGAAAAGTAGCCCGTACATTATTTCTGCCACCAAGCCAACAAGCAAATAATCGGTCCTAAATTCCTTAAAAAAAAACTCCCCCAAAAACCGGAACAATATGCGATAATACACTTTCACGTCGAGCGGATCAATGATAAAAAAATCCCCCCCCCCCCTAAATAAAAACATTCAAGATACGGCTCACAAGTTACCATTCCAAGCCACTGATAGTATGGCAATTCTACATCTATTCAATCACAAAGAAAGGCAACATAAATGTTCATCCGGAATGCCAGCGGGCAGACGCACCTTATTTCCAGTGCTGAGTATTTTCCCCTTCGAAATAAACACACGACGAGTTGAACGTACATCTATCTTGCAGAATCTCTCCTTTATTTAAAAAAAAAAATCTTAATTATTATCTTAATTAGTAAGAAGAAACTATTTATTCAAAATACTGATTCAAAAAAATTCTATTATTGAATTATTCTTTATAAAAAATAATGATCGAGCGTCTGGGACATCATTTAACATTTTGGGAAAACATCTTTCATTTAATTTACTGCCGATTACTATTGTTATTATTTAACGAAGCGAAAAAGAAACCTATCTTTCATTCATATGATTTTTTAAAAATTGCGATTTGTCGGTAGTT
>OY744543.1:4170000-4207500 GCA_963556195.1 Sepiola atlantica | reverse complement strand
ATTAACTTTGAGTTTTCAAATTTTACAGTAATAACATTTTGAAACAAAGTCAAAATTTAGTCGATACCATTTTCTTCATTTCATATCTAATTTACTTTTTAGAGAAATGTCTACGTTTCATTTCCGAACCAATATAATTTGCCATTTGTTAGTAAGCCTAGAAATGAACCTGGAATAAAACAATGCAATTACTTGTCTATGCGTTGCCTTTTTATATTTAACAACGTTAACATTTTCCAAGCCAATAACGGATTTTCGATCAAACGATATTCTATTTTTAGCGAAAAAACTACTGTTATTTTCCATTAAAAACGTTTACAATTCGAAAGTAACACGAACTTACGTAGATTACAATGAAATGAAATGAGTGAGATCTAGTAATAGTAGTCTGCAGAATATGTTGTTTTAACTTTGACGTTTGATCTTTATATCGTTCCGCCTGATAATATAGGTCGTTGTTTGATCGATTGGTGCCTTCTAGAAATGTTAATAACTTTACATGTTATTTAAAATGAAATTAAAAACAACGTTTAAGAAAGCCTTACATGTTTAAGTGTAACTCAACAATTCATTTGAAAGTACTAAATACAACTCAACAATTCATTTGAAAGTACTAAATACAACTCAACAATTCATTTGAAAGTACTAAATACAACTCAACAATTCATTTGAAAGTACTAAATACAACTCAACAATTCATTTGAAAGTACTAAATACAACTCAACAATTCATTTGAAAGTACTAAATACAACTCAACAATTCATTTGAAAGTACTAAATACAACTCAATAATTCATTTGAAAGTACTAAATACAACTCAATAATTAATTTGAAAGTACTAAATACAACTCAACAATTCATTTGAAAGTACTAAATACAACTCAACAATTCATTTGAAAGTACTAAATACAACTCAATAATTAATTTGAAAGTACTTAATACAACTCAATAATGAATTTGAAAGTACTAAATACAACTCAACAATTCATTTGAAAGTACTAAATACAACTCAACAAAGACTTTGGGAATTTTACTTGGGCAGTTATCTCAGCCGGTTTCTGAGAAGCAGTAACAGGCAAATATAATGGATTTTGAAGAGGGTTTGAAGGGCCTACATAGCTGTTCACACGAGGAAACAGAGACTTGGTCTTTGACAAGTTTTACTGTCCCTTAAAAATACACACGCAGACCCCTAAACTCATTAGGTGTGGTTAACAGTGTATGAATTCGATCCGCGCTACATCATCATCTTAACGACTGCGTTTGGGAAAGCTATCGATCCATTCGTCCCTTCTTCAGATATTCGTTAAATAGCAAAGTAAACTAGACACTGAATTATTGGAAGGGCGATTATTCTTGAAAAAATGAACAATCCGAAATAACATCATCCTTGACTGTTTTCTAGTTGTGTTGGATTTTTCGTTACACTGGATACATATAGTGTAAACTCAGAAGAAAGTGGGATAGACGTATCAGACAGGAAGCCTTTCAGAAGGTGCCCATTGTCTCTACAGACGAAGGGGTTGCTTGTTCTGCATCATGTCTATTTTAATGTCTTCAATAAACAGTCATATCAAAATGTTGTCAAACTTTGATTACTTACCAGTTACGTTGACCCCCCCCCTCTATAATAATGTAATTCATTATCAGACTGTCACTTGCGTCACTTTTATTATCACTTAAGTATTTAACCTTGCCGACAGATCTCTTATCGGCTTTCTTTAACAATTCTACCTATACACACATGACACTAAGCATTAGTTTAAATAGTTCAGATACTAAGTGTCTAAAAAGTCGTTTTATAGAATATTGTACTCAGGGAGAGTAGAAAGTGGATATTTGCTTTAATTTCTCGCTTCCTTTGGGTTAACTTTTAGACATCACCTTCCATGAGCAATATTTCTGAACAAGGGGGAATAATTGCCGTTTTCTAGGGCGGAATCTATTCTGCCCACGCTTATCGTTGGATCGTTTTGGCTTCTTACATTAAGTGGTTTAATGCCTTGTGTAGATAGATTTACATAAAACGATACTGCTCACGAATAGCTTAGCATTGGAAATGGCATACACTGTTTAAATTAGACGTAAAAAAGGAAAATTACTGAGGGAATAATAATATTCAAGCATCCCATTTTTGGGGGGGATAAGTAAGAATGTTAAGCTTAAAAGATAAAAGAATGCGTATTATTTAATTGGGAGTTTCTCAAAATGTTGAAAGCCATTTCTAAAAAATGTAACACAGTTTTGTAATATTTCGATTTTCGCTATTAATATGTTGGGCAGAAATTTCTTGAAAACTAAATCTACTACAAAAGAAAACTTATTTACTAATGCATTTTTTATCGGATTATGTAAGTTTAAAAAAAAAATAAAGAATTTTAAATATTCGTTAGAGTGAAGTAAACCGAACTCAGATAAAATTATTAGAATATATTTTAACGATATTTTGGGCCAATCTGATAAAATAAATGGAATGTGATGTATGTATTAATAGTGTAAATTTTTTAAAAAATATTCCGGACTTATACATTAAATAATCAATTAAAACCAGAAATTTTTGAAGATGTTCAATAAATAAATCAGTATAAAGGTAATGATATCGATCCTGACCCAGTTTTCGTGAGGTTCGACTCGGAAGCGTTTGGCTGTCCTACACAAACGCCCGAGAGTTGATTAGCCGATTTGTACCAGACGACAATTTTGATACGGTGCTGCGTCCTATGATAATAATGTTTTGCTTGTTTTGTTTTGTTTTTTGTTGTTAGGGTTAGGGTTAAAATATTCATTTGATAACAGTAATGTCGCTGGTTTGCTTGTTTTATTTGTTTTGTTGTTTAAAAAATTTCTTGCAACTATAACTAAAAATTATAAGACGCAGCAACATATCAAAATAAAAAAAATATTTATTTGATAACAGTAACTTCGCTATGTTTTGCTTGTTTTTTGTTGTTGTTTCTTTTAGAAAATTTCTTGAAAATATAACTTACAATAACAGGACGCAGCACCGTATAAAAAATGTCGTCTGGTACCATTCGGCTCGTCAACACACGGGCATTTGCGTAGGACAGCCGAACGCTACCGAGTCGAACCTCACGAAAACTGGGTCAGGATCGATATCAGTACCGATATAAATATAGTGCAGCTGAATCATAAAGAGATGCTTTAAAATCCTAAACCAGAATGTATTTAACTATTTCTGATGTTGTTGCATACACAAATGTAGAACTGTTTATTTATAAAGGAAAACGAATAATTCTTGTAATGTGTGCTTAACTAAACTCGTGCATATTTTGACCTTCCAGATTTCACATACATAACCGAATAAATACGCTAAATAACGACTGATTTGCTTCAAGTCATCGAATAATTTTATTTAAAACGAAATCGTTTGAGAATACATCGGCTTTAAGTTGTCTATTTGTAGCTTTGCTTTTACCGGAATTAAACTATTTAGGCAAAAGGATTTGAACATGGCACATCTCTATAACGGCTTACTTCTGAAAACGGCCGTGATAAATTGAAGAGCGGTTTCTCTTTCATCGAAAGCCGAATCTGGTTAAAGGTGTGTTTGGCAAATCTTTATTAAAGTTCGGTTGTTGGTCGATAATAATGAGATAAAAGTAATGCATTTTCGTGCTACTCATCCCAGTCATTCGAAATAAAGAGATAGTCGGAGGTTTAGAGGAGGTATGGGTACAATAGAGGAGCGGGTATTTGAATGAAATCAACCATGTATAGAAAATGCAATCCTCTGCCACTCCATTTTCCAATCAATAACCTAAAGCAAACCAAATACGTAAATCGATAAAGGCGTGTCTTTTAAAAATATTTCAAATGCATTCTACACTAAAGTAGTAGATGTAAACCTTACGTAGTTAAGTAACAAACAAATAGTTGTTATCTGAAAGTCGTGTGTTGTTTTGCTCTTTCTAAGGTGAAGACTCTGTTCATGTTATGTTTTCTAATGCGTCAATTCAGTATTGGCGTCTCGTGATGGGTTTTTATCAAACGACAGAAACGATAATAGAAATTAATTCGCATGTTATATCAAACTTAACAGGCCGGCAGAAATGATATTTCTTATGGTAATCGCTTCAGACAAGGCATGAAACCAATTGATGTAAGGAGCTTAAAATACTTCAGTCAAAAACTAGATAACGATAAGTGTTGGATAGATAGGTTTCGACCCCGACACAGCAATTTTTCCCCTTTGTCAAAAACATCGCTCATAGAATGTGAGGACTAAAGAACGAAATAAGGGACGCGAGAGTTACGAGGCTGCTGAGAGTCAACCCATGTCAACTTTCTAATCTCATGAATGTATTCTGTAAGTGTCACATTATTCTTATTATTTAAGTGTAAAATACTTGATATTTGAAACAAGATCGTGACAGACTGAGAATTATCGAAACAGTTTAACACTCATGAAAACTGCACTCAGCATTTTAATGCAACTTAATGATCATCTTGTGTAAAGGGGAGAAGTTTGGATTATTTCATTCCCTTTTAAATTTGCATATGGTTTTTTCCCGATGAAAATCGAATTCCTAAACTCTCCTATTTATTCTTCTCATACATTCTTAATATTATTTTTGTTGATATATCTATGTAATAGCCGATACTGAATGTTCCAATAATAAACATTGACCTTAAATAGATCAATAAAATGCATTTGTTTATTATATATATATATATATGTGTTTTTCAATTGACCTTAATTTGTTCTCTTATTTCAAATTAGTTTAAACTGAGTATATATATATATATATATATATATATATATATGTATGATAATTTTATTTACACAGACATGTACAAAATCTGCGACACTGGCATGTCGATGTTATCGATCAACAGTTACTATAAACTGAGATCTCATCAGGGAGAGTTAGAATCCGATCTTAACCTCAGATCATATTTGGAGAGATCATATTTGGAGAGATGTTCTCTCCAAATATGATCTGGGGTTAAGATCGGATTCTAACTCTGCCTGATGAGATCTCAGTTTATAGTAGCTGTTGATCGATAACATCGACATGCCAGTGTCGCAGATTTTGTACATGTCTGTGTAAATAAAATTATCATATATAAAGCTTTATTTTGATATTGAGCACTTTTTATAAACCCGGTTAAAATTCTCTGGATTACCACCATGTGGATATTTTTCACCTGGAGTATTACCATTATTATTATTATTATTATATATATATATATATATATATATACGTAAAGATAGAGGCAAAATGCCTTCATGGAAAATATGTGTTAGATGCAGATAGTTTTATTAAAATCAAAATAAAAAAATCAAAACATTCTTTTTTCTTTATCTTGACATTTTTATATATTTTTAATCTAATATGTCGTTGATATAACAAGCCTCGACAGAGATTTAGACAAATAAAAAGTATTAACCTTTTTTTCGTAATAATCTTTCTTGGTTATCTAGATTTAAAAATAGATGAACAAATATTAAAAAGTCAAGATGAAGAAAAAAAAATGTTTATTCTTGATTTTGATTTTAATAAAAATATCTGCATTTAACATGTTTTTTATGAAGGCCTCTATGTTTAACATTCTAAAGATGCTTAAAAAATGAACTTTCCAAAATTTATATATATATATTTGAATAGGTTTGTGTAAGTACAACATTTTTTAAATGCATTTCAATAATAATGGCAAGGTAGCCATAATTACCGAGAACGGAGAATTCTATATGACCAGTGCAAAAAGAAAAATTCTTCCTTACTCCAGTAAAACAGTAAAATATTTAAAACAAATAAAATGGAGGAGAAAAAAGATGGTGGTGATCTCGAGACGTCTTTCGGTCGACTCATTGTCAAGATAGTACGTCTACTAAATATGGGGTATTAAAACGAATTAAAATCGTGGTAAATAAAAACCGTAGATGGATTATCGAATGCGCGTGAAAATAAAATTATGTATGAAGGTGGTATTTCAACGTACACCCATAAATTTTAAATTGTGTGTGTACTCCTTCTGCTCGCACCGAAACGGTTTTCGTAAAATAATAGTGACAGCTTCCAGAAGCTTAAGATGACTTTTCGAACGAGTCCTATACAAGGCAGTAAAGGCATCATCCGAATTGCCTGCAATGCATAATTGCCACTCCAATAAATGGTCACCGATGGCCGACTCATGAGTTTTTAAACGCCCGGATGTCAGCCACTGTCTGTGCCTACGTATCGAGAGGGGGGTGTTGGGAAATTCTGACCTCTAATCGCTAAATGGTACGCCCCGCGTAGTCAGCTTTGCACTGGCCACGAAAATGGTAAACAACTAAATTGTATTGAATGGTGGGGATACCATCCTTACAAAAAGAGGGAAAAGGACTTCGGGTCCTAAACACCGTTCTTACATTGGTCGCAAAATAACAGCGAGACAGGGCTGAAACAATTTTATGTGAAAGTTCCTGAAATCCCATATTTAGTCGACGTATTATCTTGACAATGTGTTGACCGAAAGACGTCTCGATATCGCCACCATCTTTTTCTTCTCCATTCCATTTTTAAATATATTTAACCACGGTACTGTAGTAAGGAAGAATATTTTTGTTGTGTTTTAATAATATAGTCTTTTCCGTTCCCGGTAATTATTCCTAGTTCGCCATTATTATTGAATAAAAAAACATACATTTTATCTTCGGTCCAATGCGGTCAACTAAAATCCATAAATCATTTTTTCTGCTCAAATTTGAAGCGAACCCATATTTCTACACCCATAGACAAAAACTATATTTCAAATGTAATAATACGCAAATAGTTTTTTTATCGAATGATAATTAGGAAAGGAGTATTTTTTAACATTTTTTTCGACGTTTTGCTAATTGTAACCTCAGAACCAGGTAGAGAAATATATTATATCCTGCGGATCGCCAAATTCATAATATAAAATATTTCAATTCTATTGTATTATTTTTTTTTACTTGCGATTAATTAGAAAATACATTTCTATATTTTCAGTATTTTATCGATTAGATTCATGTGTAATGATGAAAAAAATTATAATGTAGTAAATATTATAGATCAGTAGAAAACTGACCCAAGAAGATTCACAGTAACAAAAACACCGTCGTTTTTAAGTGGTAAAAAGATGAATAAAAGTAAGGTGTAAAGAGAGAAGGTGGACTTATCGATTGAATAACTCTGATGTACAAATACATACACGTTTTAAATTCTATTAATTTCGTCATAATATATGAAATGTTACTCTACTTTACTAGATGTCATGTGACAAATCTCTTGTTGAATCACTCGCCATGTTTGGAAAGATGACCAGGCACAACACGACGATGGCGTTGCATGTGTATGCATGCAATTAGCGTATTTGTAGGTTTCGCATTATTGTTCATAGTGTTCTCTTAGTAACCGGTAATGCAAAGCAATATGTATTTCTTCTCTTTCTAATGGGACAGATATGGCCTCCTGGCTGGTTAGATTTTGACAATCGACGAGTTTCGAATATTAGCGTATAACAAACATATCACAGTCATGGGCCGTAATGCAGCGAATGTGCTGTTTATTGATGAGTAAACTTGTATACAGATATTTATTTATATATATATATATATATATATATATATATATATATAATTTGAATGAAAGTACTAACTAATATAGCGAGTTATGGTATATAATAGAACAATGAATTGCGTCGCTGATCCCCGACTGTTAGAAAAAGTGTAAAACAATGAATATAAAAAGGATGCTGCTTCTCTGTTTTAAAAAGCTATTTTAATAGAGTACTGTTATAATCTCTCTCTCTCTCTCCCGCTATACATATATGCATATATAGATCCCGATATAGATATATAGATCTATATATATATATATATATATATATATATATATATATATATTATCATGGGCAAGTAGGTTATGTTCTCTAAATAGATTTAACGATCTGATCAATTAATTCTACGGCTTAAAGAAAGATTACACATGGCGATAGATAAGGACTCTTATATTTAAAGATGTTTTCCGTTTTAAATCAGCATTATTTATGTTCCCCACAAAGTCTGGTGTCTCACAAGGCTGGAAGGTGAGAAGAGGAAGCCAATGTCCAAGCAGAATAGTGAGGCTGGACTTTAGAAATAGCTATAGCAACGCCGCGCCGTCGGCATTCGCTGGTAAGAGCGCCTCAGGAAAGTGGCAATAATCCTACACCTTTCCAAAGAGAAAGGGCAGTACATGGGAAGGTGGAATCATCAGATGACCTAAGACATATACTACTGTCCGACAGATAAAGGCCACTGAATCTCTGTCAGACTGATTGCCGATAACGAATTCTCGACTGGTATTTAAGCGGTACAATCATCAGCTTTCACCGACTGAATCCTCATAAAATCAGCTCAGTATTAACATACATTCCATGTTAGTATAATGTGGAACGAGGCCAGAAGGTTAGAGGAAAATCCAACGCTCCAGCGGAAGAGACAAGCTTGCTTCTAAAGATAGACTGTGCAGCCCCGTCGGAATTCCATGGTAGGAGCATCTCAGGAAATGGGCAATAAACAAACGCCTTTTCAGAAGAGAGCCTCGGTGTGATGCCCTCATCGTACTAACCAAGACATACATACCTAAGTCCGACTCACAAAAGCTACCAAAATGGGCATTTTCTATTTTCGACTGATTCGTCATAACGTATTCTCGACCGGTATTTAGGCGGTAAAACTATCAGCCGATTTTCACAGACTGAATCATATTCGACCCCGCTCTATGCAAAACCCAACACACTCCCTTTCATAGTGTTTTAGCACAGACAGGATTTTCAAATAAGTGTTGTCAAATAGCAGACTCAAAAGTCTAGGAAAACCGGTGACACAAGTATCCTGCCTTTCCCTATCTTATTCTGGATAGAACGTGCTGATGTATACTAAAAACAACTCTACTTGTTATTGAAACCCTAGAAATGTGTACGGTGTGTATCACTTAAATATTTAATGTATTTTCATGTAATTTTTGGTAGATGCTTGCAGCGTTTATTAATATATTAGAAATGTGTACGGTGTGTATCACCTAAATATTTAATGTATTTTCATGTAATTTTTGGTAGATGCTTGCAGCGTTTATGAATAAATTAAAAAAAGGTTGCTTCCTTTAAATTTTGCATTTGCAATATGATTGCCCTTTGTATTCAAGTGCACATAAACAGCAAACCCAAATAATCGTCTTACAATAACTGAATTGTGTCCGTTATTTATAAGATGGAAACTCTTCAACTCTACTTTCGCTTATTCAAAAGAAATGGAAACATTTCATCCGAATTTTGATTTAATCTCTAAACGAAAGCAAACATTGGAAGTATTTTCAAACGGAATTAAATTTCAAATCATTATTTTTTTTGTAAATCTGCGTATTTAATATTGACCACAACATTAAATCTAACTGACTTTTTAATACGACTTATTTTTCAACAAAAGATATGCGTTTTCAATCTGCGCGGTTTACGAGAAAACGTGATTTAAAATTGCAGTCTCACGAAGTGACGAGTGGCGTACACATAATGTTATAGAAATGGTTAGACGAAACGCAAAAAATGCGTCTTTTGACTTTACGTCAGAAGCGATGGGAATTCTATTTGATGACCAAGATTGATGGACAAAGAATAAAATAGAAATAAAATAGGGGTGTAATATATATATATATATATATATATATATATATATATATATATATATTAGATGCTTACGTTAAGGTCTCCTGCTTTTGTTTCACTGTTAGATACTTAATCCCCCTTTTTATTTTATTTACTTACTATTATATATTATTTATTTATGAATTTTCCAACAAATGTTAAGTTTACACTATTTTGGATTTAGTTACTTTCTCTGGGAATTTAAACTGCATTTTCCTTCTTTTTTTTTGTTTTTTTGTTTAAAATAACTCAAAGCTTCTTTAGACTATATATATATATATATATATATATATATATATATATATATATATATATATATATATATACAGGGTGATTCATAAGTCACTTAGCTATTTATTCTTGAAATTCTGAAGTTAAGAAATACGGTAATACAAAACAGAAAGTTTATTCAACAAATGCATTTATGGGAGTTTAAGATTACAGCACATTTTCAAAATGTTCACCTTCGTTCTGCATGCATAGCTCCATTCTTTTTTGCAAGGAATTTACGACTCTTTGTAGCATATTTGATTGATTAATTTTAACAAACTCGGCAGTGATTTTTGATTTGAGGTCTTCATTGCCTTTCAGCAAGTATGGGAGATTCATAAAATTTGGCCATATGAATGACAATAAAAATTCGCTCTTCAATTGTAAATGACATACTGCCTGAAATAAAAAAGCACATGATGATTTACACAAATTTAAATGAATAAAAATAAATATATGTATAGAAACAAATATATAAACGAACAAATTTAAAATAAGCAATAGCAGTAATTAGAGAGTAAGATAACAATTATCAAAAGTTCGTAGTATGTGTCTGCTTCATATGGTAATCATTTGAAATAGCTAAGTGACTTATGAATCAGCCTGTATATATACATATATATATATATATATATATATACATATATATATATACATATATATATATATATATATATATATATATATATACATATATATATACATATATATATATATATATATATATATATATATATATATACATATATATATATACATATATATATATATATATATATATATATATATGTATATAATTAAATTCCCAAAAAAGTTTTTCATGGTAAACAACTGATGATCCCTTAAATAATTTTAAGAGTAGCATACATTCTTTTAAACCGACTCATATAGTGACGGTAAAAAGTAAATTGACTTACAAAAAAATATTTTTTCTACCGAAGGACTTGGGACTAAAGTGTTTTTTTCCATATAGTTTTAATCGTCGGAAAACTTCCGAGACTATATATATATATATATATATATATATTATATATGTGTGTGTGTGTACTTGATTTAAATAAGTATATTTTCTTCAGAAAGAAATAATTCGAATTAGCTTTTTATTTTACATGGCTTAACATTTCGATGAATGAGGAAAACAAATCGGGATGAGGGATGAGTTACCAAAGTTATATCTAAATCTAAAATTTAAATAAGCTGATTCAAATGGCTTAAATAAATGTTGAACATGAAAAATATCGATTGGTAGAGTTAGACACGGATAAACCAACGTCAATTCATTCTGTTTGTACGATATATATATATATATATATATATATATATATATATATATACGTACATATGTCTATATATATATATATATATATATATATATATATATACGTACATATGTCTATATATATATATATATATATACGTACATATATATATATATATACGTACATATGTCTATATATATATATACGTACATATGTTTATATATATATATATACGTACATATGTCTCTATATATATATATATGTACATATGTCTATATATATATATATGTACATATGTCTATATATATATATATATATATACGTACATATGTCTATATATATATATATACGTACATATGTCTATATATATATATATACGTACATATGTCTATATATATATATATATATACGTACATATGTCTATATATATATATATACATATATATATACGTACATATGTCTATATATATATATATATATATATATATATATATACGTACATATGTCTATATATATATACGTACATATGTCTCTCTCTCTATATATATATATATACGTACATATGTCTATATATATATACATATACGTACGTATGTCTCTCTCTCTCTCTCTCTCTCTCTCTCTCTCTATATATATATATATATATATATATATATATACATACGTACGTATGTCTCTATATATATATAAATTGAGTGTAGAAGTTATATGCAAATCGTAAGTAATAAAGTAATAAAGTATTTGAAAATGAGGTTTTTGAGTTTTTCCATAACATTTTGCATTCTCTGTGTTTAATTCACATGCAAAGTAGTATCATATTGTTTTCATAATTTATCACACTCTGATATAATTGATAAAATAAACACATTTTACTGTCAATTTTTTATTTGCAAGTACAAGTTATGTACACCAAATTTAACGTATTTGAATTAATGTATAAATATTAAACAATGCAAATAACAAACTGGTATACATCTAGACTATCACTAAATTGAGATCGAAGGAGAGATTTTCATCATTTACTGAACTGATGCTCTTTTTGTTTCAATAACTTCCACAAGCGTATGTTTAATTAACGTCAGAAACATTCGTAGTGTGTGGATCACATAGATGTGTGGTCACTTTAGATGTGGGAGGACTGAGACCCGAGTTGTCCCCTATCCAACTCGGTGTTTCTTACAATATAGGAAGTGGTTCGGGAATGTTAGTCTGTGAAAGGGAAAGTGCAATGGGGAACGCTTGCGTGCTTTTACCAGCTGACTCTGTATGGCTCACGAATCCTATCCACTCAGGCTTGTTGACACTAAAATCCCCTAAATACAATCATCCAGCCATTTAATCTCATAAGACAGGCAACATCGAGCATGGTAGAGTCCCAGATCGAAGATGAACTATGTGTAACTAACGCTGTGGTGTACAGTTAATCTGAAGCAGATGTAGGCTTGACCATCTGATTTTAGACTGTTCTCTAATTAAGGGAGTGTTTTCAATATTAACTCTTAATCCGTTCATATTTGTGGCAGTCTTTACCGTTGAGTTGGAGGTACCCAGTCATGTTAAAACAGTTTACGCTAAGTAAGAGTAAGGGCTCCTCTACTACCAGTCGGTAGCAGCAGACAGGCAAGCGGCTTAACCTGTCAGAACTAGTACGGTCCTAGTAAAACTAAGTTACAAGAAATGCAATGTGCCAGATAGAGACAAAAAGAGACGGTTATCTTCAATAACTTAGGACTCATTTCCCCATTGCTTCGGAGTCACGATGTATTTAGTCAGTAGAAAAGGTTTTACATCAGTGTTTCTTCTCCTACGGGTCCATCGGACCGAGGGGAGTACTCCTGCGCCTGTGTACTATACCAGGTATTTCTCTGCCCGCATTGATTATTTCAGAAATATTAAGTTACTACTTAAGTAAGTTTTCATGTCCCTTTCAAAATAAAAACAAATTGAAGATAGGTTTCCCGCTCATATGTAAAAAAGGGTTAACTCTGCAGTATACAAATATGATTTAATTAATTAATTGTTCTTTCTACTCTCGCATTTTCTTTTGGAAATCTATAAGAATTGTCGAATTACGGGTGGGGCGTTCATAATCTTTTTGGGGTCTCTACAGAAAACTGGAAATGGCCTTGACAGTCAATTCTCCAGAGACGCGTGCTAGGGAAATAATGATTTATTCGAAATAAAATACGAAACTAACAAAAATATGGAAATAGACATAAACAATATGGAAATAGACATAAAAGAATGATAATACAAATACAAGAGATGTTAACATGCGAATAGTAACAACATTTATTTTGTAATGCTTAGCTAAGTTCGTTACATTTTATCATGAGTTTCTTGGTGAATACGTATCAGCTAACCTAAGCAGGCTATGACATTAGTTTCATTATTATACATATTATTATTGTTTGTACTCACTAGGAGTTCTCACGCATATTATCGTAAGACAACAGCCACTGGTATTTGGAGTCTGAGTGACAACAAGCATCCCCAGATGTCCAGTATAATTCGCATCTTTTCAATAACCACCGCAAATAACTTTGCTGTATCGCAACAGCCGCTTACCATTGATTTATC
Organism: Sepiola atlantica; assembly: GCA_963556195.1. Classification (NCBI taxonomy): domain Eukaryota; kingdom Metazoa; phylum Mollusca; class Cephalopoda; order Sepiida; family Sepiolidae; genus Sepiola; species Sepiola atlantica. Next base: position 4,193,738 of record OY744543.1, on the reverse strand, counting down.
GCCGGTAAGGACCATTGGTCTTCTCTAGGATTAGAGTAGCAATAAGCCTCCCCAATGTCCCAGCATTATCCGCACTTTTCCAGTGGAGGTCTGGTTTGAGCTGTCCCTCTTCTGTCTTATCCTCCTCGACCCTCTATAAATATTTTTGTCTGGTGTCAGCCTATACCGGCACCTTTTTTTTTTTTTAAATTTAATTAATTTTGTTTGTATTACTATCCATTATTATTATTATTATCATAATTATTATTATTATTATTATTATTATTATTATTATTATTATTATTATTATTATTATTATTATTATTATTATTATTATAATCATTAATTTTATAATTATTCGTACTTTTTAACTACATTTTGTGTGTATTAGTTTTTTTTAAAAACTACATATATGCATGAATTGTATTATCTGCTGCGCTACTATTACTCAAACTTCCGGTTCTTTACGTAACTTTTTATTTATTTAGAAATGTTTATTAGAGTAGTAATATTAGATAATTATTTATCTTATATGTGGTTTAAATTCAACATATTAAAAACTTTCATTTGTTTTAAATTACAGTTTCGCATGTCCCACTACCCCTTAGTACATATATTATTAGTACACTCGATGAATCAATTATCGTCAAAGCATAAACAACATTTTTTATAAATATTTATTAAATAACCTTTAAAAATGTTCACTATTACTCTAACCTATTACGTTATTAATAATTATTATAATCGAAGAAAATACAACAAATATTTACTTCCGGGAAGACTGAAGTTTACACGTTATTTTAACGAATCACGGTTTATTAAGTTAATCTTTAATTTTAATTGATAGCATAGTTTTAAATATCATAAAATGATTATCCATTTATCTTTTTACGTTATCAAAATGTCTATACGCAAAAGGGAACTCGTCTACATGCTAAAATTAAGATGCACTTCTTGTTACGTTGAAGTTTCTTGATAATCCTTGACTGATAAAAATCATGTAAGAAGTTCTGCTTATTAATTTTAAGTTACATCATATCTGTATTTACGATAGCTACATCCATTTTGGACTTTTAATGAATAGAGATCAACAAAAGTAAATATTATTTAAATGTATCGATACATTCAAACCCGCATATTAATATATAAATATTTTTATGTGAAATATTTTGAAAATCAACAATCGTGCAATGTAAATAAAAAAATCGTTTTTTTTTTTATAGTTTAAAAAGAAATAAGAAGGTTTCGCCTGACACGAAAGCTTGCAAAAAATTATTAAATAAATGAATTTTTAATTTAAATTGCACGATTGTTGATTTTCAAAATATTTCACTTAAATACATTCTCATGCGTGCTTCAAAGATGTTGTCAATGTCCTTACTTAAAAAGCGCCAATCTGAGGATAATATAGCCAGGACTACACTTATCCTAACGTCTTTTAGAAGTTGACGTCTCTTTCTGCTCATATCGTGATTCGACCACTCGGGGTTAATACCAACAAAATGAGGAGGAAGAAAAGATGTTGTCAATTTCCTTACTATAAATATATATATATATATATGTACGTGTGTTTTGCTTTTAGATATGGGCAGCTCTACATTATATTTATGTGTATATATTCGCAAATATTCTGTTATTATATGTTTATTCGCTTGATTCATGATTCTCTGCCAATTTTGGCAGATCATGTTATTCTTTTGGTGTTGGTGTTGCTTTGAGTCGGACCAATGCTCGCACGAAACCCGTCTTTTGAGATTCCCCCTCCGCCCGACCGACGTTTCAGTATAGAGAGCAATGCGGTCAAGTCGGTGCGTTTGAGGAGGTTACGAAGGGATGACGCCAAAAAAATAAAATGGCCATTTGAATTCCGCAGACGAAACACGAACCTCGAAACGTGTGAAGCCATGGGGGAACGAAGACGGAGACGGAAATGAAGAACACGAACGGAAAATCGATTATAGAACATTTACATCAACAACTGACGTCATCGATCGCATCTAACTGATCAGCATCCGTGAATTGGCTTTTTAACAATGATCGGGCTATTCTATTGAGATGCGGCTATTCTATTTGACGATGAAGATGCCATTCTAATATTAAGTGTTGTATCCGGACGGAACGAAATACGGTAGAAATGCGCATGATTATTAAAACATTTACAAGTGGGGAATACTAACAGACTTATTAGACCAACTATCTGTGACAATAAAGAGGAACACTCACCATCAGGAAAAAGAATGAGGTGCTTTGCATGTCGTATGCAGATTTAAAAAAAGATTCTCTTCATAAGTGCAGGTGTTTATGGTGGTCTGATTTGCATATATGAATACCAGGTGATATAAATGAAGAGGACAGCTGGGAAGGAGGAGAAGACATTCGGATTGGAGAGAGAAAAGCAGAAAGTGGGTTGCACGAAATTTGGTTAGAAATTGAATGACAATCAAAACTTTTGGAGAAAAAGGCAGAAAGTGGGTTGCACGAAATTCGGTTGGACATTGAGTTACAGTCAAAACCTTTAAAAAAAATGTTTAATTTTATTTTTCTGTCACAGTTAGTTAACAGTATCTTACGGTTATTGCAACTGTAGAATATGTCAACTCCTCTTAATATGATATTTAAACTATATGTGACAGATAATAATAGCATTGACGACACTGAAGCATGACAGACCATGAAAAACTAGCACGACCGATACACGGACAGGGAATCAAATAGAGATTCATTGAATCATGAAAAGATTGAGCAAACAAGTCCTTAATTGTCGTCGGAAAGGAGACGGTTGATCTAAGTACATGAATGAACAAAGATTCGCTGAGAAACCTGATGATTTGTCATCGTCCAGATTTTGGTAATGGAATATTCAAATTTCAGAAATAAAGATAAATAAAAGTCGTGAAGAATCCTAGCTGCGTAAAAATAAATTGCGCCCACTCAAGTCATAAAAAGCTGAAAATCTGTTTTCATGATAAATAGTGTTGCGTAGTTAATAAAAAAGTGACCAAACAAGTAGAGAAGTATATTGAGAAGTTTGGTTAATATAAACATTGAACCATCTCCGTAAAAGCGGATAAATATATATTCATGGCAATTAAGCAGGAAATGCCCATGCTTTGTGCAGAGTAAGGTTACTGTTTGTTTTACTATACCACATTGTGTTTAGTCTGGATTTTTGTCCAATCAGATTCGTTGTTATTTGTCTCCTACGTGTTTATTGGTCATTCTCTTCTGCTGACCTTCACATGACTTACTTTTATGTTGCTTTGTTTGGGTGCGGCGGATCCTTTGTGTGAATGTGTCAAGTTAACAGTAAACCTGTTTTTAGCACGTGCGTGATTGCGATAATTTATTTTCTATTTAGTTTTTTATCCATTGATACTTTTGTATTTTGATGTAGGTTAGTTTTTTATTTATATATTTATTCTTTGTTATGAAAGTGATTATTATAAAGTAAAGATCATTCTATGTCTACAGTTAATTGTTATCTTACTTCTACAGTTTAGTATGTTTTTTTTAGAAATTTAGAAATATAAATCTAAAGCTTCTCGTTAAAACATAATCTACACGGGTCATCTAAATTTCTACAAGCCCATCGTAGTATTTTATACTCAATTATTGACGAGCGTCAGCTTTCCCTTGAGTTCTCAGTAATGTTTCGATAGTGATACTTCGAATTGTCATTTGTTGTGTTTGAATATACTTTATGGTTTTTAAACCTTTTTTTTCAATCGAAAGAAGTTATACATACGTAGTATTTTTTATTATTCAGAGTTTAACTAGTAAATAGTGTGGCTTCGAAAAAAAAATGTCTATGTAAGGTAGTTGTTTTTCTACACTTAGTTTTACTTTTCATTATCAACTGATTCTTCAAAAAATAATCCTGAGGAAGTCTGACAATAAAGACGAAACGTTGATAATACATAGTTATTCTTTTTGTTTTCCTTTTTCATTTTAAAAATATATGTATTTATATTATATACTATATATCTATATGTTATATATAGTTTTACTATATTTTCGAAACTCTGTCTTGTTTCCACTGCTCCTACCTATTACCAAGAAGCGAGAACATAAACACTCGTGCAGAATGCATCACCAAGACGGCCAAACTAGACTAACAAACATTTTCATTCATTATATTGGGAAAATTAGTTAATGTAAATTTCCACTGAATTAATTTTTTAAATATACGTTGCCACTCACCTCACAAATTAATAACAAATAAAAGTTGTGAAGCATGTACATTTAAGTGTCTCTTTTTATATTAATTATATTTAAATAAAAGTTGTGGACCATGTACATTTAAGTTTCTCTTTTTATATTAATTATATTTAAATAAAAGTTGTGGACCATGTACATTTAAGTTTCTCTTTTTATATTAATTATATTTAAATAAAAGTTGTGGACCATGTACATTTAAGTTTCTATTTTTATATTAATTATATTTAAATAAAAGTTGTGGATCATGTACATTTAAGTTTCTCTTTTTATATTAATTATATTTAAATAAAAGTTGTGGACCATGCACATTTAAGTTTCTCTTTTTATATAAATAATATTTAAATAAAAGTTGTGGACCATGTACATTTAAGTTTCTCTATTTATATAAATAATATTTAAATAAAAGTTGTGGACCATGTACATTTAAGTTTCTCTATTTATATAAATTATATTTAAATAAAAGTTGTGGACCATGTACATTTAAGTTTCTCTTTTTATATGAATTATATTTAAATAAAAGTTGTGGACCATGTACATTTAAGTTTCTCTTTTTATATGAATTATATTTAAATAAAAGTTGTTGAACAAATACATTGAAGTTTCTCTTTTTATATAAATAATATTTAAATAAAAGTTGTGGACCATGTACATTTAAGTTTCGTTTTTAGTATAAATTATATTTAAATAAAAGTTGTGGACCATGTACATTGAAGTTTCTCTTTTTATATTAATTATATTTAAATAAAAGTTGTGGACCATGTACATTTAAGTTTCTCTTTTTATATTAATTATATTTAAATAAAAGTTGTGAAACATGTACATTTAAGTTTTTCTTTTTATATACATTATATTTAAATAAAAGTTGGTGAACATGTACATTTAAGTTTCTCTTTTTATATCAATTATATTTAAATAAAAGTTGTGGACCATGTACATTTAAGTTTCTCTTTTTATATTAATTATATTTAAATAAAAGTTGTGGACCATGTACATTTAAGTTTCTCTTTTTATATCAATAATATTTAAATAAAAGTTGGTGAACATGTACATTTAAGTTTCTCTTTTTATATCAATTATATTTACATATGATACTGGGCGTACATTTTTAGACAAAGATAAAACAACATGCATTATTAAATTTATATACTAAAAGTTTTCAAATGTAAAATAATTAAAATAAAGTGTTGTGGTGTCTGATATGAGTATTGATAAGATTTATTGTTCGGAATACTATTCTCATATTGGATTTTTTTATCAACGTTTCGGCTCATGTATTACTCGACTTTCAACAGTATTAAATAAAAGATGCAATTAAGGAAAGTCGGACGATGCATCACAGACACGCTGTTTGAATACCATCAACTATGTGAATATAATGCGAATAATTCTAATGATCTATTTTAAAATAAATTTTTGTTTTCTTTAAATATAAATATACTAAGTTAGGGAAACCACTGAATACACAAAATGAAAAGAAAATATCTACAAACACATCGGTTTTAAATAAAATGTCTACTCGAAAATATTATTTAATTAAATATTTAAAAAATCAAATGAAATTCAAAACCAAGACATACGTGTTTTGCAGACATAGAACCAAGAATGTGGATATAAAATTAATGAAACTATGCATGTTGTAAACGTTACGGCAAATGTATATATTATCAGTTTTTTACTGTTTAATATTGTCCTTTCTATGATATGTACTACGAAAGACTTCTTCTCAAGCATGAAAACTCTCACGTAAAAAACTTCATGGAGAAGAACACAAATTAAATATGGAAGTCTGTGATCATATTCTTGCTTCTGGTCAAAGGTTAAACACGAAAATATGTGTACACAAAATATGATTAGTTTGTTATTGTACCAGGATGCACACTTCGAGAGAGAGAGAGAGAGAGAGAGAGAGAGAGAGAGAGAGAGAGAGAGAGAGAGAGAGAGAGACAGGTAAGTAGATAGGTAGGTAAGTAGATAGAGATAGATAGGTAAGTAGATAGAGATAGGTAGATAAAGGTTGATAGATAGAGATAGGTAGATAACAGTAGGTAGATAGAGGTAAATAGATAGGTAGATATAGACATGTAGTTATAGAGTATTGATTTACTCCTCTCCAGGAGTTAGGCACTAAGCCAGTTTTTATCTTACTCCCACAAATAAGATGTGACCCACGGTCGGGTCGGGAGAGTGGGGTTTAAATATTGCCTGGGCAGCCCCGCCGGCGTTCCCCGGTAGGGGCGCCTCAGGCAGTAAGCAATAAACTTACTCCTTCCCAAAGAGGGGAGGCAAAGCCTGGGAAGGTGGACCTCCCAGAACTGCGCAGGACAGACCCATTGACCGGCGTAAATCAAGCCCCGAAGGCCAAGACAACACCAGTATCCATCGGAACAAATACTACACTTTGATCTTAGCCAAAAGGCCAAGAAATGTAGATATATATATAGGTAGATGTAGGTAGATATAGATAGGTAGATATAGATATAGATAGATGGATGTAGATAGGTAGGTTGATGTGGATTTTTTTTACAACCAGTTTTTAAATAATTTAGTCATCCTCTCATTTACGCTTTGAGACTTGTTAAACACTGAAGTTAACAAACCTCACTGGATGCCATCTGACCAGATGGTTCATCTCTTCGCATTTCCATGTGCACTCTGATCCCTGTGACGGCCGAAACCAGGTCTCTTCATTTTCTTGTGTTAGCTGTCTAGCGTCAGTCCGGCTAAAGGAGCATAAATATACACAAGTAAAAAAAGAAGTAAAAAATAAAGACCAATACAAAAACTAGATACAATGAGTAATATTGTTGTTATAGTGATCAAATTTAAGAATATAAATCGGTTATCCCTAAAATACCGCACAGCGAGTAAGATGAAAGTTGTGTATCTGTTCCACTCCTCCTATATATTAATGCCACCATTTCACAAGATACGAGTTATTGAAAGATAGACGCACTTATCCCTGCCGGCGAATATGTGTGTTATCATCAAAAGTAGCCTTATGTGTTGAGCAAGATTTAAGTAACATTTATAACCGATCGTTACATGAATTTGCCCCCAATCTATTTATGATATAGTATTTCATGCTTATTAAATGTTTTCGAAAATAAGTTTGAATCTTATATATTCCTGCATCATAAATACATTATTATCTATAACATGATAACGTGTCAACATCTAGCAACTTGCTCTTGCGTGGCGAATCTGACACAATGCATTTCAGAGTAAAACTGTGGCCTTTCTCCTAATGCATATCTGTGGTTTACACCTGATGACTTCTTCACAGCATTTCGTGTTTAGGTACGCTTACGGCATTAAAGATTCATATTACCGAACGAAGCGGTTAAGTGCACTTGGGTTGATGCTACCGAAGGTCGTGGCTTCCCTCGACATGAGCTATTATGTTTCGGTTAGCCTCGACCATGAATCACCTGTGCAATAAATTCAGGTGGTGGCAGTTGTATTCGTGGAGAGGTCCTGAGAAACTGAGACCGGAAAAAAAAGTATATCAAAGAGTGCTGAAGATCTCCAGAAACATGGATGAGGATAATCAGAAAGAGAATTCTTCGGAAGTTCAAACGTTGAAGCGGAAAGAAGAAAATAAATCATCTTTTATAAAACCAGAAAGAAACAAATCGAGTTGATCGCAGAGAAGATTCAGACGCTAATAAAGATGCAATTCTGTAAGATTACAAGAGAATTGAGAGATATATGTCACATTTATGCGGAAACAAACATATCAAAATCTTTAGAAAACTAGAAGACAAAAAGAGATCGTTTTGTATATTCTAACATCATTTCATAAATATGAGAAATACATTTTTTTTTAATTTCAAACAAGCAATTCGTCTGCCACCGGAGGATTTGTGTGTTTTATTCTCGGTTAATAAAACTGCAAGTCGACGAATTAGTGATGTTGTTCAATTTAAAGATGCAAACACGAGCATATTACTGCATGCGAACTCGACTAATAACGCATACTTAATGATAAACCTGCTAAAAGTAGCGTTTCAAGAAACACAATATTCAAGTTCAAATCCCGAGTGATACATGTTTTTTTTTGGTTTTTGGTTTTCGGAATTTTGGAAACAAGATTTCGTATTTGTGTTACCTTTATGATTCGGAATAGTATTCTAAAAATTCTCAACTAGTCCGAATAATCAACATCATCATAATCATCACCAACACCACCATCATCATGATAACAATAATAACAATAATACTAACAATAATAATAATAACAGTAATAATGTTATATATTTATTTTATACCGAAAATCATTACAATATCAGTACCGCCGGTTTCAAGTTCAGAAGGTATCTGACCTCCTGACTATCTTCAGAGTTGTTACCTTGTGAGAAATGTCCCATCTTACAAAGGAAGAAATATATATATATATATATATATATATATATATATATATATATATATATATATATATTATAATATATATATATATATATTATAATATATATATATATATATATATATATTATATTATATATATATATATATATATTATATATATATATATATTATATTATATATATATATATATTATATATATATATATTATATTATATATATATATATATATATATATATATATAGATATTATATATATATATTATTCAGACTTATATGCATATATATATACTTTGTTCTTCTATCGATCTGGTGCCATGGCCAAGCCACTTGCTGTTGTTGTTTAGGTTATTTTACGATTGAACTTATACGAAGATATCTGTCACAATGCATCAATACCCATTTTCCACTAAGATATAAAATATTAAAATGAGAAGATTTACTTGGCATTAATGTAAAGTTCGAGACAATAATACGGGAGACGACGAGTCCAACTTAAAATGCAGCCTCGTCCACTTAAGAATGGTGTGCATTATCTCAGTCGTTCTAGTTATGGGTTAAATATCGTTACTAGCATTGTTCTACTCAGACAGACAGTACAGAACTGTAAGGGAGAAAAGTTTTGCTACCACCTATATGGAGTTGTCGGAGATGGCGGGCCGAATATAATATCTAGTGTTAGCTGGAAGAAAATAATAACAAATTTACTAAAACACGCTCGAGTGAATAAGTGTAATATAGAGGTGAGTTTAGTAGCATGTGATGCAGGTGGTTATTTTCCTATTGTCCGAGAAGGTACACGGGAAAACGGTCTCTACTTTATATATTAGATATAAGCGTCAACATGCGTCCGTAAATTATTTTGACATGAAAAATAGAAACACTTTAACAGTGATGTTAAAGACGACGTCATCCGAATTAAATAAAAGATACATATTAAAAACGAACAATCGAACATACGTATTATATTACTTTAAGACTATATTGACCTGCAATAGTCTATGTTGCATTAGTAGGGGAGCATGTTCCAAGTAGTTGTTGAAAAGCTTTATGTTATAAATAATTAGCCACTTTCGCAAATACAAAAATCTGATTTACTTAAATGCTGGCCGCGATTCGAAAATATCTTTATTTTTTTTCCGTTGATAGAATTTAATCTGGAAACTCAATTTAAAAATAAATCGTTTAAGCTACTTGTTAGATATGATATACTTCGGTTTCTAATACATGTTTTCCACTAAAATTGTTATCAAAATAAATAAGTGAAGAGTTCGAACGCAAAACGCGATAAATCAAATTCGTTTACATTGAGACCTTAAACAATAAAAACACGAATATATAAAATCTAGACTTCGAATTAAATCAGATTTTAATTGAAATCAAAAATAAATTATTTCGGTATCAGATTATGTAACACATAGTTTTGAGGTGTCGTCGAGTGTTGAAATGCAACACTTTTTGCATGGACAGTTTCATGATTTTGAAAATGGCGTTGATCGCGTTTTGCATTAAAACTCTTCAAGTGTTTCGTGAGAACAACTATTTAGTATTTTTTTTAAAAAACATTTCAAACGCTTGGAAGATAAGACGAAGGGTATAATAAAAATAAGATTAGACACAAAACAGAACGAACTACTAAATATGGTCGGAATTAAAATTGCCTGTACTCGGTGTGTAGTGACAACACATTTCAACCGGATGACAGTTTCTATTAATATTCAGATGTGTTAAAAACAGGCTGGCTATTTTACAAGCCGCCATTTTTATATTAAAAGACTTGCTATGATAAATGTGATCACAATAAATCGTTTCTCTGTCTACATCTTCAGAACGAGTCAAAAGTAAAAATGTAACTAGTGGGAAAGGAAATTGAAGTTGACACGAGTTGGGCTGTAACTTATAATGGGATCGATAGTTTGCTCGGGAGAGCATTCAATCATTTAAACTTATCGACACAAATACTGTACGAATACGCAAGGGGAAAATAGTTTCTCAATGTTTTATTCTAATGATAGCACACACATTTTAGGAGACACTCTGTCTTGTCGAGACGTCTCTATACTTTAAATAAGAAATTGCATTTAAATTTGTGTGACATAAATATCAGAAACATTTGTTTTATATTGTCACGCTGAAGTTGAAAGTCGCATTTATTCATTATTTTAGAATTACTTTTAAAATTGCAATATAACTGCATGAAATAACATTATAATAAGAAGACTTTGTTCTTTAAATGTCCGATAATCTGTTACACTAAAATATCGAAAAGCGCAGATTGAAGAGACGGTTCCGTAAAGATGAAACGTATACGTATGCAGCTAAAAACAGTACTTATAATTATATATATATATATAAATTTTATTACCTTCAAACATCGACGTTTAATGCTAATGCTAATGCGATCTTAAGTGAAGGAAGTCAATTTTCGGCGGGCGCGAACTCCGATCACAAATCGCCACTGATTCGCAGCTAAAAACGTTACCCGCTAACCACCACAAATTAGCTTGGAAGTTGGGAGGAATTTAACTTTGTAAATGCCAAGTCGGCATATATATATATATATATATATATATATATGAGACAGACAGATAGACAGAGATGAGAGTGGTTATTCATTTATATAATAATAAAAGCTTTTTTGCTGAGTAAAGATGGATTTTGTCTATAGAAGTTGAGCACGTATATGACTGAGAAACATGAAAAATGTTCTTCTAGATTTTACTTTCGGACAGCGGCTCTGTGTGGCATTCGCTTAACGGTGTTAGGTTCCATTTGTCTCATCTTTCAGGTCAAGTGGTCAGTGTAGCGATTGGCCTCGGGTCATTCTGTACACTATCGATCGAATGAGTTTACGTTAACATTTGCATGCCAGATAGTGACCTCTGAATTCATGTCTGAGATCGTTGTTGGCGAGATAAATGTACCAGTCTGCAAATCATTCCGATTACGATTAAGTTTATTGCTTTTCGGCCATTATTAGTTGTGCATAGTGATATTTCTTTGCGTTGTTTTCGGCTGTTTTTGTAATGATTCGTAAAATCATCTTTAATTCGGATCGGCTTTTAGATATTTAATTTTCATTCAGAGAAAAACGATTTTGTATCGTTATCAAAGAAAAAAAAGATGATTTGTTTATGTGACTTATTTTTATTTTTTTGTACTAAATATTAAAAAGTCTTCGGCTCACATAATTCCAAATACATTTTTTTGATGATCGATATAATACCTTAGATATTAAAGGGATTATATCCATTAATAACTATTTTCTAAAATTACTTTATTTTAGTTGCTATTTTATAAATAAATCGTGAGATTATGATGTATTTCGTTTAATCGATATATCGAACCCTGACAATTACAATTACTTCGGATCTGAATAATCACGACAACTTTAGTGTGGTCCTACATTCCCTAACACAAATATATGTCAGATTTACCACCATATACATTTTTGCTGTATCCAGTATTCAATTTTGAAGGGTTCGTATTCCAGTGCCAGCATTGTAAGAGTTTTAAAATAAAGAAGACAGCTAGAAACAAGTCGAAGTTAACGTATGAAAATAAGGTCTTTAAAAGAAACAATTGAAACAAATTATGGTCGTCTTTTCCCATCTGATTCATAAGAAACCCTGAATTTCGAATTTACAATGATTGTGTTTACTTCAACAGGATGGCACTTTCATTTATTTAAGTTTTTTACTTTATAAATTCCTGCTGAGAAATCCTTTGTTCGCCACTTCGGGAGTTCAACCATTAGACGTTTTGATCTCACCTTACTTTATGAAACCAACAAATATACGTAATACGTTTATTCTAAGAGAAACTTATCTTACTAGATGTTTACGATAGGAAATAATACAACTTAGAAAAAGGTAAAATTAAAGAGAAAATCAATTTATACTTACTGAAGTTGGAGAGGAATAGCATGCTGACATTTGTCCGTGACAGTTTAGTGACGTGTCCGGAATGGATGTTATTTAACATATAGATGAAAACTCAACAGTAATTAACCCTAACTCTTAGAGGGGACCTGAGATAAAAGCGAAAAAATTGCGGATTTACACTTGTCAAAGCTTCCGAATAGGTACGTCGGCATTGTGTCATGCACAGGGCGGTTTGAAATATAGATAGCTTGAGAAAATAATAAGTGTAAGTAATACAAAAGAATATTTGGGGAAAATATATTTAGACATGCTGGGTTTGCTAGAGGCGAACAACTTGTCCAAGGGATTCAAAAGAATTTGTATTGTATCCGGGACTGATTATATTTATCCTATAGCTGTGATCTTGAGAAATACTACTACTACGGGTTAGAGTGGATATGTGAGTAACGACAAATACGGGATGGGCTGACATAACTTTATGTTTTCAAATGCAGGAGTCATCACACGATCTCTTTAAAGTTTTACCCAGGACCCTTGACCTGTGGATAATATATTTCGAAATGTAGTAATTAATTAGTGATAAATGTCCTTGCATTTTGATATTTAGCTTTTTTGGTTTGTTTTCTTGTGTTTTTTTCTGTTAATCAATGTTTTTCGTTGCTTTAACCATATCTATTACATAGTTTTCTGTAACGACTTAATTTATTTTCGTCATTCTAGGTAGTTTAGATCCATACGATTGGGTGATATATACTTTTCATGTGTTATCCCTATTAAAATAGCAAACAACTTTTGTTTAATCGTGATCCTGTTTAGAAGCGTTTGCTTTTGTTTCTACTATGTTATGCTGTCTGTAAGTATCCGAATATCAAACTAGACAATTGTAGTGTGTTGTATTTTAGCTAGAGACATGAATTTATTTCCGAGCCAATATAGCTTTTGAGTTTAAACAACCAAAATAAACGTTTAATAGTGAAAATAAAGAATAAATAAATAACATTAAGATGAATGGCGATTATTCTTAACCAGTAATTGATATAATTAAATGTATAGTAATATATATTATAATAAACAAATACTTTATTAACCTACAAAACTACCATAGACATTCATAACTTCAAATGTATTGTATTGACTGAATCAGTAAATGGTCTTAATGGTGACTGCTAGCACTGTCCTTGCTGCAGTATAAACGTCTTCTCATGAGTCTTGTGCAAACGGAAATTAACGTCCATTGACATAAATATCTTGTTTGCTGATATACTTAGTTTTCTATTGGGTTTAAATCTGGAGAGGATGGTAGCCAGATCATCAACTTTGTACCTTAGATACACAAAGTTGTTAAGAATGCTTGAGTGACATCGGCACAATAAGAAAGATCATTGCCGTACATGAGAAACAAAGTTTCTTAGTAGAACAAGATCTATGTTATCTATCCAAAATAACAGAGATTCTCTCAACAGATTGCAATAGGAATCGGGCGTAATTTTTACTCCGTCGTGTACTCGTATAGGACCAACAAGTCTATCTCCAATGATACCCGCCAACATAATCTCTCCTCTACCCTTTTGTTGTCGTCTCAAACGATGGTGACTAATCTCCTGAATAAACCCTATCCTTTCGCATAGTAATCAAGTACAGCAAAGTGTGCTAGGGTCTCATCAGTGAATAGAACCATACACATATCTATCTCCATATGTATTTGCTTATTCCATTCTCAAATTGCTGTGTTCTAGTTTACAAGAAGACTTTGTATGTGGAACTTTCACAGAAGCCATTATTTGAAGAATTGCATTCTTTGTTAATTTGTGTACGTTAGGACACCAAGCATCTGTGATTATTAATTTTTTTTGAGTGTCCAGGTTTTCTATGGATATGACGTCTTATATTCCTCAAATGTAGTTAGTGACAGTCTTTTATATTCCAGTGGCTTTGCCATTTCTTCCATGGTGAAGGTCCTTTCAGAAATCTTTTAAAGTATGCACGTGGCGTCTTAGCTTTCGGACGATTAAACTAGGATAGCTTTTTTTTTAGACATTTCCTTTATTATAATTTATTTTTCTTCAATAGTTAGTGATTTTAAACATCAGATTGTTACGAAATAAAAAAGCTATTATCTCCGGTCACAATTACATTAACAAACGGTAATGATTGTAGAAATCATTCGCCACAAAAATGCAAAATCATCAAATAATGTTGTCATAATGTGTCAGAATTTTCAGTAAAACATTCGCTGAAATTAACAGAATGATGAAGAAATATTTTTTTTATTAGAAATCTATTATCGCTGGTCATAGTGTATGCCATGCTATTCTTGTATGATGATCGTCGTTTAATATCGTAAGACTGTATTAAAATGCATGCTTTTTAATCTATAAGATACTGTTTTTGGTAAGCTAGTCAGGTTTATTTTTTAAATAGCATTTTTATCGGCATGCCACGCTTAATTTTGACAATCTTTCGACTGTTTTATACGTTTAAGTTATATGTATCGGTTGGTCACGCCTTTGTTAAAAATATAATTACCATTACTAAACATGCATATTGAAGTGACGAATTTTAAAATAATTAATTAGTGTTTGTCATTAAATGTCTGTTTCAAACCAAGGAATTTACCAGAGAACATGGAAAGTATTCATGGAAAGACGAAAATTGTCTTTAAAAATGCTTGAATATTATTTTAAAATTTTGCTGGAAACTTTTTTTAATTTCGATCGTCGTCTTTTATTTCCTTTTAATTTTCTCTTCGTGCATCTTTCTTTTTATTCTACTCTTCTTTTTCATCGTCTTCTTCTTCGTCATTTTCTGTATCCTTCTGGTCGTTTCATTCTTACTATTATTGTCTTCATCACTCTTCTTGCAATAATCACCCACCCCTCGTTTTTTTTCTGTTTTCGTCTTCTTCTTGTTTTTCTTCTTTTTTCTTCTTCTTCTTCTTCTTCTTCTTCTTTTTTCTTCTTCTTTTCTTCTTTTTCTTCTCCTTCTTTTTTTCTCCTTCTTTTCCTTCTTATTCTTCTTTTCCTTCTTCTTCTTCTTCTTCTTCCTCTTTTTCTTCTTCTTCCTTTTCTTCTTCTTCTTCTTCTTTTTTTCTTCTTCTTTTCTTCTTTTTCTTCTTCTTCTTTTTTTCTTCTTCTTTTCCTTCTTATTCTTCTTTTCCTTCTTCTTCTTCCTCTTTTTCTTCTTCTTCTTCTTCTTTTTTTCTTCTTCTTTTCTTCTTTTTCTTCTTCTTCTTTTTTCCTTCTTTTCCTTCTTCTTCTTCTTCTTCTTCTTCTTCTTCTTCTTCTTCTCTCTGCTACTCCTACTCTGTCTTCTTTTTTTCTGCTACTACTTCTAATTTTGTCCTACCCTTTCTCGTTATTCTCGTCTTTCTTTTCTTGTACTTGATCCATTATTATTATAACTAGTTTTGTTTTCTATGTGTCCTTTTTTCTCTCCATTGTTTATATTTGTTTTCCCATCCCGCTTCTTCTCTCATGTTAATCTTCCCCATACTATTTGTTACTCCTTACACCATCTCCCCACCACCATCTTCCATCTTTTTCTTATTTCACCTTCCCCTGTCTACTTAGATCCCACTCCACTTAAACTTCTCTACTTTATTTTTATTATTATTCCCTATTTTTCCTCGTGAGCACTTTCCTCTTTCCCTCTTTTCTATTCACCAACCTAATCACTATTCTTCTAGTAACGTTTCGTTTCCCGTTTTCCCTACATCTCTTTCTTCTACTATTTTTGTTTACTCTTTTCTCTACTCTGACTCTCTTTTCTTTCCTTTTTTATAATTTTTCATATACCCCCTATCAGTTTACTTCTTATCCCTTTCTTTATCCGCCTCTACCCCACACCGTTTCGTTTTTTTTCTTCCTCTACTCACCTTCTCCATCTTTTCCCCTCATCCTTCTTTTCTCTCTCCCTCCCCGTCCACCATTGTTTTTCAAATCCCATTCTAGTTAATTTATATTGTATCGCACCGCCATTAACATTCTCTTCCGTCACATTCCTCTGGCAAATCACATCCCGTCACTTATAACAATATCCTATTTTATTGATTATTTAAATGCTTGTTTGTTTTTTCTATTCAACTGAATTTAATAATTACAACCGAGAGTAATACAAACATCTCCAAGAAAAATAATGACTAAATTGACCCCTAAGGTGAAGAATGCATCGGGGCATCGTCTAGCATCTTAACAGTGTGCCAGAGATGGCACGCAACTGTTTGACCTTCATTTTTATTTTCAAATCTCACACAGTGATTAAAAAAACAAGCATTCATTCATTTTTCAGACAAATATCTTAACCATTCCATTGAGTTTCATTAACTTTGACAGAAACTTTATTTTTTAATTTTTTAAAGAAGATTGGAGATTGAATTTTGATTTGTCATATGCAGATTTAATAGTAATTATTCCATGATTTTTAGAGGCAAGTCTCATGAAAAGAAGTAATATTATAAAAACGTAACATTTTCACATAATTTTAACAAATTAACGAACAAATATAAAATCGCACGCTTTATAATTTTTAAAAAATATATTTATTTTTGTTAAATAAACAATTTATCGGTGACGAAGACACACAAGCAACAAAGCTGCACTAACATAAACTTATTTTATATTCGTTTTACTTGTGTTGGCTGGAGTTATCTGCCTTAGAATTATTTATCTCTAGTTCAAGAGGGCGCTACTGTCGAATGTGTGTCCTCGCGTAAGAAGTCGGAAAAAAGAACCAGATTGGTCCTTATTGGTTAAATCTCCAGAATGGTGATAATTTGACAGAAACAACTCCGCTATTTAGTATGCTTTCCAAACTGTATTCGGCGTAAGCGGTTCGTTTACGGAATGAGTCAACCGAATCTCCGAGAATGGTCAAGGAGACAAATATCTTTGTTTTTGTTTATTATAATTTCATTTGAATAGCGATTCGACAGACTTTAAACTATGTATGTTATTACACATTAACATCCGCTTATATTTATTTTCATCTCTACCTATACCTGTGTATTTTCATTTTGGTTAAAGATCTTATTTTCCGAGTTGTTGTCTTTGCGTATTTATCTGCTCTTTATCTTCCTCTTTTGTCTGGTCGATGTGTCTAATGTATAAAAGTGAAGGTTTACTCGAGGGATCGATTTACATTAGTTTGTGAAAAAAAAAATGAGGGGCTGGTACTTAGGGATTGTGTGCTCAGCGTTTGGGGGGATATGTGGCCAACATGAGTAACTATGAAGAAATTACTTTTATAATCAGGAATGAGTGAGGGAATAATGGGAGTAATTGCACCTATAAATACGGATGCAATTCTCCTGTTGTTGTGACTTTTTCAGTTCTGGTTTCGATAGAGACCAGATCGACTGTAATTTACTCCCTGTTGGCGTGGGTCGCTTTAATAGAACTCTTTTTGCAACCCAAACAGCTGTAGACTCCATCCTGTTCGTAGCGCCATAAATATATTTTCAACAAGTTAGAACAGTAATATGTAGGGGAATGTGCCATGCTTTTCCCAAGATTACAACACTTTGACTTCATCCTCATCTTACAATACTGAGAGTTAATCAAGCGGTCATCAAGTGATATTTTTTAGTTTCTAGTATGACTACACCGATCGTGGAACCCTTCTGTTTTCCCTCCCATGAACGAACAATCAGAGCATTATTTAAAAAAAAAAAACAAAGAACTAGTATAAATGACGGCTACTTGTGTAATTTTAGTCGATACTATAAAACGAAAGAAATATTTGATTCAGGAAAAGAAAATAATGCATCGCCTACAGATGCGCAGCTAACATAATGAAGTGATTATCATAAAATCAAAATAAATATTTGGTCGCAATGATTTTATTCGTCAAATACTTATACTTTCACCGTGGAGCGTGTAATATAAACATTCTTGTTCATATATGAAGTACAATTTCTAAGTCCATCGAATATGTTTACATTGTAGACTATTCAATCTCCTTGCAGTTTAGAATCCAGAGATCAACGTGAATTCTGACGGTCTAACAGTACTGTACACACGTACGGACACACACACACACACACACATATATATATATATATATATATATATATATATATATATATATATATATATATATATATAAGAGTTTTTTTATTATATTCCAATAACCATGGTTTGTTTTATTACTTTCATTTTTATTTTTTTCACATTTCCAAAAATTCCAAATTTCTGTGAGATATATTTAACGGTCCGTTTCATTTGTTTTGTGCCAAAAAACATTTGTATGTCAATATCGTCTCTGCAACACTACAAAATCATCAGAAAAAGTTCACAAATAATAAGAGTTCTTAGATTAGAGTGTCTTGAAAAACACCCACATCATACATCATTTTAAGGTGAAAATAAACAAAAGAACAAACAACAATTTTTAGAGCAAACACTCACACGTGTGCACTCAAACTAATCAGCCATTTTGATTTTTTTTTCGTTCAAAGCTAGTATCTCCCAAAACGATTAGTGCGCAGTTTAATAAACTTTAATGCGGTAATATTTGCTAAAATATTTAATATGTACTATAATTTATTCATAAAGTTCCAGTTTATTTGAAGATAATTTATTTTTTTATTAAGGTTACCTGAATGTTTATGGTGCGAAACTCATTTAAGCAGATCATTATAGAGCTAGTCTCATTGTGTCAAACCGTCTATATATATATATATATATATATATATATATATATATATATATAGGTGCTAGTCTGTGTGTGGGTGTATACATTTGTTTTGTATATTGATGGATCAGATCTTTTGCATGAAAGGTTGTGTGAATCTGTAGCATTAAAATCGCGCAGTTTTTCTAAAGGATTTAAAACCTAACAATCGGATTTTGTTTCCGATATAAGGTATGTTAAAGTTCACAGCAAACCCATCTCAACCAGATTGAATTGGGATTTTTTTTATAAATATATATTTATTATAAATCTGCAAATGATGTTAACTCTCATGTTACTTTTTTCTTTACCTTCCACTTTCATGTTTGTATTTTGTGCTTCCCTTAGTTTTCGATTGGTTTTCATTTGATTTGTTTCTACATTTCATTTCACCCTCTTCTTTACTTTGCATGTTTCACCATTTATTGATCGTAGATTAAATATTTTATTTATTATGTATTCTATTATTGCAGCAAGCAAACGTTAATAATAGAATACATAATAAAGAAAATTCTTAAAATTTTATCGAACTTGTTACATTTTGCTTAGTTTTCTATTACTCTTTTCATTTAATACTTTATTTCCAGCATTTTATTCATTATTTATTTCATTTATTATTTATTTTATTTATTTATTTTATTTATCTATTTTATTTATTTCATTTATAATTTATTTCATTTATTCTATTCATGATTTATTTCATTTATTATTTATTACATATATTATATATTTCATTTATTATTTATTTTATTTATTTTATTTATTATTTATTTTATTTATCATTTATTTCATTTATTATTTATTTTATTCATTATTTATTTCATTTATTATTTATTTTATTCATTATTTATTTAATTTATTATTTATTTTATCTATTATTTATTTCATTTATTATTTATTTTATTTATTATTTATTTCATTTATTTATTTCATTTTTTTAATTTTATTTATTATTTATTCTATTTATGATTTATTTCATTTATTAATTATTTCATTTATTATATATTTAATTCATGATTTATTTTATTCATGATTTATTTCATTTATTATTTATTTCATTTTTTATTTATTTCATTTATTATTTATTTCATTTATTATTTATTTCATTTATTTTATTTATTTTATTTGTTATTTACTTTACTTATCATTTATTTCATTTATTATTTATTTTATTCATTATTTATTTTATTCATGTCATTTATAATTTATTTCATTTATTTCATTTATTATTTATTCTATTCATGATTTATTTCATTTATTATTTATTACATTTATTATTTATTTCATTTATTATTTATTTTATTTATTTTATTTATTATTTATTTTATTCATCATTTATTTCATTTATTATGTTATTCATTATTTATTTCATTCATTATATATTTTATTCATTATTTATTTCATTTATTATTTATTTTATTTATTATTTATTTCATTTATTTATTTCATTTTTTTATTTTATTTATTATTTATTTAATTTATGATTTATTTGATTTATTATTTATTTCATTTATTATTTATTTTATTTATTTTATTTGTTATTTACTTTATTTATCATATGTTTCTTTTATTATTTATTTTATTCATTATTTATTTTATTTATGTCATTTATTTATTTCATTTATTTATTATGTATTCTATTTATTATTTATTTCATTTATTATTTATTTCATTTATTATTTATTTCATTTATCATTTATTTCATTTATCATTTATTTCATTTATCATTTATTTGTTCGTTATACCTCTTTGGGCATCTTCCCTTTAACTACCTTCTTAATTCAACTGTTTACAAAACGAAATAATAAATTAATTGAACTCTTAGTACAGTATCGATATTCATATCAAATTCTGTTAAATATTTCATTTGACAACTCCCAAAAGTTCTCCCTTCAACCACCTTCTCTGAATCTATCCAACCTCATTTTAAACTCATTCACGCTATTGCTGTTCTTAATCTGATCTGGCAACTTATTCCAAAAACATATTACTCTGTGAGCAAAAAAATCTTGTTAAAAGATCTAGTTTATTAAAACTGCCTTGACAATAACCTTTCAGATTTAGGAGAAATACTTTTAAGAAATGTTCACCATAGTTAGAAATGCCATTAATTATCTTGAAATATCATATCACCTCTCATTCTTTTCTCCGGCAAAGTAGTCAAGCTCAATTTGCCCAATCTCTCCCTGTAACTGCACTCCTTTACTTTACTTATTAGTTTTGTCACCCTCCTTTTACTTAACTGGTTAACAGATTTAGTTTTTGAAAATTGACAATAACCTTCCAGATTTGTATTTTTTTTCCTTTTTTCTCTCGTTCTTCCATTTATTCTGATTTTTATTTTACTTTCCTTTTATCCATTTAATTTTCTCTCTGTATTGTTTTCATTCAATAATTTCATCGTTTTTGATGTCAATGTTGCCTGTTATTAATTTCTTCTTTCGTTTCTTTTTTTATTACTTTCTTTCTTTGCATAATTTCTATCATCTTTTCTTCCTTGATTTCTTCCTTCTTTCTGACCGTGTTTCCTTATTTCGTTATTTTATTTTCATTTCTTCTTTCGTTTCTTCTTTTATTACTTTCTTACTTTGCATCGTTTCTATCATATTTCCTTCCTTAATTTATCCCTTCTTTCTGACCGTGTTTCCTTATTTCGTTATTTTATTTTTTCTCCATTCTGGTCTTTTGTCTATCTATTCCTTCATTCTGTTCTCTTTTGTTTTATATTTGTGTTATGTTTTTGATGTCTCATGTTTTTTTATTGTTTGTATATTTGTTTTCTGTTTTATATAATTTCATCATTGTTTTTCTTGAATATTGTTCTGCGTTTTATGTTGGTCTATTTGTTTTGTTTTCTGTTTGATGTTTATAATATTTTGTTTGTCGTATGTTTTATTGTTATTTTTGTTATTTTTCTAATTTACCTTATGTATATTTTTTTCTTATTGGTTTTATTTTATCGTCTTTACTCGTTAGCCTTAATGTGTTCAATATACTTTTACGGTATGCTTTCTATCTCATTTCCCTTTCCGGATATCCATTCCACTTTACATGTTTCGTTTTAAATATCGGTCTCTCACGTTATTATTTCTTTTTGTTCACGTTTTATTATTTCCATATGAATGTTATTTATTTTTTTATGTGTGTCTATTCTTTCTGTGTTTTATTTTTATTTTTCGGCTTTTTATCATTGTTTTCGTTTTTCCTCCTACCCTATTCCGAAAACTAGGTTATTTCATTTCATCAATTAAATGGCGAATTCTTCCTCACAACTAAAAAAACAATGTAGTTCCCAGGAGAAATTAGCCCTAAAGCATTGAACCGAGCAATAAATACTACGATTGATGCAAATCGATATTCAAGTTTCTTGTTCTTCTTCAATGTAGATTTTCAACTATCGATTTCATTTTCTTTCCCTTTATTCGGCTTGTCTTCAGGGATATGAATCAATTCGCATCTACAATCCCGAAAATATAGACCCGTAAATCAAATTAATTGTATGCTATGTTTCAACGTTTTATTTCACATAAGCTTTTAACGTAAAATCATTTGGTTTGTACACAATCGATATCAATATATGTTTCGTAGAATTTGGTATATTCGGACTACTGTTCTCATCTTGTGTGTTTTTAATCACAACGTTTCGGTCGATGTAACCTCCGACCTTATTCAGGTGTACTTTGTCGAACTCGGGAATCTTTCTGTCGGACTCGGCAATCTAGGAATCATCAACCCTCATCTAAAAAATTCCGAAGCACGATATGTTTGTCATTACATTTTAACATAAAATATGAACGAATACAATTGAAATATCAGTCATATAAATTGTTCTTGATTCTCAATAGAAGCTTTGTCATGATACAAAAAAGCGGAACGTAATGAAGACTTACTTTCTCAAAATAATAAGATTTCAGAAAACTACTGAAAAACAAAAAGTCCTCTCCTGAAACTGCATACATCTATCGGTTTAGCTACTTGTTTATTAATCTTATATTATTTGCTCACGACACCACGCTTTACTCTCGTCATGTTGACAAAACGAGCGCAATCATATCTGAAGCAATGGCTGAATCCTTAGAAAATGACCTCCAGGCTGTAGTAAATGAAGGCCATAAATGGTTGGGAACTTTTAATGCTGCAAAGACAAAGCGCATTTCCTTCAAGAAACCTCTTCAACCACCGATTGTCATGGCAAATAACACCCTATCTTAGAAGTCAACATTCAAAATCCTCGGCCTAACCTTCGCAGGTAACAGGAATTGGCACAAATATATTAAATACATTGCCAAGGCTGCCACAAAGAAGGTTGGCTCCCTCTTCTGTGTTAGTAAACTCCTCACACCTGACATTATCCCGTATCTCTACAAAGCCACCATCCGCCTATGTATAGTGTATTGTTGCCACATCTGAGCTGGTGCCTCATCTACTAGTCTCTCCCTCTTAGACAAGGTCCAAAAAAGAGTCGCCAACTTAATAGGTCCCTCACTATCAACCAAGATCCAGCCCCTGTCTCTTCGCCGATATCTATCACCATTGTGCTTGTTTTACAAACACTTCAATGGATCATGGTCTGATTAACTGGCTACTCTGGTTCCCCCTCGACGTAAATTCACTAGACCAACTCGA
>OY744543.1:4157500-4167500 GCA_963556195.1 Sepiola atlantica | reverse complement strand
ACTACTAGCACCTCTCTTTCCAACCTAATAAAAAGCTTTAACATCAAAAATACCCCCTACTCCTAAGTTGGTCTATATTAAAAAAAGTCAAACTCATATACTCCTGGTTCTGCATTCTGCCAACTATGTACCTTGGAAACTTATATGATAGCTACTGCACACAAGAACTTAAATGTCATTAACTCCAAAAATTAACTTATTTCAAATTGCAGACACAAACGAAAATTTAAATACATTAATTTCATCACTCCCTCTGACACTCCTCCTCCCAACCAATAACTCCCCACATTCTTTAACATCTGAAAAATCTCTAAACTATATCCCTGGGGAACCTTGTAACTTCTATTCTTAACGCCCCTAATCTCACTAATTAACCCTCCCAATAAATTTTTCATCCCCATTACACCTAACAACTACATCTACCCGGAACGCTTTTAGTAGATTGAACTAACATTACTCCTCCAACTTTCCACCGATCATTAACATACCTAATATCTAGACTTATATACCTCACCTGCAATATAGCTCCTATTATCCTTTTACTTCAGCTCCACTCCTAACCCCTTATATTTATCTCATTGTTTCTCCTGTCCGTAATCCCACCTACAAACTCATTCTTGGCCTCTTATTCCCCCCTTATTATCTCCTACACTTCCACTATATCGTCCTTATATTTGGACTCTTCCTATTTGCAACATATTCCCCTGTAACTTCCTTTTGTTTTCCTTTTAACTACGACCTTTGAATTCCCCTCCAATTGGGTCCATTAATACCCCCCTGTAATTCTTATCAGCTCTCTAACACACTAGCTTCAAAACGCAAGTCTGCTAAATTTTTCAATCCAACCCTGGCCCATAACACTTATATTATATCAACTGTTACTAGCATTTCTGTCCTATCTCCTTAATAGCCTCCATAACCCCCTTTGAGAAATCTTTTTAACTATTTGATTGATTCAAGCTAGTTACATAACTACTTATTTGGGCCTATTTTTGAATAATTCTAATCCCTCTAAATACTCGCGAGCCATTTTCTATCGGCCTATTCTCTCTTTGTTCAACTTATCTTATCTTTGACCAAGCTCACCCCCCCCAAATCATATTTTCATACTACTTGGCCGATGTTTCGTTGCAAGTTTCCCTTATATATCTAATTAAATTTAAACTAGAACTGTTAATTGTTACCCTGTTACGACTCACTCACCATTTAAACCATAGATTATAAAATTGACACTGCACTCAAGTTTTTGATTGAACCAACCCAATTCCACCCCTATTACTAGTAATCGAACAAATTGTTTCTAACAATCTATCCTTATCCCTTACATTGTTCCCCTCTCCTAAATTTCAATATAACTGAGTAGAACAGACTTGACCTTTAATTTCACTAACCCTTTTCCCATTAATTTATTTCCCCCCCCCTTATCTCCTTGGTCATTTAATGTCCCTCCAAATAATTCATCTATCCCTTAATTTGGTTTTTAAATTTAAAATAAATAAATAAATTTTTTAATTAACTATTCCCTAGCTTTTTAAATTAGAAATTTTAATTTTTTAATTTTAATCATCCACTCTCTCACATTCCTCTATTTATTATACCATGCTTTTAACTAATTCTACTTTATTCTTTAAACCCCCAGAAACCATATCTGATAACTACAATTTAATTTGCTCTTAGCTGCCTGAAATGTTAGAAGCTCACTCATTTGATTTCTATTTTTAGAATCAACTATTTCTATACCCACTTCCCACTTAAGATTAATCCCACCCCCAAACCTACATCCTACCGCTCGCCCGCACCCTTAACCCACCTGTCACTTTAATTACATCCCCATACCAACCCTTCCTCCTTTTCCTTTTTCCCCCAATTCACAAAGCGACTTTTTAAACTACCCCGTACCTCATAACCCCCCTCCTAACCCCAATTCTTTAACTTTTATCAATTTTGCTTTTTTTTGTCTCATTCTGAGTTAAACCTTGTTTAAGATCCTACTGTTTTACTAGGCCCGGAATTAAATAAAAAAAATGGCCTGTATTCCTTTTCTCAACCTCTTTTAAGTGCATCTGGACTTACCTACTTCTTGAGCACCTTCTCCAATCTGCTCCCATGCAAAGAGTTTTTCTTCACTTTCTACAATTTCACCGGACTTTTTCAACGGAAATTTACCACCCGGACAATTTGCATATCTTTTTCACGGAATTTTTCTTTTTCTTTAATACGTTTTTTTTTTGTTTTTTTTTAACAAAAATTATTTTAATAATTTTTAATAATAATTCTCATATTTTTCATATATTTGAACTTTGGTTTTTTCGAAAGCCAACTTATCCATCTGTATTTCTCCTCTGATGATAAGATTTCGATCTTGACTTAAGGAAAGAAAAATAAACACTAGTTTATTACTGATTACACCTTGCATTGAACAATTGAAATTTGAAATAAATTTGGACAATCGTCGCATATTTATACTCTTTTTTCTTCTATCTCTATTATTGCTCTATCTCGTATATTGAGCTAATCCTTTTCACAATAGGTTCCATCTACTAAAAGTTTTCACTTTGGTTTATTTTGATCCTACGTATGTATATATATATATATACAAGAATATATATATATATACGTATATATATATATATATATATATATATATATATATATATGAATATATATACGTATGTATATATATATGAATATATATACGTATGTATATATATATGAATATATATATATACGTATGTATATATATATATATGAATATATATATATACGTATGTATATATATATATATGAATATATATATATACGTATGTATATATATATATGAATATATATATATACGTATGTATGTATATATATCTATATATAAATATATATATATACGTATGTATATCTATATATATATGAATATATATGTATACGTATGTATATATATATATATACGTATGTGTATATATATATATGAATATATATGTATACGTATGTATATATATATACGTATGTGTATATATATATATATATATATGAATATATATGTATACGTATGTATATATATATACGTATGTGTATATATATACGTATGTGTATGTATATATATATACGTATGTGTATGTATATATATATATATACGTATGTGTATGTATATATATATATACGTATGTGTATGTATATATATATATACGTATGTGTATGTATATATATATACGTATGTGTATGTATATATATATATATACGTATGTGTATATATATATATATACGTATGTGTATATATATATACGTATGTGTGTATATATATATATATATATACGTATGTGTATATATATACGTATGTGTATATATGCGTATGTGTATATATATATACGTATGTGCATATATATATACGTATGTGTATATATATATGTATACGTATGTGTATATATATATACATATGTGTATATATATATACGTATGTGTATATATATATATACGTATGTGTATATATATATATATACGTATGTGTATATATATATATATATACTTATGTGTATATATATATATACGTATGTGTATATATATATATACGTATGTGTATATATATATATACGTATGTATATATATATATATATATACGTATGTGTATATATATATACGTATGTGTATATATATATACGTATGTGTATATATATATACGTATGTGTGTATATATATACGTATGTGTATATATATATACGTATGTGTATATATATATATACGTATGTGTATATATATACGTATGTGTATATATATATACGTATGTGTATATATATATACGTATGTGTATATATATACGTATGCGTGTATATATATACGTATGTGTGTGTATATATATATACGTATGTCTGTGTATGTATATACGTATGTGTATATGTGTATGTATATACGTATGTGTATATATATATATATACACGTATGTGTATATATATATACGTATGTGTATATATATACGTATGTGTATATATATATATATATATACGTATGTGTATATATATACGTATGTGTATATATATATACGTATGTGTATATATATACGTATGTGTATATATATATATATATATACGTATGTGTATATATATACGTATGTGTATATATATATACGTATGTATATATATACGTATGTGTATATATATATACGTATGTATATATATACGTATGTGTTTATATATATATACGTATTTGTATATATATACGTATGTGTGTATATATATACGTATGTATATATATATATGTATATATATATACGTATATATATATATATATACGTATGTATATATATATATATATATATATATACTTATATATATATATATATATATATATATACGTATGTATATATATATATATATATATATATACGTATGTATATATATATGTATATATACGTATGTATATATATATATATACGTATGTATATATATATACGTATGTATATATATATATATATGTATGTATATATATATATATATGTATGTATATATATATATATACATACGTATGTATATATATATATATATGTATGTATATATATATATATATATATGTATGTATATATATATATATATACATACGTATGTATATATATATATACGTATGTATATATATATATATATATATATATATATACGTATGTATATATATATATATATACGTATGTATGTGTATATATATATACGTATTGTATATATATATATATAAATTATTTTAAGTGTATTCGTTTATATATTTGTATACATATAAGATTGGCTCATAAAATATAAAACGCATCATGTATTAAAAAACACAAACTATGGAAACAACAGGGTGAAATGTCTTCACAGAAAATTCATATTCCTACGAACCTTAAGAACAATGTTAAACACATAATGAACACATGATGAACACATGATGAACACATTGCTTAGCTTTGTGGTATTTGCGATGTTCTAGTGATTTGTATTGAGCAACTCAAATCAAATTCGTTAAAATAATTAATTATCATGAATTTGAATTTGAGGTGGAAAAAATCGATTATTTTATTGAAAAAAATGAAATATCTTGGTTAAGTTAAAGTCAAATATTGTAGAAACCTAGATTGAGCGAGTGCGATGAACACTATGCCGACTCCGGAAAACCTATCATGACGTCAATTTGTTACGTCTTGATGTTTATGCGTTTCGGTTCATTTACAACCCAGAAAAATGAAGGAAGTACGAAATGGAACCTTTAATAGATTTATTTAACAAACACACTGATTGATTTAAAATGTAGAAAAACCGCTGAACGCGAGATACTTGTTTGATTGTGAGACCGTTCTGTTTACTTTTTCACTGTTCGCAGACGACTTCTTTAATCCAAGGGCGATTACTCTTGGGTTTTGCTTCACGTTATATAACTCAATTTTGTTTTGTTAGCAAATTATTCAAATCATAATTTGCGAGCGCCTCTTGGTAAAATAAAAACAATAGGTTGTGTCTCGACGACACAATGCCAGTAGTCAGTTGAAAAAAGAATTATTTTTGAGGCATTACAATCCAGATTTCGAAATCATTGTATGTACTGATGCTTGATCGTACGGAATTGAAGATAGCATATTACACAAAACGGAACAAGGATAAATTTACTCACAAATCAAGAAAGAATTGTGTATTATTTTTGCAGTCACAAAATGTAATCGTTGTGTTTAGGGAAGACATTTTGTGTTACAAACTGACCATAAACCACCACTAACAATATATACTACAAAAAAGGCTTTCGCGACGCATACTGCAACAGAATATAGAGATGAGTGATTTTCCTTTATTAATCAAAATTATAAAATGAAGTATCTTCCATCGTTCAAAATCATCCATGCTGACAAATTTACTAGACTTATCCCAAAATCTGCTGAATTCTTTGATAACACAGTGATTATCTCCCTGAAGTAAATGTGAGAATACCTTAAAAATACATTGTGTAAGGCCGTTAGAGAGATTACGATGACACGCTAAGAGAACATTTCTTAAAGGACATTATAAATAAAATAAAATAAAATAAAAGACAAAAACGCGGACAAATCCCTAAAGTGTGTTTAATCTGTGATGTAGTTATGTACGGGGATCGAGAAGTTATTTCTCTATCGTTACTGAAAAGCATGCTAAACAATTTACATATAGTTCACCATATAAATTTAAGAATGATAAGTCGAATAGGAAGGTCTGTGTAGTAGATAAGCGTGGATAAAGGCATTCAAAATGCAGTGAAAATATAAAAAGGTTTTTTATTTGGCAACAAAAACACTTTCTATGATGTTCAGACTTTGGCCTAAAACTTAGCGATCGTAGTATATCATCCACATAGAGTTTGCCGGTCAATTGGATGGTTTCTATTATCTACTTGTTTCTGACAGTTTGTCAAAGTGGCGGAAAATATTAAAATATAAGAAACCAATTATGGAAGTAACATTTTTGTTTACACAAATTGTTCGCCCGTTTCGGAGTCATTGATTGTGGTATCAAAGAACAGCTCTCAGTTCCCGTTCAGTTAATTTATAATAGTCTGTCTAACTTTTTTCAGCAGAGCATATAACGATCGCGTCGTACCTTGCGAGAAGGAATACTTAGGCAGAAAGGTTTATGGATGCATTACAAAAGAGCACTTTAGAAAGCGTGGGGTACACTTACCGGAAAAGTGATTCAATAATTGAAGCAGGTATATAGGATGATCTCAAATGAAAATGTGTCATATTCCATGACGCAATCAGAACAAAATGTAACGAAATGACGCTTCAAAGTTGGAGAATTTTTTGTTTTTCTTTCGGATGTTCAAAAACAATAAATCATACTGGAAAACAGGGATAGTAGATACATTGATGTAAAACATAATTTCCATGGTAACGGGGCCACGGGTTTACCCCCAACCGATACATAAACAAAATTAGAAAAAAATACTCAGATACCGCTTAATATAATTCTCCAAGGACGATATATTTCATATACTAATCCATGAAAAGTCAATATCAAAACGAAAACGAAAGATTACGGACTTGATTGGAATAAACTCTAAAAGAAACAAAACATTGACTCAATACAAAGCAAGGAAAAAGGGTCTTATAGTGTGAATCTGGCCTAGCTTATTTCGTGACTATATGGATTTCTTTAGACACAATCTACAGCAAACTGCCGAAGCAGCCACAGAGCAGTTCTTCTGTAAAATACTATCCACATCCGCTGTAAATCACACTTTTGTTAACATACCACCATAGTGTCTTATTTATTATCCACATTTCAAGAAAACACCATTTTAATTCTTATGTTTTGAGAAGTTTGATGAAAATATAACAATGGGTCTTGCGTTATACCCATCTAAGCGATTCAATAATCGATGATTTAGTCTCGGAATCTTCCGCTAAAATGTCCCGAAGACCAAAAACATCCGAAGGCAACAAAGAAACATTCTTAGTCTGTAACATATTATTTTCTGAGACTCTTTTATTGCAACACCTCTTCAGTCGCTTTTAGGATTTCTGGCGACGATAATCTATCGTAGACAGTTCGCAGATGAAATGCGGAGAAAATATTGCTTCGAGTTTAGTAACAATCCTATCATGGCATTCGTATAGATCACGTTTAACTTCTTGGGCAGGAATGTTATCAAGATAATCTTCACTTTCGCCTTAATTCGCGTTTCAACTGGAATTACTTCATACACCAAAGCGTCCCTGCTTCCAGTAAGGAACACTTTGGAATTGTTTTTGTGTAGGATTTATTTCTCGAAGTATTTTCCCCAGGAATGCGAATGCAGCACAAACAAGAATGTTGCACGTGAGACATGAGTATTTTGAATAATTGAATCTTGTTTAAAAGATAATCTTAAAAGTATATTTGGTAAAAGGTGATCTCAGGTCATTTTAAAACGCAAACCAAATAATTCCCCGAATCAAAAGTATGGATTTACATATCGTGATTTCATATTCAGTCTAGATATACTAAAGTAGATATTTCCAGAACTATCATTCATTGATCGATTATATATGGTTATGTATTCATGACGATTTTAGCTGAATGTTTGTAGAGTTTAAATAAGCATTACAAACACCTCAGTCAGCTGCACAACGTGGTTTTGCTTACGAAGTTAGCAGTAGCTAGTTCGACACGAACAGCACCCAAGTTATATCTAAATACAAACTTTATATGTCACATAAGCAAATTGGGGTCTTGGCGATGCCCGAATATAAAAACTTATTTCAAGAAAGCATTTGCTAAATTATACTGTAATCAACTTTAATATCATACCATTTTTAGTCGGACATCGCCATCCGAACGTTTGTGTTTTGTTTTCCTCTGAGAACTTCGACTATTTCGTTAGTTGCAACTTTCCATCAATGGTATTTTCGTTAGTTGGCTGCTGTGTGGAATACCGACTCGCCCTTTTGCGCAAGTTGATATGGAGATTTATTTGAGACGTTCTGATGAACTATGAGATGGATAGACGAAGATTGGTATTGGTTCTGTTCCCACTGAACGAGACGCGTTTCGTGGCGACTCTCCATGAGTCTGTCTGCTTGTGGCCTGGATTTTGGTTCTCACATTGAATAACTCAAAATACAGAGATCATTATTTTTGGTTAACAGTGAGTGATGACGAAAGAGAAAGAGAAAGAGGTAGCCATTTGTGTTTTAAACTACTAGTTAATTATTCTTACGTCACGAGCACCATTATTAATATTAATATCACCAGGAAATGCTGTCAACCTCAGAACATATAACGTCGTGTTAGCCTCCTTACAGGTTTCTGTTCTCAACACTCAACAATGATAATGAGATGACCTTTTCCGTGAACCCTGCCTGAAACGTTTACTTTTTTTTTCAAATTACTTCGAATCAAAATGTAACATATATAACAAGCTGTTCAATGGGTGCTGTTCTCACTTTATTTTTTTTATCTAAAATATAGATATTCTCTTTCTGTTGTCCATATATTTAATTGTGTATGTTTGTTTTTGTATCGATTTATAAAATGTACAAGATAAATACAAGTTTTTAAAGTACAAAAATCCATTGGAAATATCGATTACTTTATGACGATATACTGAAATTAGTATGGGTACTGATATCGATCCTGAACCAGCTTTCGTGACGTTCGACTCGGAATCGTTCGGCTGTCCTACGCAAACGGCCGAGTGTTGACGAGCCGAAGCAGCAAGAGCAGCCGATAACTTTGTTACAAACTGAAAATAAGTGCTTTCGAAGACGGATTTTTTGTCAGGAAGTTTTTTTTAAGGAAATAAACCCAAAATGATTTACGAATAGCTTTGCACTGCAGTATCATCGCGAGAAAGTAAAAATAAATGATAAAATTAAAAAAATATGTCGTGATAAAAGTAATTTAGGTACGTTTTTTTTTGTTTCTTCAAAAAAATTCGTTGTAAATAAAAATACAGTATTCATTATATAACAGTAACCTCGCTATGTTTTTTTTCCTGTTGTTTCTTTCAAAAAAATGCATGTAAATATGTTTAATTTTCTTTGTTGTCTCTTTAAAAAATTCCTAAATCCTAAACCTTACCCTAACCCTAACCCTAACCCTAAACCCTAACCGTAACCCTAACAAAAAAAGAACAAGCAAAACAGTATGATCATAGGACGCAGCATCGTATCAAAATGTCGTCTGGTACAAATCGGCTCGTCAACTCTCGGGCGTTTGCGTAGAACAGCCGAATGCTTCCGAGTCGAACGTCACAAAAACTGGTTCAGGATCGATAAGAGCACCGTAGTTATGCGCATTCATTCATAAAAACGTAGTACATTGTTGTTTTACATTATTCTTTATTTTAATAATTCATATAATAAAAAAATAGTTACAATAACGTTTGTAATATAAATTTGAGAATCACGAGCATAGATGCTTATTAATTTATTTTCTGTGCGACGTCGCGATTTTCCGGGGCAGTCAAGTGCTTCTGCCAGTATGCATTTTAACTGAAACTAAAATTGTAAGTAAGTATTGTTTGTATCTATGAAATAGGTCGAACTACT
>OY744543.1:4140000-4152500 GCA_963556195.1 Sepiola atlantica | reverse complement strand
AAGATATTAACCAACGTCGAGAGAGAGAGAGAGAGAGAGAGAGAGAGAGAGAGAGAGAGCAAATTACTGCTGTCGAAAGTACTTATCAATTAAGTCCATAACCATTCATAGAGGGGGAAAGAGATATTTCGCCTGTATTTTCTTAGGAAGTTAATATCTCTATGTACGTTGCAGACTATATCATAAAAATAACGTCTGATAGGTTCGTCTCCAAAACGCAGACTGCTAAAACTCTGCTTTCCACGCAAATACCCGTGACGTCACAGTGCATCTATGCGTAGGTGCAAATTGACCCTTGATCTGGAGTATCGTCACGCGGTGACCCTGTCACGTCTGTGAGCTCCGACTGTGAGAACAGCCCTATTCTGCACTCGACTTCACGGGTTAACCCGCACTACACCCGCAAGCAAAACAAACAATATCCACAAGATACGCCCACCTTAAGATGCGCCCGTTCCGACAGGGCCATTATCCAACATTCCTCCCCTCCCTATACAAAAAAAACAATCCTAAGATTTTGATTTTTACACACCCTCTGCAGGGTCTGGTCAGAACCAGGGGTTAGCACGACTGGCCAGATCAGTTCAACCCTCTTGACCCGGCCGCCCCAACTCGGCCTCATGACCTTTCCTGAGATGTAAGGAAATTTCCATTACGATCGATATCGGCTCAATGGTAATCCCTATCACAATCGATAAATAGGACACGCTGGGTGTTCCCCTGTCGCAAGGTTGATTGACCACTTCACCCCACGGGCATCTGCACACGATACCTAGTCACACAATTCACAACACCCATCTATTACATTTTAACAGAATACAGGGCAAAACAGAAAACACCCATTTTAAAATTCTTATAATCCCTTTCTGGTCAGCCATCTAATTTCTCTGTAAGATACGCCTTATCATACCATTCGACCGTATTCGCTTTTCAACACGGACCAGAGCGACGTCTTAACTCCCTACCGTCCAATTTCCTCTGAGCCGGCTCCTGCATATTGTCTGTCTCTTCCAAGGGGGCTCAGGATAACTTCAGGGCCGGCGACTCGCCTTTCAATATCTTACATCTAAGGCGCCCAATTCCATTCCACATTGATCTCACCCAATTTTCCCACCTAATTCCGACATGTCCATCGCTCTGACGCCATATCAATCCGCCCCTGGCCGAACCAAATTCACTCACACGAACCTAATTTCACATACATCCAGACCCGCCACACTGCTGCGGTGCCCTTGTGGGCCCCACCGACCCACCAAACAACAATGCCCAATACCAATGCGGTAACTCCGAGCCCCCCCCCCCCAAAAATATATATCATACTAATCTTTTCATGGCTAAAACTCGCTTCTTTTTTCACGCGTGTGGCACCGAAACAACTCTTTGTCCGTATAATCGCAAACTCACCGGCTACCTCAACGGGTCACGCGTAGCAAACATAACTCAATCCCAACCCGTTTATACTATAAACGGCAGTTGGAAAAGACACGGCCCCTACAGGCCCCAAACACATCGGACCCCGCCAAAATTATTACCGCACCGCCTAAAGGTCAATTCTCCCATTATGACTCCGTTTAATTGGCTGTCCTCTACTTAATCTTAATTAGCTACTGTTTCTTTTCTTTCTTTATATACTAATATTTTAATACGAAGAGGGCCAAAAAACAAAAAGAAACAACAACAAAACAATGTTCTCGGCCAACCCGAAAACAAGGAAAATTAATTCAATTAATCTCTCTCTCGACGATACATTTAAATAAAACAAAAAAGATTCCCAACAATACAATGTGAGCGAAAACACCCAACTCGACAACATAACACTACAAGAAATCAGTTCCTCCCCCACCAATGCATTTTTTTAAAACATGGACAGAAGTGTGTGTGTATGTGCCTAATTTCGCCACTTTCTTCCTTCTTCTGTCTTTCTCTCCGTTTTTATTTCTTTCTACAAAAGTTAATTCGCGCGTGTGTGTAATAGTACATTGTTTTTCGTCCTCATTTCTTTTTTTCTTTTGTATTATGTAAATTCTAAAGTCATGTGTGCCTTTGTCACGTATTATTATTATTATTATTATTATTATTATTATTATTATTATTTATGTATATATTTTTTGAATGTGTTCTAAAGAATTATTACTTTTTTGTGTAATATTTTAATTTTTGTGTGCGTGTGTTTGTCTGTTACTTGTCTTTACTTTTTTTCTATTGCGTTTTGTTTCCATTCTTTTAACTGTTTTTACTTTTACGGCATGTCATATCTTTTTTCTTTCTTTTATATTTATTGTACTCAATTATTAAGACGCAGTCTCTCAAAATAAAACAAACGGATTTTACTTAGTATTTTGAAGTTCTCTCTCTTTGTCTTCACTGACCACGTGCTGTGCGTTCATTTACTATTTAAGACGTATACGTTCTGTGATAACCCAATCAAATTTTTCCTGTAAGAAAATAATGGTCACGGCACCAAAAAGGTATGTGTTACATAGCCCCTACTGTGGCCGCGGCAGTTCTCATCTTGTATACTATTCCCGGCAAAGGACCATGGCAGTCCTCGTTTAAACACTCGACATTTTTTTAACACCAAAAATCATATAGTTTGCATATCTTTTAATTTATCTACACCCTCAATATTTCATCGTCGGGTAGAGGGGTGCGTCGTCTAGTGGGGGAATTCTTTCTTCTTTCTTTCTGCCGTGAACTACGCCGCTCCAACACAAAAGCTCCATGACCGACTAAGAAGACAAAAAATCCTTTAAACTTGTAATTATTTTCATTACAGGCGTTAGTTGTCTATCGGCTTGGAGATATTAACCAACGTCGAGAGAGAGAGAGAGAGAGAGAGAGAGAGAGAGAGAGAGAGAGAGAGAGAGAGAGAGCAAATTACTGCTGTCGTAAGTACTTATCAATTAAGTCCTTAACCATTCGTGGATGGGAAAAATAGATATTTCGTCTGTATTTTCTTAGGGAATTAATGCCCCTATGTATGGTGCAGACTACATCATAAAAATGACGTCTGATAGGTTCGCCTCCAAAACCCAGACTGCTAAAACTCTGCTTTCTACGCAAAGGCTCGTGACGTCACAGAGCCTCTATGCGCAGGTGCACATTGACCCTTGATCTGAGGTCTCGTCACGCGGCGCCCCCTGTTACGTCTGTGAGCTCCGACTGTGACAACAGCCCTATTTTTCACTCGACTGCACGGGTAAACCCGCACTAAATCGCGCAAGTCAAACCAACGATTTCTAACATATACGCCCAACATTTAGATGCGCCTGTTCCGACAGGGCCATTATCCAACACTGTGATCCTATTTTTTGGCCAAATTGTAGTGCCTCAACTTGTAACGGCGAATCTGCGAAATGTTACAATTGTTGCTTATTGATGCTGTTATCGTGCTTAGATTTATACATGGTATGATTAGTTATAGTCACAAGTATATTATTTTTTTTCGTGTATGTACTATTTGTCTGTGAATTAAATGTGTATACGTCTTTACACCCAGCTACGTCTATTGTTATATTTCTTTGATGCAACATGCTGTGCTTACTTAATATGTGGTTCACTGTTTTCTCTCTTACTCTATTTACACTATATTTTCGGTAGTCTTATAGATGACGCACCCTGTTTCCGTGAGTTCGCGTCGTCAACGTTCGGACAGGTCCTGGAAAAATGCATATACAAAAAGAAAGAACAAACAAACCATAGCTAAACCACTGTAACTAAATGGATTTTTATTTATTTTTTGTCCAATGAACCATTGTCACTTAATTGTTTATAAACAAATATGATTTGCTTTGTTTTTGAAATAATTTTTTTTTTGTTGATTTAGGCAACTGTTTTGTTTTAATAATGTTTTCAATGTTCTTTTTTACAATTGTATGCTTTTCTTTTCTTGCTAAGTTAACACCGAAAAATACTGTTTTTAAACAAATAGTTAATGTGTTTTTAACTGGCAACACTGACTCAGTCCTTCGGGAGATTCGATGAACCGACAGAGCTGATCGACACTATTTTTTTTCTTATGGAACGCGATTATTTTATTTCAAAATTCGTCAGCTGCTTGCTGTAGCCTGATTGATTTATGAATGCTGCAACCTGATTGGTTAATATTTCGTCAACTCTCGGGCGCTGCTGAGACCTGCCCGAACGTTAAAGACGCGAAGTCAAGTAAACATGCTGCGTACCACAATTTGCTTAGTTTTTTTTTCCCTTTTTTTACTTTTTTTTTAGTTTGCATAGATTGAATAGGTAGTTGATTTCTCTTTTCAGGTATTTATTACGCAACTATGGCCATATTTTCTCATAATATTAGTAGTTGTATTAGTTGTAGTAGTCTAAAGTGTCTAAGTAGTAGTATGTTTTGGTCTATCTTTACAAACAAACACGTTACCAGCTAGCACATAGAAATATATATGTTTATATGATGTGTGTGAATGTGTATGTATGTATGTATAGAAATAAAGAGCGAACGGTAGTTTATACAGTTTCATTTGAATATATGTTATTACTTTCGTATTTCCTGCCAAAACATTTCCTATCCAAAATTCTATAAAAACTTTTCTTCTACTGGTGAACTTTTCTTTTTTTTTACCGTTTTATTCTTCAAGTTGACATTTTGTTAAATTAAGAAATGAAATCCGATATTGACATTTTCAAAAATGTCAAATATTTTATCGATTTTTCTTTCGCTTTTTCTGCAGTTTTTTTCTCGATTAGCAATTTGGCCGGCGCTTAACAAATGAGATAAAAAGATTCGACACGATAATGAGTTTTCGCTGCGACGAAATGTTCACAGCAATTATGACAGTCTTGGAAATTGGTAAATAAATTAAAGTCTAATAAAATAGAACACACATTAAAAACGAAAGCGAATTTCAGTTTGTAATTTCATGAATATAATTTTATGAATCTTTTGATGGAATTTGTGACATTTCTGAAGAATATGTCCGTTTGAGGATATACGATTTGTCTACCTATGAGGATAATCCAAATGGCGTGCCTCTTTCTAACCAAACTGTCATATTTCACAAATGCGTATAAACATTACTGATAATACCTAAACTCATTCTTTATAAATAATGTGGCCGCAGATTTATTCACTCGAAATACTTCAAAACTTAACTCCAAGCCAAGAGAGTTCATTTAGTAGTCAACCCCTGAAATTAAAATACTTATAAATCACCTGATTGTAGAAGATGTTAGGAAACTATAGTTTATGTTACCTGATTCATTTTTATGATTGCCATACGTTTCCCAACCATTTCTAAAAGCAGGTACTTATAGGAAGGATCACGTGATAGTTAGAAACATTGATGATGAAATTAATGACATACAACAAAGTGAATTCAAACTTTGATCTTCACGTCGACAGTGCACGTAAAACTCGGTTTCAGCAGCGGAAGCAGCACCGACAAAATTACCACGACCTCTGAGACATGTGATCGTTCGGTAGATAAGACGGTAGAAATGACATATTCTACTTTCTCCCTTGTTTCATGGATGACGTCATAAAATATGACAATGCTCTGTGCACAGTCATCTTTCATCTCTCTTTTAATAAATGATGCCATATTTTACTGACGTCATAAACCGTGCATGGTTATTCACAAATATTTTTTAAAATAAATTATCCGATAGCGTCACCCAGTGTGTACGAGGAGAAACATCAATACATATCCAGTGTCACTAGTATAGAGATATAATAAAATGCTTAAACAAATAAGTCAGGGATTCTATGTCATATTATAAAAACGACGCGGTTATGGTTCATGGGAATTGATGTATCGATTGTGAATATAGAGATCAATATGCACCTAAAATGTGTCATCTGTTAAAATTGTCTTTGGTATTAGATACAAAAATCAGTCAGTTATGGTTTCATGCAGGTTTGAAATATCATTTAATTTTCCACACATCTATAAATGTTTGCCACACATAAGTTTCTAATTTCATTTCTATTGGTTGATGATACTTAGATATAAAAAAGCCTTTTGAACATGAGTTCATGTTTAATTTTAAAATGTATTTCATTTAATCATTACGCTCAAATTTGAAACATATCTATCGCCGAACATTCACGACTAGGTATTTTATAGCTTTTTTTATTTTGATTGGAATGTTTGACTTGGAAATAGCATTTCCTGTAGTAAGTCAACTTTCAATTTATTATTTCCTTTCATCTTGTACGTCATATTTTCAAATAGAATTGTTAAAAATTGGAAGCCAATATTCAACTGCGAGTCACGTCATATTATAATACTATTTCAAGACACCATTTCACCATCAATATTTTTTTTTAAATCGAGGCTTACATGAATATCCGGTTTCCTAATAATTCCGCTGGGGGGATTTTTACCGAATTAGACCACATCATCCTCCGTTCCCCCGAATAACAAATATTATGATAAAACTAGAATAATAACAAAAAAAATGTATATAATTTAATCGGTCCCTCACTATCCACCAAGCTTCAGCGCAAGCCCCATCGCCGCAATGTTGCATCCTTGTGCTTGTTTTACAAGTACTTTAATTAAATATAATCCGATAAACGTGCTGCTCTGCTTCCCCCTCGACTTAAATACACTAAAACAAGCCGACAATCAGCTAAATTCTATCAATTATCTGTGGAGGTACCCAGATAGCGAATAGTTTTCTACTCGAATAGCTTCTTTTCTCGAGCTGCTGAACTTTGGAACTCCATACCTGCTCCCTGTTTCCCCGGATGTATCGATATGCAGAAATGTGAAACGAATGCGAACAAGGATCTTGCTGGGCAAGTCTTAATTTAGGATGACCCCCTAAACTGTAACCCTTATTCTCAGTAACGTCACTGCGGTAATGGTCCTCTGAGGAGAAGAATTTTCTTTGAAAACTCATGAGTTAAGGACGTTGAGATACTTTGCCTGAATTTTGAATTCTAATAAAATTTGATTCGCACCTTATTTTATTATTTCATTTTATATTATGCTATTAATGCTCTATCCAGTATATTGAGCTTCATTCTTTATCCGGATGTTTCACTAATTCAAAGATATTAGTTGCCTCTTATATCTGTTGTTGGATTAAATTCATATATATATATATATATATATATATATATATATATATATATATATGTATATATATATATATATATATATGTTGCAGAAGACCCCTATAATAATGGTAATTACACGAGGAGCATTTTTCTGTCAGCTCGCTTTCTGAAAAGTTACAATTAATTGTCAACTAATTTCCTTTCCCTTCGCTACACTCACCAGAGAGACACGAATCAATAAAATATGTGTTCGGCTTTCAATGTTCACTTCCGATAAAATCTAATAGTATCGCTTGTGGGGAAACATACGGAGAAACGAAGATAATGTTTGTGTATTTTTGTCTGAAATTATGAGCTAGATGTAAATTGCAAGTTTAAGATATGATAGACAATGAGATTGTTCTTCTATATTAAAAATCATATATCCGGTGCGATGTACAATGAGATATTTACGCTTGACGTGCTTATTGTTCAATTGGGTGCACTATGTTCTTGGAGACAATTCCCCAAAGCGTCGTGTATCAATAAACCTCAGAATGATCACGGGAAATAGTAAAGTAACACGTTTTTAATTATGGTCGACGAATATTGTAAAAGTTATCCTCTCAAAATTATCATGTATTAATCTGATTATCGTGAGGTGCTAGGAGAATTTACTAAATTCAAGAAAGGTAAAAATTACTAAAAGAGAGAAACATTGCAATTGGTTTAATTTTCATCTCTCTGCCTTCCTCTTTCTATGTGTATGTATATATACATATATATATATATGTGTGTGTGTGTGTGTGTTACTTTATATACGTATACGTTTTACCATTACGGGAATCGTCAGTGTACAGAAGAATTACTCACATGGGCCACCGAACGCGAACCCCTGGAACACGAGTAATATCTCAAACTCAAATTCCAACGTTTTAGCCCACACGACCATCGTCAACAACTCGATAAATCAGCGAGAGAGTAATCCTATTAAAAGACAGCTGTCGTAAAGTGTTCTACTATTGAAAGGAACATTGCATTGAATCCACGATGATAGCTGTGTTAATGCTACTCACAACAGAGTTCAGCTTATATTTCGAGGCGACAAATAATTATAAATATTTTTTTTTATCTACATACGTATAAAAAATCTAAATCTTGACGTACTGTTTCGTCGACACATTGAGAACCATAATACAGAGTTAGATATCTTTGATTCTCTGTATGTACGTTTCATGTATGTCTATGCGTCGATCAAACGGCCTGTCAATAAATGATTATTTTGTTTTATGTAAGACACGATCACTAAAATCTAACGTGTTATAGTATTTAGGAAACGCTATATTTGATGCGTTAAATTGTTAATATCACAAAAACTAGAACAACAAAACATTTATTCGCCATATCTCTCTCTTTTGCGAGTATTTATTTACTCCTCTCCATGAGGTAGGCACAAGGCCTGTTTTATCTTACTCCCACAAGTAAGATGTGACCCAAGGTCGGGTCGGGAAAGTGGGGTTTGAAAAGCCAGCGCCCGAGAGGTGAGCACTCTAGCCGTTAAAAATTGCCTGGGCAGCCCCGTCGGCATTCCCTGGTAGAGGCGCCTCAGGCATAAGCAATAAACTTACTCCTCCCCAAAGAGAGGAGGCGAAGCCTGGGATAGTGGACCTCCTCGACTACACAGGACAGACCCATTGACCGGCGTAAATGAAGCACCGATGGCCAAGACAATACCAGTCTATGGGGTGCAGTATCCATCGGAACAGATACTACACTTTGATCTAAGCCAGAGCGAAATTGAATGAACCAGTAGTAAGGGCGTCGAACTACAGTCCCTGGAATCTCGTTTCAAATCCCGCTGATGGGTTGGCAAATGACATAACATTTGTATGTGGGTACTTATATATATATATATATATATATATATATATATATATATATATATATATATATATATATATATATATATATATGTCAGGCAAATGTTATTACATAGCACATATGATTTTGGTTGATAATTCTTTTCATTTTCCGAATGGTCAATTTTGTATTTCGGTCCAGTTGTGTTCCTTGATTTATTACACTTTCTTTATTTTTAGCGAGTATATGGGAAAATGTTGCTGTGTACACCTGCCTTTACCATTATATTTCAACATTTTTTTTAAAATTAGCGTCGATAGTGATAAGATATAATATGCGAACTTGATTCCATGACATTCACAGCGAAAATAAAAAAAATGATGGTAAACGGCTAATTATATTTTACTTTGCTAAACATTAATAACAAAATTTCGTTTTGAGATGTAATTATAGACTTTAACAACGATGCATTTTCATAAGTAACATTAACTCATGCGTCTTAAAGTATAAAAGCGAATAGATATGTAGATACACGTAAAAAAATCTATGAAACCGGACAAACATAATCTCTACAACCAGAAAAATCTTCTTTAACGAATTTAAAAAAAAAACGCTTATTATATTGTTGACGGACAAATAAAATTAATAATCAGTAACTTAGACATTACGTATGATATAAGCTAAATAGTAGAAAATATATTGATTTATTCTATTACAGTCACATGCATCCAAACTTTAAATTGGATAAAAACATTTTCAAACATTTTCTCACATTATTGTTTTATAAATAGTTTGCCTTGTTTTGGTGTGTCTTCAAAATGACAGCCATGGTTGTTTATGTGTTGTTGGTTTGAAATTGTATTTCTTGTCCTGCAACAAAATGTTTATATAAAACTCAAAAAAAAGAAAATCAGTAGAGAACAAGTAAAAAACAAAAATCATTACCCCAGAAGTAAATTGGCTGGAAAAGACATTATCTATGGTATAACAAATTATCTGTAAATAGATATGTTATAATGAAATAAAAACAAACATTGAATTAAAAAAAATGCATATCTGTATTCCATATTAACTCTAATAATAAAATAAATGTCCAGTCTCAAAACACAATAGAAAATATGTTATATATAATTTTTAATTAATTGTGAGAATATATCTCAGACCATGGTAAAAAAAATAGCTGATTATAAAATCGGTGTTACTACCACAACGCTTTCCCGCGGGATCATCATGCAATTCTTAGACAATAGCTCAATTAGTTAACACTTAATGAAAACATGACAGCAATCATTTATTATTAAGTTAATCATACAAAAACATACAACAGCATATAACAAAAAGATAAACAATTCTTGAAGCCAATAATATCAAACAGTAGACATCCCACAATTATAATTATAAATCACGAAAATAATCAGAGAATTTGCAGGTATTTAACGTATAAATAAACATTCAGAAATTCTTAGGCGTTAAACAACACACTTTAGAATGCTGT
Source organism: Sepiola atlantica (assembly GCA_963556195.1). Lineage (NCBI taxonomy): Eukaryota > Metazoa > Mollusca > Cephalopoda > Sepiida > Sepiolidae > Sepiola > Sepiola atlantica. The sequence continues at coordinate 4,142,133 of OY744543.1, read as the reverse complement.
ACACGCTATGCACGTAATCACGTTCGTCTGCAACATATATTGCAGTAGAGACGAGCATTTTAAAGCCGTACATTACTAGTTGACTAAAACACAATATGTACAAACAAACCATGATAGTATTTTTCCCCAGACAAATCGAAAGTATTTGAAAAAAAAAAAAAGAAAAATGAAACAAGAAACTCGGAGAACTTATATACAGCAATTTGACCGAAATACTAAATGCACTATTTGACAAATTGAAAAAATAAAATAATTCTCATCGACCAAAACCCGCCCTGTTATTTATTACATTTGCCTGAATGATTAAACACATTCTGCCTAAATGCAGATATACATACAGACACTCACAATCGCATACACAAAAAAAATATAATATATATATATATATATATATATATATATATATATATATATATATATATATATATATATATATATAAATGTCTCATTGTAGAACACGGAGTTTTCTTTCTTTGCTATCTTTCTGGTTAATTTCTCGACTCGGCGAGCGATTCGTCGGTTTTCCGGTGTCAATTGGTGGATTATGGCGCCTAACGTTGTGCCTTGGGCCATTTTCCAAAAGCGCTCGAGAAATGGCCCAAGATACGACGTTAGGCGCCATAATCCACCAATTGACACCGGAAAACCGACGAATCGCTCGCCGAGTCGAGAAATTAACAAGAAAGATAGCAAAGAAAGAAAGCTCCGTGGTCTTCAATGAAACATGCATAATAAACGACTTGCTGCTGAAATACACACACACACACACACACACACACACACACACACATATATATATATATATATATATATATATATATATATATATATATATGAGTTGATTTAAAGCTGATTGAATTCAAGCACATCTATTTCAAACATTTTAATCGATTTTAACACTTTAAAACCCCTTTCATTATCGTATAATTTATTTTGGAAATGTCTAATCACGCATTACTTTCATCAGATTGAGTTGCCATTGATTAAACCTTCATTTGTTCGATGGAGCATTCACAGCAATCCATTAAAATCATCAAATAGCACTATTTTTTTTATTTTGAATGTAATCGCGTCTAATTACGTTCTCCAACCGCAGTTAAAAAAATATCAGCGCCGATTTAAACTCGGGACAGCCGACCTCATATTCTGTGACGTCATCAAGATGACACTCGCCACGCCATAATTCATCGTAATATATATATATATATATATATATATATATATATATATATGTATATATATATATATATATATATGTATATATATATATATATATCTATATACATATATATATATATATATATATATATATATATATATATATATATATATATGTATATATATATATATATATCTATATACATATATATATATATATATATATATATATATATATATCTATATACATATGTATATATATATATATATATATATATATACATATGTATATATATATATATATATATATATATATATATGTATATCTCTCTCTCTCTCTCTCTCTCTCTATATATATATATATATATATATATATATATATATATATTCTCGTGTTTGTAAAATTTAGCTAGGTTTATATATTTGTATGTAGAGGATTAACTCATAAAATAATGAACTCGCCATTATTAATTTTGAGACACATCTGCGAGGCGTAAATGGTCGAAATGTGTGCTATATTTAGTCTAATTTTCTTTAATGCAAATGTGTCAAAGATTGGCTGAGATTATTAAATTTGTATCCACCTTCATTGGACACAAATCAAGTAAGATTATTTGCATTTCAGTTTTTTCTTAAAGTGTATTAAACTTAAGTATTGTATTTGAAACTTTCTTTGGACAAAAATAATGCAATGGAGTTTTATCCAAATTAGAATGACGATTCTACACATATGATGTACTAGAATTATATATTTATTTTAATTTTCGTGAATAAATATCTTAGCCTTATTCGTTTTGAATTGCTCCTTTTTTACTATTTCGCCTGTAATGTCGATTACGATATTTATTTTCAATCTTTTTTCTTTGCATGTCTATTTCGGCATCTAATCTGATTTAATTATTAGTAATTAATTTTAATTTGATTTAATTAATTTTGAATTAAGTTCAACTATCAATCCTCATTGCTTTAAATTAT
>OY744543.1:4130000-4135000 GCA_963556195.1 Sepiola atlantica | reverse complement strand
TTAACCTTTGCATTACTTTGAATTAGCCGTAGCAAGCAGCTTTATGATATATTCGAATGAAGTAAAAATAATGTTTCCAAGCATATCCTCATAACAATAATACACGTGTATTTTTGTTTATACGCAAATAATCACTCCGATCATCGATTTTACATTGTGAAGTCGTTCGATCGTCAACTATAAGTGCAACATCAAAGTCCTAATTATCTAATGGTCTCTATATGTATTATAATCATAATTTACACGTATCAAAATGAATTGTTCCAAAATCGAATAAGACGTCATTAAATATGATGTCGCCGTGCTATTAGTGTTATTTATATGAATGATCGTTAAATGAGAATTACTTTCATGGTAAGAGGGACAAGCAAATCGTAAGTAAACAACTATGTCATTCTTAGAGAGTCCTTTAGGGAAATTGTATTTACCGTAATGCTCGTACTTATCAAGTAAACATTACTCAGTAGAACACGAGGTTCTGTTGTAAAATTCTTATCACATATTTGTTTCAGGAAACCTTATGAATATGACATCTTTGAATTGAAAATCCGAATATATTAGGTGATCTAACAAAAGAAAATCAATCATTCGACTAACGAGACATAGTTAAAAACCATGGAATTTTACAAATTACCGAGTTTAAGAAATGCATAGTAGCCAGCAATATGGGACGCTTCAAAACTGTATGTTTTAGGGATATCATTCCATCCACCAAACATATATATATATATATATATATATATATATATATATATATATATATATATCTATATCTAAGTGGTGAACTAAAAGCTAACTTTTAGGAAAGGTAAAACCTATTGTGAAAAGTATACAGCTCAATATGGCGAATACTTTCCACCTCACGTTTTACTGAGCCTTGTTGCATCCACGAACGTACCTTTTATTGGACCTTTTACCCTCTGGATTCTACCTATCTTCGCCGCACTTGAAGATGTGGTTTTTGGAATTTAACTTTGAATCCTCTCTTGTAATTTCTCGTGCCTTTTAACGACCTACCTATCTACATTTCACTTTCTCCGCTGGACTTTTTGACACCGGACTTTTTTGCAATCGGACATTTGCTTGCATTCGGGCAGAGTTTTGCCTTGTGTTTTTCCCCTACAATTTTTATTTTACTTTTTCAAATTTTAAATCTTGGCCTTTGCCAACTTATCTATCCCAGCGACATCCTCTGATGATAAGATGTTTATCTTTGAAAAGCCTGGCTTAAGGAAAAATTTCACTTGAATAAATTGCCTTTTTGCGGAATATACCTTGCTCTGAGCAACTGAATAGAAATACGATTTTACTTTTGCTTTTCTAATTCCTTTTCATCCTTCTACATATATATAAATATATATTTATATATAATATATGATTATTTTTATTTACAGACATGTACAAAATCTGCGACGCTGGCATGTCGATGTAATCGATCAATAGCTATTATAAACTGAGATCCCATCAGGCAGAGTTAGAATCTTATCTTAACCTAAGATCATATTTGGTTCTTTCGAAATATGATCTAAGGTTAAGATCGTACATGCATGTGTAAATAAAAATAATCATATATAAACGCTCTATTTGATATTGAGCACTTTAGATAAACCCGGTTGAAATTCTTTGGATTACTACCCTGTGGATGTTTACCTGGATTATAATTATTATTATATATATATATATATATATATTATATATATATATATATATATATATATATATATAACAAAATTTTATTACAGAATAGCCTTGCATTGAACAATCGAAGTTCGATATAAATTTGGACATTCGTGCATGTTTATCACTCTTCGTCCATCTATCTTTATAATTGCTCTATCTCGTATATTGAGCTTTTACCATTTCACTATAAGTTCTTTCTACTAAAAGTTTACTTTTAGTTTCATATTTATTCTCTCTCTCTCTCTCTCTCTCTCTATCTAGATATATATATATATATATATATATAATGTGTATTTAGGCAGCATTTTCTTATTTATACAAACATTGCTCAAAATAACAGAATGTGTCTGTTTTATTATACCGCTTTTTATTTTTTCAATGTTTCCAATTGCCTTTTTGTATTTAAATAAAAACAAAAATAATAAATGTTCTATAGGTTTCATGAACGCTTTCGATTCGCCGTCGAATCATCCTCGGGTGTCTAAAGCAAATGAATAAAAAAGCTGGATAAAAAAGAGAATTTTTAAAAAAGACGGATGAGAAACGCACAAAGAACGTTTTTCGCATTGTTCTATGAAAGAAGTTTACAATTTAAATTCAGCGACGCTGGATGGCATCACAGAAAAAAAATCGCATTACGTTAATCATTTTCAAATGTTACTACTGATTTCATATGTGATGTTATTAATTTCAGGTGGTTGTGTTTTTATTTAAGTAGCTTCCAGTATTTAAATGTTTTTCAAATCTCGAAACCAATTTGTAAAAATGAGATGATTACAAATCGAAAGTAAAAAAAAAATATTTGTCTTCAGTGTCTGTCGTTTTATTTAAATATTTTTTAACAGACGCTTTTTTCTTCTTTTTTCCTGTTTTCTATGAAGCATTTTGTTCGTTTTCATTCCATTTAGATAACCGTTTTTTATTATTGTTGATGCCCGAAGAACAAAATTCCTTTGTTCTTTGAGTTGATTCATCATATCACATTCCCCAGTCAGTTAAACCAAACCTATTGAAAGCCACTAATCTATAGATCAAAATTTCAGGTCGATATGGCTGTAATATTGAACAGTGCAAAAAGCTTTAAAATTCAATGATTCTCAGAATCGGCATAGCTACTACGTTGCCCAGTGTCCCTGGATAGAATAGAACAACATTTCAGTTGATAATAAACACTCATGTTTATGTTTAAATGGAGAGTTTCCATTGTTTTAACAGATTCGATCAGAGATTGCTGACCTGTTCAAAGAGTGGGGAAAGCACATCAGCACTCTGGTCTCGACCACCATATTCAACCGTTTCTGTTTATAATTCAAGACTTCGACTTTTAGGGAATTTCTAAAGAAATTCAATTTTACTGTGGTAGATTTTATCAATGCGGCTGAATTTCTAATTCAGCTAGGCAGTCCTTAGATTTGTTTTTAGAAGTTGCATAGTCGTTTCCACTAAAGTGTTGCCTCTTCGACTACTTTAAAAGGTTCTACCACAGACGATGGATAGTCTGTTCCTACAACCGTGTATCTTGATTTCTGAAGTAACATAAATATTCTAACTCGAGGGGATTTGATTTCCTGTTTCCGGTGAGACACTTGTTTTGTTTTCCTAAGTATTACACTATGCGTCTAATTGTTGAACTTTCAATTCGAACACGACAGAGATTTGATCAGTTTGCGTCAAGTATTCCGTAATCTTCTAAGTATTCAATTACTCCTCAATAATACAGTTTTACCTTCTTGAACTAGCTTTCAATTTCTCGTTCAAAAGAAGATAACGTCTCTGTTAGAAGTTGTAATTCTCAATTCACCGCACAAACGTTGTTATTTTACTACTAAGGAAGGGATTGTGTTCAATTGAGTTCCTCTTGGCTGACTCAATTTCGTTTTTTATTTAAAGAACACTAAGTAACCTTACAAAAAGCAAAGTTTAGCGAAGAAAAAAAGCAGTACCATTCTTTACTACAGAATAAATTAATTAATTTGTATGTAAGAAAGCAGTTTGAAGCTTACCAATGTATTTTTTTTAAAATAAACAGCAATTTATTTTAAAGTAGTCTAAAATTTTCGACGTAATACGTCCTCGTCGGGGGTGCAAGACATTTTTTTTTCGAAACGACATATTTATCACTAGTAAACGGTAAAATCTGTGAGATGTGAACTGATATTTTACAACCCAATCCTTTCTGCCAGAGGAGTGTGGTTCATTTGCTTTTGTTGTTTTATTACTGTAGATTCATCAAAAAATTAGAAAGACTCGAAAGTAAATTCAATATATAAAACAGAAAAAAAACTTTCATTATATCACTACTGAACTGACGACACAAAAACCTATCTCGCTTTCAGCCCCACATCGTGTTCTTCTAAATAAAATTCCTTCACATCTAAAGTGAATACGAAAATACGTTGCATTTTTATTCACACTTACGTTTCATTTCAGTCACCACAAGAAAAACCGTAAATTACATAAACTATAACACCGACAAATATAACAAACGATAAGATTCACCTAATTATTTACCTCCTCTTCAAGAGGTCATGCACAAGGCCATTTTATCTTACTCACACAATGTAAGATGTGACCCAAAGTCGGGAAAGTGGGACTTGAAAAGCCAGCGCCCGAGAAGGTGAGCACTCTGGCCATTAAAAATTGCCTGGGCCTCCTAGAAGTGCACAGGACAAACCCACAGACCGGCGAAAATCAGGCCCCGAAGGCCAAGACAATAGAGTTCTATTGGGTTCAGTATCCATCGGAACAGATACTACACTTTGATCTCGACCAAAAGGCCGAAAACGATTCGCCTATTGATTTACTCCTCTCCAGGAGTTAGGCACAAGGCCAGTTTTTATCTTACTTCCACAAGTAAAATGTGACCAAAGGTCGGGTCGGGAAAGTGGGGTTTAAAAATTGCCTGGGCAGCGCCGTCGGCATTCCCCGGTAGGGGCGCCTCAGGCAGTAAGCAATAAACTTACTCCTCTCTAAAGAGGGGAGGCGAAGCCTGGGAGGGTAGACCCATAGATCGGCGTAAATCAAGACCCGAAGGCCAAGACAATACCAGTCTATGGGGTGCAGTATCCGTCGGAACAGATACGACACTTTGATCTCGACCAAAAGGCCGAAAACGATTCGCCTAATGCACTTACTGCCAAACCGAGCAAATAAACAGCCGTGCAATGACAGCAGCACCGAACACACGTACACACGCCGAGTTACTGACTGCTATGCTTATTTACAAGTTACCAGATTAATTTAGATGACAATCCGATACGTTTATCTGACAGGCAATTGCGTAGAGAAGGTTGGATGGTCACCCAAAAGAAGCAGGTTTT
>OY744543.1:4075000-4125000 GCA_963556195.1 Sepiola atlantica | reverse complement strand
GCAGTATCCATCGGAACAGATACTACACTTTGATCTTAGCCAAAAGTTGGTTGATATGTAGCCATACCATTAATGACAATAAAAGTGTAAACATTTGGGAATTTCCTTGCTTTTGTACAGTTAGTGTATATGAATTTTCATCTTAACCCTATTAAGGGCATATGATTTCAGTATACTTGCATTTATCATGGAATGTCACTACTTTTGTAAAGGCTATGCCTGAAGACAATGGTAATTTTAAAGGTTTTTTTTAATTTTCTTGAAAACTAAGGTATATGGTAAACTGAAATTAAAATGCCCTCAACTAGACCCTAGAACCTCTATCTCTGCCAAAAATCAGCTGAATCCATCAAATAGTTGATGAGATACAGGGTGGCACACACGTACGTACGTACACACGGATAACACAAAATCACTCCTGACCCTTCTGGATCTCTTGGTTGCCTTGACTAATGATGCTGAAATTCTACACACTTATAGAACCTATCAAATGAAAATGTTGTGCAAACTTTTAAATAATTTGGTGTATTGGTTTTTGAGTTATGACTGATCAAAGAAATAAGATTTCTAGCATAGGTCGTTTTTGAAGTCTATTAAGGGATAGAGCGCTATCGCGCCTCCCCTTGATTTTCAGATTTATTATTGGCTGGATCTGATCTAGTGTTTACAGTTACTACAGGGTGGGCCAAAATAAGGGTCCTATCTTTAAATTTGAATAACTTGAATTTGAATAACTTCCACAAAATAAAAGTTAAACTCACCAAACTTTATGTGTGTGTAGACTGACCCTTCCGAGATTTTTTGAAATAAACAAAACAAATTTTAGCCGAAAAACACTTCTTAAAACTTACAAAAACTAAAGCATTGTTTTTTACACTGTTTTGAGTTTTTTAAGCAAAAATAATGTTTTCTAAATGAGGGTACGTTCCTTAGGGCTAATACGGCTCATGCTTGCTTCGGAAGGGGTCCTTTACTTATTCTAAAAATAAAAATAAAAAAAATCAATAAATAAAAAAGTTATGACTTTTAAAAAATAAGACCCTTATTTTTGCCCACCCTGACACCCCGAAAGTGAATACGAAATAGACGTTGCAATCTTGCTTTACGCGAACATAAGTTTTGTTAGCATTTATATCACTCCTGAAAAGGAAAGAAGATGAGCACCATTTACAGACGTATGCAATATCTTGTACGTCTACACCGACAATCATATAAGAGAGGAGCAGTGTGCTTATACAGCAACACCGAACAAAGTCACTGCTCAGCAGTGGAATGAACAACGAACACACGTACACAACCTCAGATACCAAGTGCTATTTTATTTAAAGTTTTAAGTGCTACTTCGCTGTCAACGTGATTATTTTTGGTTTACTAAAGAGTCACCAATAATCTATGTCCAAAGGACACTCGAGGATTAAGGTTAATGAGTGTCTGATGATTGTTGCTGCTAGAAGTTTGGCAGAATTTGATTTGATGTATCTTGCAAGTAAATAAATAAATTGGTGTGCTGAGCAATCAACGGGTCGATCGTCCGATTCCAACCAGTTATATCATGAGTTTAGCATTCGAAATTGATTCACATGTTGCCAAACCTTGCCACACATCTAAATATATATATTTTTTAAAGATATTTCACCCCAAACAAGGCAGGCCGTTACTGTAGACGTAAGAGGCTAATAATAAGGTTGTAGGTTTTGAGTGTCATCCAAAGTTGGGAGCTGTGCAGCGAGATGTATGTATACATTTATTTTCTATTTCTGCATGTCGGTACAGTCGGGGAAACAGGGAGCAGAAATGAAGTTCCAGAGGCACGGGGAAAGATGCTATTGAAGTAGAAGGCTTTCCAACATCTGGGGAGCTCCACAGTGAATGGATGGGATTTAGCTGATTGTTGGGTTGTTCTAGTGTATTTACATCGGGGAGGCACCAGAGCAGCTACTTCATCGGAGTACAATCCATTAAAGTATTTGTATAACAAGCACAACAATGCAACATTGTGGCGATGGGGCAGGGGCTTGAGCTTAGAGGATAGTAAGACACCTATTAAGTTAGCGTCTCTTTTTTGGACATCATCTAAGAGGGAGAGACTAATGGAGGATGCACCAGCCCAGATGTGGCAACAATACTCCATATATGGTCGGTATGTGGCTTTGTAGAAATACACGCGTGAGGAGTTTACTAGCACGGTCGAGGGAGCCCACCTTCTTTGCAGCACCCTTGGCAATGTCTTCAATGTATCTGTTCCAATTCATGCTACCTTTGAATGTTAAACTGAGCAGTCATGATGTTTAACTCTCATGAAGGGTGTTATTTCTCATAAAATCGGTGGTTGAAGAGGTTTCTTGTAGTTATTGAATAAAAAGAAGATATGTCCTGGCGGCATTAAAAGTTATCAACTATTTTTAACCCCAATCCACTGCAGCCTGGAGGTTATTTTCTAAAGATAAAGGGAGAAAATGGTATTTCTACCACATACGTAAAGACAGACGGGATTTGTGATGACAAAAGATTGTTATCTTATGGATCACTTCGACCTAAGGAAATTCCGCAGTTAGAAAGCGAATCTTGTATGAATTACTTCTAAATTAAGCTATCAAGTATAGTCCATATCCTGGAATTTGTATGGTACTTGCGTGTGTGAGGAAGACGATTTCTTAGTCTTCGACCGCGCAGATAAATCATCGAATCAGCCGAATTAAACAGCGCGAGCATTGACGACAAGCTGAGTTACAACAAATGATGCATGGTTTAGGTTTACAACATAAAATGCAGGGGGAAGGGTTGCAAAATAAAATGCAGGGTTAGGGTTTTGGTTACAACAAAAGATACAAGAGTTAAGGTTAGGGTTACAACAGAGGATGTAAGAGTTAGGGTCAGGGTTAAAACAGAAGATCCAAGAGTTAGGGTCAGGGTTACAACAGTAGATACAAGAGTTCGGGTCAGGGTTAGTACAGAAGATGGAAGAGTTAGGGTCAGGGTTACAACAAAAGATACAAGAGTTAGGGTCAAGGTTACAACAGAAGATGAACAGTTAGGGTCAGGGTTACAACAGAAGATGAACAGTTAGGGTCAGGGTTACAACAGAAGATTAACAGTTAGGGTCAGGGTTACAACAGAAGATGGAAGAGTTAGTGTCAGGGTTACAACAAAAGATGCAAGAGTTAGGGTCAGGGTTACAACAGAAGATTAACAGTTAGGGTCAGGGTTACAACAGAAGATGGAAGAGTTAGTGTCAGGGTTACAACAGAAGATGCAAGAGTTAGGGTCAGGGTTACAACAGAAGATGAAGAGTTAGGGTCAGGGTTACAACAGAAGATGGAAGAGTTAGGGTCAGGGTTACAACAGAAGATTAACAGTTAGGGTCAGGGTTACAACAGAAGATGGAAGAGTTAGGGTCAGGGTTACAACAGAAGATTAACAGTTAGGGTCAGGGTTACAACAGAAGATGGAAGAGTTAGTGTCAGGGTTACAACAAAAGATGCAAGAGTTAGGGTCAGAGTTACAACAGAAGATGAACAGTTAGGGTCAGGGTTACAACAGAAGATGAACAGTTAGGGTCAGGGTTACAACAGAAGATGTAAGAGTTAGGGTCAGGGTTACAACAGAAGATGCAAGAGTTAGGGTCAGGGTTACAACAGAAGATGCAAGAGTAAGGGTCAGGGTTACAACAGAAGATGCAGGAATAGGGTCAGGGTTACAACAGAAGATGCAGGAATAGGGTCAGGGTTACAACAGAAGATGAACAGTTAGGGTCAGGGTTACAACAGAAGATGAACAGTTAGGGTCAGGGTTACAACAGAAGATGCAAGAGTTAGGGTCAGGGTTACAACAGAAGATGCAAGAGTTAGGGTCAGGGTTGCAACAGAAGATGCAAAGAGTTAAGGTCAGGGTTACAACAGAAGATGCAAGAGTTAGAGTCAGGGTTACAACAGAAGATGCAAGAGTTAGGGTCAGGGTTACAACAGAAGATCCAATAGTTAGGGTCAGGGTTACAACAGAAGATCCAATAGTTAGGGGCAGGGTTGCAACAGAAGATGCAAGAGTTAGGGTCAGGGTTACAACAGAAGATGCAAGAGTTAGGGTCAGGGTTGCAACAGAAGATGCAAGAGTTAGGACCAGAGTTGCAACAGAAGATGCAGGAGTTAGGGTCAGGGTTACAACAGAAGATGCAAGAGTTAAGGTCAGGGTTGCAACAGAAGATGCAAGAGTTAGGGGCAGGGTTACAACAGAAGATGCAAGAGTTAGGATCAGGGTTGCAACAGAAGATGCAGGAGTTAGGGTCAGGGTTACAACAGAAGATGCAAGAGTTAGGGTCAGGGTTACAACAGATGATCCAAAGGTTACGGTCAGGGTTACAACAGAAGATGCAAGAGTAAGGGTCAGGGTTACAACAGAAGATGCAGAGGTGTATCATGTATACACCGACGATCTTGACTCTCCTTAACATAGAAACGCATAAATATGCGATAGAAGCCGTTTGTTTTAAAATGAGAATTATTTCAGTTGAAGGACGGCATACACACTAGTCGATGAATTGAGTTTTACGATAAGCTATTAAATTAGGTGTGTCTATGTAAAAACAACCAGAGCAGATCGATTATGATCAACGACCTTCATTTAATGGGAATGTTTCATAAACGTTCACGACTTAATTTTTTAACTTACTTTATCAGACAGAAACATTGCAAGTTTAATAATATGCATCAATGACTTTTAGTAATAATGCATAACTAACAGAAAACCTCGCAGCGTGGTGAAAATTAAGAAGAGGTTCATTGGGTTTATGGTTATGTATCTGACTACATATAGAATTAATTTTTAGTTTGAAATATTTATTTTCTGTGTAGAAGGTTATTACCGATATAAAAACTGATAGTCCGATTTGGTTTTTAGCGGTATATAGCGACATCTACCCTGCGGCTTGTACTAATGACTATATATACATCATCAGATCATGACAATGAACGATCTACCTCAGATTAAACTATACTTTTTCCAACAGTCTACACATGCATTTACGCAGGATAATAGATTATATTTTCTTCAAATTAAACATTTTTATAGCACTTGTGCACGTTATGAGTTATTAATTAATAGCAACTAATCTGATTAATCAATATTTCGTTTTCCTTTTGTCATTGTTTTATTCATACAGAAATGTATTCCGCTTCAGTATGTTTATTTTGGAAATGTTTAACATTATAACATTTTTTTTATTCACCGCCATTTCCTAAATATGCACTACTTTTTTCTCGTATGTTTGCAGTGTCATATATAACATTCCCCCTATATAGATTAGTGAATTTTCGACAAAATAACCATATGGAATTATATTTTAAACATTTAATAGAATAATAAAATATCGTTTAAATTGAGAAATTATTTTCTTATATTTTCTCGATTAGATTTTACAAGAATATCGTGGATTTCACGTACCAAACCGATTCCATTAAAGTAAATATAACTTTTTGCACATATTTCATAAATCACCGCTTGCTAATTAAATTTCCAGATATTTAAATGACTGGATCTTGAACTAAGGCTACCGCATAACATGCTGAATGTTAACAGTTGTTATCCCCTTTGTAAACAAACCAAAAAGTAATACAAAATATGCGTGTGATGTTTGCTTTACACGTACCTAATGTTTGTCTTTTTTCACACACCTCAATGAAGGGGATACACAAAATTTACAGACGTATTCAATCCCACTTGCGACAACACCGACTAATATAGAGAAGAAAGATTATGTTCCTGAACTTGCAGTTAAATCGAACAACGTAACGGCCGTGAAGTGACAGCTGCATCAAACACACTTACACAAGCTGATTACAGCGTGATATTCTATTTAAAGTTACCAGATTAATTTCGATGAAAATACGATACGTTTATCTGGCAGGCACAGACATAAAGAAGGTTAGATGATCATCGAAAAGTAACAGGTTTGATTGAAACCAGGGATATATTTATTTATTTATTATTATTATTATTATTATTATTATTATTATTATTATTATTATTATTATTATTATTATTATTATTATTATTATTGTTATTATTATTGTTATTATTATTGTTATTATTATTATTATTGTTATTGTTATTGTTATTATTATTGTTATTATTATTGTTATTATTATTATTATTATTGTTATTATTATTGTTATTCGTGTTATTGTTATTATTGTTATTGTTATTGTTATTGTTATTATTATTGTTATTGTTATTGTTGTTATTGTTATTATTATTGTTTTATTGTTATTATCATTGTTATTGTTATTATTATTATTATTATTATTATTATTATTATTGTTATTATTATGGTTATTATTGTTATTATTATTGTTATTATTGTTATTGTTATTATTATTATTATTATTATTATTGTTGGTATTGTTATTGTTATTGTTATTGGTATTATTTTTATTGTTATTATTATTATTTTTATTGTTATTATTATTGTTATTATTATTATTATCGTTGTTATTATTATATTACACAAGTGATCGTACGTGATTGGTCACTGATAATAACCGGTGATGTTCCCTGGAGTCAGTGACAAGAAGCAACCCCAGCTTCCCAGTCCTCTTCACCTATTTTCGATAACCATTCCAAATGTACCTTGCGGTATCGTAGCAGCCGTTTACCCTTAATTTCTCGTTACCATTGATTTCTCTTGTATCCGTGTAGCAATAAGCCTCCGCAAGGTCTCAGAATGTATCACAATCTTCCAGTGGAGGTCCTCTTAGTGCTCTCTTCATCGGTTATTTTTCTACTCTCATCCGAATTAAAACTTCGTAAAATTATCAAAACAAAACAGCAAAATAACACGCTGCAAGCCACGGCCGTTGGAATAACCCAGGCCAGTACACTGAGTCCAATATTTTCTGTTGACCTTATTGATAATGGTACGAACAACTATAAATGATGACCGGAAGTGCCTAAGGCGCGGAGGCACATGCGTAAGAGTCCATTATTTTCAGCATTTTATAAGAGCGAGTAGATTGCCTCCTAAAGATTTCACTTAGAAATCATTACTTTGTTCCTGCTATTGTGACTTTTTTGCCCTGCCAAGAACACAGCTAGTCTCTTACATATCATTCTATTCACTTGAAAATCATTGTAAACTTGTTCCTTTTTCAAATGTATTTCCATTTTATAAAAGAAATATAAGTGCTACAGAAAATAGCAAATTACAACATGGCCTTCAATTAATGTTCGATTATCAAGTCTTTAAAAAATAAATAAGAATTTTTTTTTTAGATAAAAAATACAATTTAAGACTAATTAATAAATTTCTTCCAAAATGTGTGCGAATACCAATCGTTATAAGCTATATGTTCAAATTAAAATATATTGTAAATAAACTGTTCGTTTTGAAAAAAAATCACATATTCAAAGAAACTGTTCATTTTCACAAATTAAAAATTCTTTTAAAAACTGTCCGTTTGAAAAACAAATCTCTTTAATAAAAACATGACAGTTTAAATGTATTACGAGTTTTACTATTTTTTTAAATCTTTTATAAGTTCGTACTGTTCGTTTTATAAAAAATTAAATGAAAACACCTTTGAATGTATTTTAGTAACTATTTAATTATTTTAAATTATAGATATTGAGTTACTTTACTGAGTTCGTAATCTTCTATTTGATTTACATTTAAGTTAAAATAATCCAGGATTGTCTGCCGTTTACGCTACTGTAGCTCTTTACAAATGAAAACAAAAATCTTTACTTTGTACAAATGCCTAAATTTTAACTGTTTAGTAATTTGAAAAGTTTTTTTTTACTTTTAGACGCTTATTCGTAATACTATACTTTCACTGACCGTATTTTCTTATTCTTTCAGTGTATCATGTCTTTAGAGTATCCCGTGTTTCTTTGTAATTCTATAATTCTATTTTTGTGTACAATAACCTATTATGTCGTTAGAGAAATACAAAAGTAGTTTAATTGATAGGAATTAAAATTCATACTCATTCAGCATTTTGGATTAATGAGAGATCAAAAGAAATAAATTTATTCTTTTCGGAAATTAGAGAAAATCTTAGCAAATTATTCAACTAAAACTAATGATAATGAAATGTTCGCATGAAAAATAAAACTGGCTAAAAAAGTCGTTCTCTTTTATAAGCCGGGACATATATCCGTGTGCACTTCGTCAAATAAGAGCTGATAAAATTAAAATCCGAAATTCACCATCCTGGCTTTTGTGTGTGTGTGTGTCTTTAAATAATTTTCAAGTGTGCACATGAATTAAATCTCCATTTGCGTTTTCATCAATTGTTTAAATATCATAAACAGAAAAAAAACACTGATAATGGTCACTTATGTATTTCTTAAATAAGTGCAATAATTTTGAGTGCAACATACAAAATGCAATAACAAAATGTCGAATACAACTGTTTGGTGAAGACTGTCATTATGAAGCTGACAGATTAAAAGTTATGAACACAAAGAGGAGTGTGTTGAATGTAGTTCCACCCATTTAAGAGTGTATTAAAATGATTGAGATATGATTACAACATAAAACAAAGAAAGACGAGAAGAGCGTGAAACACTATCGGAGAAATTTAGAGTAGTGTAGCCATGAAGAGTAATCTGAACAAAGAATGTTAGTGATCGAGAGAACGATAAGAGCAAAGAAATAGAGACGGAATAAAGTTGGATCAGAAGAAAGAGAGAGAGAGAGAGTGAAATAAAAATAAAGAAAGAGAAGAGAGAGAGGGAGAAATAGGTAAAAAGAAAAACACGAGAGAGAAAGGGAGAAATAAGAATAAAAAGGCAGAGAAATAGGAATAAAGAAGAATTAAGAGAGAGAGAGGGGGATAAATAGGGAGAGAGATGGGGAAATAGTAATAAAGAAGGAGAAGAAAGAGAGAGGGGGAAATAGGAATGAAGAGGGAGCAGAAAAAGAAAAGCGAGAGAAATAGGAATAAATAGGAAGAAGAAAGAGAGAGCGAGGGGGAGAAATCGAAACAAAGAGGAATAAGAAAGATAGAGAGGGGGAGAAATAGGAATATATATAGAGAGAGAGATGGGGAAAAATAGGAATAAAGAGAAAGAAGAAAGAGATAGAGAGGGGGAATAGGAATAAAGAGGAAGAAGAGAGAGAGGGGGAGAAATGGGAATAAAGAGGGGAAAGTAAAAGAGAGAGGGGGGAAATAGAAATAGAGAGAGGGGGCATAGGAATAAAGAGGGAGAAGAGAGAGTGATAGGACAAAGAGTGATAGGTGCAGTAAGAAGGAAAAGATCATTCCAACAATTATCACACACTTCTGTTAGTGCGCAAGTTCTTTCATTTCTCATCAACGATTAAATGTATGTTTTATTTCAACCATCTACTCTGGCAATATGTTTATTGATGGAGTCTATTCATTGTTTTTCTTCAATGTTTCTTCGTTATTAACTTTGACTTATTTCATTCTCTCTAACTGCAACATTTTAATAATTAAGCTTATTATTTGAATGTTAAACAAAACATAAAACACAAAACGTGTATATTCCGTTCTCCGTAAACGTATGAATAGTTTCATTAACCCAATGTGGAGTCAGCGAGATTGAATATATTATGCGAAATATTAAGCTGAGTGGTTTTCAAAGAATTGTTAACCCAAATTACTTCAAAGTCACTATTTTCGTAAAAATCTAATACTTCTATTAGAAAGCCTGTTTGTTGCAACGAAATAGACATTTATTCTATTTAAATCGCATCAGTATCGCAGATTTGCAAAAACTCACTGTTATTCTATGAATATCGATTGCCATTAATTGAAAAGTCTTGAAAGTGTTGGCTCTGTTAAGCTGTATACAAAATATGCGTTGAAGTCTCTATACAGCCTGTCAAAAGATACAGAAAACAGATGCATAAACAACATTTGTTAATGGACGAACATGAACATAAAACAAGCGAACATATTAGTCCAAGATCCTTGGGATTGGAAGACATATAGCCATAGTCTGCAGCTAGCGGAGAAAACGTTAAATAAGAAATAACTTTTCACTGACCTCCTTGTAATGAGTATGTTAATAATATTTACATTTTTGTCTCTCAACCCTACAAGTTTGTTTTATTATTATACTCTGTGAATTAATACTCGCATCTTTGTTCATTTGGTCTGTAGGTAGATTTGTCTGTGCGACACGCCTTATGTTTGAAAAGTATTTTCACAAAAACGATCAACTTGAAGGTGTTATTTTATTGTGTTCATTATGTCTATAATATGCTCTGTCCTTAATAGGTATAACACAATTGCGTTAAAATTATTTTGTGTGCCCCAGCAGCTAAGTTTGGCTTAAGGACATTGAATGATAAAACTAGTTGGAGCATATTGGATAACAAAGAGCTCGGAACGGATATGTATAAATTGCTTTAAGACGACTAGCATCACAGCTGAGGTGCATAAAAAATTATAATACGATATCAGTTGTCCTTCTTCTTAACGTGTTCACCTACTAAGACTTGTGAATCTCATCATATTTAACGCATATATTTGTTGTATTCTGCAGTAGCTATTGATTTTTAAATAAAAATTATTTCGTCTCAAGTTCGACCGATTGAGTTTCTACAAGAGCGATTGAGTTAATTATGTCCTAAAATTCACGCTAAACGATTACTTTCTTGTGAATCAGATGATTCTGGTGTTGGCATTAGTTTCCCCGATGTTTTTCTAGTGAGAAATCTTTCTGGAAAGACATCGGGTACTTACGGGAAGGACCATGAGAAGGTTGCCAACATCCCTAAGTGAAAGGGGTACTGTGGAACCGACTTGGAACTTGGAACACCCAGGTCTTCAGCCCGTGTCGTTATACACTTAACCACCGTCACCTCCCACGCTAAACGACGGAAGTTGATTGAGTTAGGTCCAACGATAATTGTAATAAACAGACGTCACTTAACGGGCAAGTTCCTTAAAACTTCATGACTTATTTCTCAACCAATGTGTTAAAGACATTGCATGTTAACGATGTGCAGCTATTACTTATGGTGTAATTTTTATTGTTTGGATTTTTTAGTAATATCATGGGTTCTACATTATCGTCCTACTTCCATAAGTAAAAAAAATATAATGTTTTTTTCGCATACTTCATGAGAAATGTATACCTGCAACTGCGTTGGCTAATTACATTTCCATCGTTTTAATTGACTGGATCTTCTACTTGAGTAAACAGTCATTCTACACTTTGTAAACGTTACCTAAAGTAAATACGAAAAACACATTGAATTCTTGCTTCACACGTACATAATGTGTGTGTGTGTTCATTTCTCCAACCAGAAAAAACTCGCTAAGCTACCTTTGTAGACATATTTAAAGGCAATTACATCAACACCGACAAATAGAATCAATAGGAAGATTATGATAGTGCTAATACAGTCAACAAGAAGATTATGATAGTGCTAATACAGTCAACAAGAATATCATGATAGTGCTAATACAGTCAACAAGAATATCATGATAGTGCTAATACAGTCAACAAGAAGATTATGATAGTTCTAATACAGTCAACAAGAATATCATGATAGTGCTAATACAGTCAACAAGAAGATGATGATAGTGCTAATACAGTCAACAAGAAGATTATGATAGTGCTAATACAGTCAACAAGAAGATTATGAAAGTGCTAATACAGTCAACAAGAAGATTATGATAGTGCTAATACAGTCAACAAGAATATCATGATAGTGCTGATACAGTCAACAAGAAGGTTATGAACGTGCTAATACAGTCAACAAGAAGGTTATGATAGTGCTAATACAGTCAACAAGAAGATGATGAAAGTGCTAAGACAGTCAACGAGAAGATTATGATAGTGCTAATACAGTCAACAAAAAGATTATGATAGTGCTAATACAGTCAACAAGAAGATTATGATAGTGCTAATACAGTCAACAAGAAGATTATGATAGTGCTAATAAAGTCAACAAGAAGATTATGAAAGTGCTAATACAGTCAACAAGAAGATTATGATAGTGCTAATACAGTCAAAAAGAAGATTATGATAGTGCTAATACAGTCAACAAGAAGAGTATGAAGATGCTAATATAGTCAAAAAGAAGATTATGATAGTGCTAATACAGTCAACAAGAAGAGTATGAAGATGCTAATACAGTCAAAAAGAAGATTATGATAGTGCTAATACAGTCAACAAGAAGATTATGATAATGCTTATACAGTCAACAAGATTATGATAGTGCTAATACAGTCAACAAGAAGATTATGATAGTGCTAATACAGTCAAAAAGAAGATTATGATAGTGCTAATACA
This sequence comes from Sepiola atlantica, assembly GCA_963556195.1. Classification (NCBI taxonomy): domain Eukaryota; kingdom Metazoa; phylum Mollusca; class Cephalopoda; order Sepiida; family Sepiolidae; genus Sepiola; species Sepiola atlantica. The sequence continues at coordinate 4,112,733 of OY744543.1, read as the reverse complement.
GTCAACAAGAAGATTATGATAGTGCTAATACAGTCAACAAGAAGATTATGATAGTGCTAATACAGTCAACAAGAAGATTATGATAGTGCTAATACAGTCAACAAGAAGATGATGATAGTGCTAATACAGCCAAAAAGAAGATTATGATAGTGCTAATACAGTCAACAAGATTATGATAGTGCTAATACAGTCAACAAGAAGATTATGATAGTGCTAATACAGTCAACAAGAAGATTATGATAGTGCTAATACAGTCAACAAGAAGATTATGATAGTGCTAATACAGTCAACAAGAAGATTATGATAGTGCTAATACAGTCAAAAAGAAGATTATGATAGTGCTTATACAGCCAAAAAGAAGATTATGATAGTGCTAATACAGTCAAAAAGAAGATTATGATAGTGCTAATACAGTCAAAAGGAAGATTATGATAGTGCTAATACAGTCAACAAGAAGATTATGATAGTGCTAATACAGTCAACAAGAAGATTATGATAGTGCTAATACAGTCAACAAGAAGATGATGATAGTGCTAATACAGTCAAAAAGAAGATTATGATAGTGCTAATACAGTCAACAAGAAGATTATGATAGTGCTAATACAGTCAAAAAGAAGATTATGATAGTGCTAATACAGCCAAAAAGAAGATTATGATAGTGCTAATACAGTCAACAAGAAGATTATGATAGTGCTAATACAGTCAACAAGAAGATTATGATAGTGCTAATACAGTCAAAAAGAAGATTATGATAGTGCTAATACAGCCAAAAAGAAGATTATGATAGTGCTAATACAGTCAAAAAGAAGATTATGATAGTGCTAATACAGCCAAAAAGAAGATTATGATAGTGCTAATACAGTCAACAAGAAGATTATGATAGTGCTAATACAGTCAAAAAGAAGATTATGATAGTGCTAATACAGTCAACAAGAAGATTATGATAATGCTAATACAGTCAACAAGAAGATTACGATAGTGCTAATACAGTCAAAAAGAAGATTATGATAGTGCTAACCAGCAACGGACCAAAGTAATTGACGAGCACCGACAGCAACACCGGACACACGTACACAACCTGGGTTACTGAGCGTTGTTCTATTTAAAGTAACCAGAGCGATTTCGCTGGCAACGTGATGCGGTTTTCTGGCAGCAGCAGACAAAATGGAGTTTGGCTTTCAGCCATAGTTTATATAACTATTATTGTTAGTAGTACTAGAATCATTTTAGTAGAAATACATTTTGGGATAAGGTGACTTAAGTCAAACTTTTTCAATAAGTACTATTATATTTTTCTGCAATTATATTGCATTGCTATCTATCGAGTTATTTAAACAAAAAATAAATAAATCATCCAAACAAAAATAAATTAAAAGATTTATGTGACGGCTTCTCTGTTGCTTTCATGTGTTTTTGTTTATATCCTATACATCAGCGATATTTCCCAAGTGCTAAAAATCAATGCAATAAAATAAGCCATTAGTTTCTTTTCGTAAGTGCCATCGTCCTAAATATTGGTTTTCTCTATTAAAGTTGTAAGAGAATAACAGCAGTTATTTTTGTCTCAATAAAATGTTTCATACTAGAAAACAGTTTTATTATTATTAAACATATTTACTATGCTGCATTGTTCTTGTTATGGTGTTCGTTTCATTACAATTCTTCACTTACAGCCATGTCCACAGATATTACATACATAAATAACACATGAGGGGACATTCACATGTTTCAAACCTTGTTACGTGCAGAGAACGATTTTCGCATTCTATTTAATAACACTGAAATCATAAACCCGAAGTTGATTTCAAAAAATTAAAACTACTGGAAGCTATCTACATTAAAAAATACAACAACCTAAAATTAACAACATCACATCTGAAACCAGTGGTAACATTTTATAATGCTTAACGTAATGCGATTTTGTTCTGTGATGTCATCCAGCCGTGCTGAATTTAAATCGTCAACGACTTCCTGGAACAATGCGAAAAACGTTTTATGCGCGTTTCTACGCCGTCTTTTAAAATATTATCTTCTTTCTCCAGCTTTTTTGTTCATTTACTTTTGACACCTGAGGATGATTCGACGAAGAATCGAAAACGTTCGTGAAACCTATTAAACATTTATTATTTTTCTTGATTTTAATACAAAAATAGTATAAAATTGGAAAAATTAAAAAATGTTTAATTAAACAGACGAATTCTGTTTTTTTTTAACAATGTTTGTATAAATATATATGGTCAGGCCACGTTTTCCGCATGAGCGAGGAGGGAATCCCGAAACAAGTCATGTTCGGTGATCTCAGACGCGGCAAACGAAACGTTGGCAGACCTAAAAGAGGTACACGGATAGCTTGAAGGAAACGCTAACTAGCTTCGAAATAGACAGCCGAACGTGGGAAGAGACTGTCTCAAATCGAACTGGTTGGAGTCTCTCGAGCAAAAAGGGCCCGTGAGAAGAGAATGAAGCACAGAGTCAAACAGACACCATGACGTACTCGATCTTCTGCGTCGTCGTTGAAACCATTTGGTCATTTTCGCGCTTGCGATGAGACGAACAGCATTTAGTATATATTAGACTACATCGCATTGGTAGAGAATATGAGCTAAGAGAACAAAAAAATTGCTCATCAAGGCACCTGCGTTTGCGATTAACTTGCATGAACATCACATAACTATTTGAACATATTTCGTAAGTAAGATTTTCATAGAACAACGCTGGCTTCTAGGACTTCAAGTGTTTCATTAGTTGACTTTTGTACTAATGTTTTCGCGGATGTTAACAGGTGGTCTCCTTTTTGTAAAACACACAAACGTAAACAGGAAATATCTGTTGAATTCTTGCTTTTCACGTTCGTGTGTGTTATTACACCAGTAACAATAAAAGTACTAAACAACAGTTACAGACAATATAACTTGCGTCAACACCGACACATATAGAGAAAAGATAGCATTCTGCTAATGCACTAACAGCTAAATCGAACAAAGTTGCAGCTGTTCAATGAAAGCAGCACCGAACATACGTACACAAACTGAGTTACGAAATGTTATTCTGTTTCAAGTTACCAGAGCAAATTTTCGTTACGTTGATCTCGCAAGCACACACCTAAAGAAGGTCAGCTGACCATCAAAAAGGAGGTAAGATCGAAACCAGCAAGCGTTATATTATTATTTACAGTTCGATTTCATTTTTAATTTAATTCCATTTCTATTCAAAGTTTCTTTTCAGTTACGTGAATTATGTACAAACTTTTTAGAGAATAAAAATGACATTTTTCTGCAGTTGAATTCAATAAATATGTACGATATGACTTCAAAATAAAATCAACTACATATGTTTGAGACCACTTATCTGCAGATATGTGTGTTTATATTCAACGATATTTTTTTAATGTACTGCTAATCACGTAATAAACGATACAATTAATTTTCTTCGTAAGTTTTTACTGTTTTCCTTAAACGAATTGAGAACGTTCAAACAGGTAGACAATACAAGTATTTATGTCGAACGTTAATATTTAAACATAAATATCAATTTTCATTAAATTTGATTAAAGGTTGTAATAACAGGTGTTTGGATTAGAAGAGGTAAATGAAGATTTCCGTCGAAAACCTTGATAAGTAGCGCTGTATGTCTCTCTGTCTGCCTCTCTTTCTCTCTCTATCATGTATATATATATATATAAATATATATATATATATAAAGAGGAAGGATGTTGTAGTTTGCTTGAAGCATTCTGCGTGGTATGTAAGAAGTTGTGTTTGAAGGCTATGAAAATGCAGTTAGGTAGAAAACACCGTTGGGTCCGAGACGAAATAAAGAGAACAAATGCCAATATTTAAAGGTTTCAATAGTTTTAGATAATTAAGGTTATTTTCCTAAGTAGTGTGTCGAATTTGAATGGTGTCCGTGGTGTTGAATTCTTATAACTTTCGAGGTATACCTCATTTCAAAATGAGATAGTATATTAGAAATGGTTGTGTGAAATCCGCAGAAATAATTATTTATTCTCGCAGAAAAAAAGATTGCGATCTGGCATATATGTTGACATGTTTAATTAACGTTGTAATATTTTATCAGTAATAATTCTATTATTACTTTTTACTTCTATTTAATTTCAATTTATTTTTTTAAAATTATTGTCAAAATATATCGATTCTCGTAGTACTTAAAATACCTCTCTCTGCAAACTTTAGGTTAGCTTCTTACTTCCTGTTGCTGGCCTCTGGAACTCCATCCCTGCCCCTTGTTTCCCCGACACTACAGACATGCAGAAGTTTAAAACTAATGTAAACAGACATCTCGCTGCGCAGATCCCAATCTTGGTTGACTGCCCCCTACCTTCTCCCCTCTTTTTTCTCAGTAGCCCCTTATGTCTACAGTGGCGTCTTGCTTTGTTTGGGGTGAACTATGTTAAAAAAAAGTTTTAAAACACTTTCTGACAGTTTTGATAGTAGTCTATTCACTCGTAAATCACCACACGAGATTTTCTCGAAGTTCGGCCTATGTCAGCCTCGGGTACTCCCCATACATAGTACCTATGATTATGGACACATGACATACAACCCTCTCTAGTCTAACAGGACTAGCTCTCTATGAAAAAGTCAAAAATGATTGCAATCTTTTGGCATGGCTTCGTCTTTATGCGTAGAAATCTTGACTTCTGTCATTTAGATTCTGATTCTTTCCATGATTTGTTGCAGACTACTACTATGTTCTCCCAAATCTGATCCGTTCTCATCATTTTACTGATCCAAATTTATATAGTTTACCCCCCAAATCAACAATAATAGAAAAACAAAAGTTCTGCTAAATCCCTAATAATAAAAACCACAATCAATTTAAAAAAGAGCACACGACAGAACATCCTTTAAATTTCCTAATGGTTTTCTTCGGGAATGAAACATGCCCGTTTCAGTGTCTTTTTTAATCGTTTGAATTGTTTCTTATTGAAAACCAAGTACAACTTTTCTTTAATCAATCGTTTAAGGATGTCATTCTTTTACTAATATAGAGACCACATCTGAGGAAGTGCCACTTTCAATAACTAAGCAGACAAAGTTCGGCATGTACAATTTTATACATACGCTGCTATTGATTTATAAAAATGAGACATTTTTAAATCAGCGAACGCTGTTTTCTTTCTCTCCATCTCCAGTTATAAGCTAAATAGTTTTACTAACTGTGGTGATATTTCCTTTTGTTTATAATGGACGATTTTATTATTTTAATTCTTTACTTTCTGTATTATACTTTCCTATCTTTCTATACAATTCTTCAGATCTTAGGAACATTAATCCAGTATCATAATAATAGAACAGACACAACGTGAATTACGGCACAGTTTTTTGCGTAGACGTTCATTGTGGATAATATAGAAGTAAAGAGTCTTAGTATTTTATCATCTGATTTACATACGTGTTTATGGTATGTACAGACACTATATAAATTAGATGACAATGCTGAAACAGAGAGTCACTCTTCCTCCAAATGTTCACAGAGACATGAAGAAATAGTACAGAGAGGCGAGAGAAATTGATAGATAGCGGAGTAAGAGATGGAGATTCTTGTTCAGTTAATTACAAATTACGACTAAATAACCCCAATAAAAATTACATAATTAAATCTTAAATAAGAAACAACATGGATATTGGACCAGCCTTTGCTGATCCAATTTTATATAGTTTACCCCCCAAATCAACAATAATAGAAAAACAAAAGTTCTGCTAAATCACTAATAATAAAAACCACAATCAATTAAAAAAGGGCACACGACAGAACATCCTTTAAAATGCTACTTATACTAATAGTACTATTAATCAAAACAAATACACACTGACAGGATATAATAACAACATGAACAAAAAATAATGAGTAAACCAAAAGTAAGCTACATGTTACTAGTGGACTTCCTCCTTCCCTCGTCTGTCTGCTCTTTCTATTTAAGCTTATTAAACCGATGCTCAATTGACTAACAAAGACGTAGTTGGTCTGACTAAGCTCTCTGCTTCAGTTATATGTGTCTCAGAGCAAATTTGCTGACGACTTTTGCTTCTTTCTGTCACTTAAAACTTAACGCATCCTGGTTGCCAACCGTTGAACACGCTTCATGTGTACGCTATATTTGTGTAGATAAGGATTCGTTGCTTGAACGGCATACTCAAGAATGTTATGCCCCTCGTCGGTCTCAAACGACAAACGCGGTATCAAAAAGATGTCAGCGTAACAGTTAAGCAATGTACGTTCATATCGAACGTAGGTAAAATGTGTATGGACTCATGAAGGTGCGTATTCCCTAAAATATATTTTTATATTTTCTACTGGAGTTTCTCCTAAATGTATTTGGTTTTATTTCCGTTTGTCAGCGAGTCAGTTTCTCAAGAAAGTTCATCTTTTCGTCGATGCCACTATCAGATGAGAAAGGAACTACTGACAAATGGGTGTCCTGAACCGTTAAATATTATTTGGAGAACGGACAACGACGAAAATGCAGAAGCTTATGTAAGAAACAGACAATATATGGTCTCTTTTTATTTATTGTTCATTTATTTGTTTGGTTGACCGATACACAGACATATCTTCTGAAACTAGTGAACGAGAGTAATACACAATAGAGAGAAGCAAACATAAAAAGATACGGACAAAGAGAGGAGTATATTATAGAGAGAAATGCAAAGATGGGATTGCAGGAAAGTTAAATGAAAAGGACAGTTAGACATATAGGAAGATAGATAGGAACAGATAATTATTTTAAAAAGTTAAAAGTAACGTGAGAAAAAAGAAGAGTAAGAGATAGGAAGGTATAGCGATGTAATTGAAATATACAGAAGACAGTGAAAAAAGGAAATATAAAGGTGAGTTTAGAGGTTAGGGTTTGTTAAAACATGGATATGTAAATAGGGATCGAGAGATATAGGCAGGACAACGGTAGAGGAATATAGCGATCGAGAAACAGAGGTGTAAATAGAGCGAAGGATAGATAGATAGTAGACCAGAGAGAAGAGAGCACAGACAAAGGATGTAGTGATAATACAGAGACAGGTAAACATATATGAACAGAAAGCACGGGGATATAGATCAGGACAAATAGTGTGTGACATAAGGAGGGATAGGGACATAAATAGATAGATGTGGATCCGAATAAAAAACAGGGGATCATAATAGGAGAGTTAGAAGACAAAGACTGTTAGAAGCAGTAAATAGGAAAGGGTTGGAGAGATGGGGAGCATCATTACAAACATCATTATATATTAGGAGGGCCTGTGGACGAGTGGTTATAGCACTTGTCTTTGGGCTAGACGACCCGGGTTCGATCCCACTCACGGCATGCGAATTTTCGGGTCTGAAAACTCCCTCTGTCCACCCAGCAGTAAATGGGTACCTGATTAAAACTCAGGGAAGGTTCAAGGCAGCGGAAGGAGAGGGATGGGCTCCGCCTTCCATATGCTGTGCCCTAGACACGGTGATTCTTAACAAATCACCGCCGCTACGGCCATGGGCAGTGTGCGATGTCGGCAACGACACTCGTGCGCGTCCAGGCTATGCGACCTTTACCTTTTTTTATATATTAGATATTATAGTTCAGTAGATTTTTGTTGATGCATTTTTCATATGCGCTTGAATTAACGTTTCATTTTAACTATCAACCCTGGCAACGCTGGGTAGCCTTCCTAATATATCGATCATACATATAACACCATTACACGCCTGAGAGAGCATATACGTTCATCGATTGAGTTCATGAATTGTTCTACTTCAATGTTTTCTTTCATTCATTTTAACTCTTTTTTTTCGATTGTTACGTTTTAATAATTCAGCTGATCATTGGCATATTCACCAAAACATAGAATACAAAATATTGTTCTGCGTTCTCCTTGAATCCTAGAAATAATGTAATAAACACAATGTGCAGCGAACGACCTTGGACACATTATCCAACGTGTAAAGCTATCGGCTTAGTGTCCATCTAAAAATCATTAACCTAAATTGCTTCAAAGTGACTATTTTCGTCTGTAATTTAATAATTATTTTACAAAGCCTGTTGTTGGCAAGGAAACTGGTTTTTCAGCTGCTTAAAACCTTATACAAAGATCTTTGCTTGAACGTTCTTTCAATGTAATCTTATAATTTAAGTAATAATGTTGAATGTTTGGTATCTCTTAACTACAATCATTTTTTTTCATGAAGCTTTTTGGATCCAAACTCTCATCTCTATCCATCAGTGTATCATGATTCTTGGCGTTTTGGCTAAGATCAAAGTGTAGTATCTGTTCCGATGGATACTGCACCCCATAGACTGGTATTGTCTTGGCCTTCGGGTATTGATTTACGCCTGTCTATGTGTCTGTCCTGTGCAGTTCTAGGAGGTCCACCTTCCCAGGTCTCGCCTCCCCTCTTTGGGGAGGAGTAAGTTTATTGCTTACTGCCTGAGGCGCCCCTACCGGGGAATGCCGACGGGGCTGCCCAGGCAATTTTTGATGGTCAGAGTGCTCACCTCTCGGGCGCTGGCTTTTCAACCCCCACTTTCTCGACCCGACCTAGGGTCACATCTTACTTGTGGGAGTAAGATAAAAACTGGCCTTGTGCCTAACTCCTGGAGAGGAGTAAATCAATATCCATCAGTGTATCAGTAGTTCAACATTGTTCTGTTTGTGTTACAAAGCTTCAGTGTGTCGGTAGTTTTACTAGCTTTGTAACACAAACAGAACAATTTATGTCTTTTATTTTAAATGTTGTTAATTATTTAACTAATGTGATATTTCCGTCAATAGGTGGTTCACATTTATGTTCAGATTTTCTTGCTCTCCGCGACAGTGAGGAATGACACAAAGCCGGAGTGTGAGAAAACCAGCACTCTGCTAAAGTAGAAGACAATTAGGAATGGACAGGTTCTTCAAGCAATCAGCAATAACCCACTTTCTCGCTTATGATTACGTAATGCCTCGTAGAGTGTAGCTTCTAGAAGCATCTCAAACGATACGTAATTCAGACAATACAGTATCCGCTATTTCAGGTCAGTCAATAGGTTTCAAGAATAATTGCAAAAACATTATGGAAACCAATTTTTTCTTTCCAGGGTTCAGTCTTTTTAAATAAATAGCATTAAATAATATTTGTTCGAAATAGTATTTTCGTTCATATGTCAGCCTTAACTTTAAAAAATAATTCTGGGACGAAAAGAAAAATGCGTGAAAGAATTTCATGAAATACTTTAATGAACATTCAGATGACTGTTATTTTTTTGAAATTGTAACAATACTTAATTAAACATCAATTGAACTATATTCAGCAAATATCAGTTTCCTTAAAGTATCTCAAAGGGTTTTTTAGGGGCATGATATACGCACACTATTCCATGTTAACATTCAAATATTTCAGATGTGAATTGAATGTTATCTACATACATTAGGAACCTATTAAACAAGATTTCCTGCTTCATTATTTCTTTTTAAGAACCCTTAAATTTAATCCTTAAAAGTCAAATCTTTACTGAAATCAAATACATGTAAAGGATTTTGATTAAAATTGGAATAAGGATTCATGACATAAGGTTAAATGTCATTGTGTGCTAATGTACTTGCTGTAAGCAAAAATGAAATTAGTACGACTTTGTTTCACAAATTACCTTTACCAGTCCCCGGACGGGTATTTGCTAGTATATATATATATATATATATATATATATATATATATATATATATATATATATATACATGAGAGAGAGTTTTTATTTATGTTAGTATGTTTAACCTATCCATTTTCCATATTTTTATTAATCCTCTTTCTGTCTTCTCTTTTACACTAATTACTTCGTACTAATTGTATATCAAAACAATTTACTAACATCTCTAAGTGTGTCTTTACTATATGATATCATATGTCAGTATAATTAGAATGTGCTTATAATCAACGAGATAATAAACAGCATGCTTTATAAGTTGCATCCACCGAGATTAATGAGTGGAAGAGAGAGAGAGAAAGAGTGTGGAAGAGAGAGAGAAAGAGTGTATCTGAGAGAGATATATAATGCATACTTTATCAAAGATAGCATGTGCCATGTGTACTGTATATAGTCACACTCTTTTCCCACTCAACAACTTGCGATTAACATACCATAAATTGATTTACTGCTACTAGCATCAAAACTGGGATGCCTAAAGAAGTATAATACCATATGAGAGAGTTCCTTCTCTTAAACTAGCTAACCTACGAATAGTAAGGAGCATCGGTGTCCTAACTATGTAACACCTATCTTTGTAATACTAGACCGTAGCAATTAATTATTACAAAGAGTGTTAATATCGTCTCAAAGACGACTCCCACAGAGCTAGATCAAATTAGTTATACAAGTAGTGATGAAATAAATCTTATCCGAAAATGTACGTCAACAGAGCTAGGCAAGAGCTGGTTGATTCTGAAGCAAACATAGTGGTGATAAACTACCTGCATTTAATGAGCATTTATTATATACACGCTTATTTCTAATTCATAAATCTAATGAATGTGTAAGATACATTAGTAATATGTATCAATGGCGTTTTAGTAAAGATGCATAACTCAAAATAAACCTCGTGGGGTAAAACAGAAGACCACTAGACAGAAACTTCATTAAAACTACACGTTTGTTTGCAAGGTCGTGGTCGTTCGCTTTACAACTGAAAAAGAGACACAACAATACGACTAAGAAATAACAAAGAGACTAATATGTGTAGCAAAATATGGGTTTTATTTCAGAGAAATACATATGTGGCCTCCAGTAATCGAGTACATGATTAAGTGAGTTGACATGTAAACATCGATCGGTACTGTTCCATGGTGATAATGATAATGATCATTATCCTGACTGGAGTGTCCTTTTGTGTTATAATACTGATGCATAGACCAGTTGATGGTTGTTTTGATGATACATCCTGGTTCGTGGTGTCCTTTGATCTTTTAACGTTGAGCTTTTGCTTTTTATATAGCTGTTGTATGAATTGGTTGTCATGTTGATGAATATGATGATAATTGTTGATGGTAAAAAAGTATGCCATGGATATTGATTAATGATAGTGGTACATCTCTCATGAGGCTTCTACTGTTGAAAATAGAAATACATCAATAATCAGAACAATAAGCATAACGGTCTACGACTGAAACAATGCACGGTAATACTTATTTGAATTAAACAATAGCATATATATATATATATATATATATATATATATATATATATATATATATATATATATATATGAGAGAGAGGAATTATATTTGAAGTATATAATATTCAGAAGAAGAATAAATAAATAAATAAATAAATTAAAAAAATTAAAAAATAAATTAAATAAGTAATTAAACTCATAAAAAACAACACAATTAATTATAGTTTAAGTTTTATTACAATTGCTGCGGATATTAATATTTACTGCGTTATATGCAATATTGCCATCCACACCTTTTAGAAATTTGAAACACCTACCATTTGACAAAGAGGTCTTCCTCGAAATATATTATGGAACACGGTCACACAGATTACATCAGTGTTGAAGTCTTGCCTAATCAAGTAAGATTTGCTATATGAAAAAAACAATTATCAAAAAAGTTTTTGAAAAATATATAATTAAAATCACTTCTCAACGCCGACATATTTCCATTTCTTGCATTGTGGTAGCCTTCTAATACTCCTCTATATACGTATTACACATAATGCTTCAAGCAAACTACCTTTCCTTATATATATATATATATATATATATATATATATATATATATTATATATATATTATATATATATTATATATATATATATATATATATATATATATATATATATAATTTAATATAAAAGCTATTTTTTCAGGTTTTTGGAGACTTTCTTCCATAGTAATTAATAAGATGAAACAGTATTTCATTGTGATTAGCCAATATTTCTTTATAATACTATAAAAATATCATTTTTCGATTTGGACATTGTGTTGATTTATTCAAAAATGTATTTCGGTTCTGTTTTCTTTATTTTGGAAAGGTTTTAACATGTGGTATTTTTTCATTATTTAGTTTAATCAATTTAGCTGACTAATTAACCGATCCGCCTTTCCTAAAGAAATTCTACTTTTCATCGTAACATCGCAGCGCCATAGATATTAATTTCGTCCATCAAAAAGAACATTTCGGAATAACTATAAGGTTATTCGGCTGTAGACTTAAATAGAAGAATACAATTATCGATTTTATTCAGAAATTACAGTTTTTATTTTTATTTTCTCTGGTTTGCTTGTACAATCAAAATCGTAGGTTTTCGCATCGCGTCTGGACGTCAAATATATGTTTTTGCCTATAACTCGTGAGACAATTTTACAATAAAAACGTTTCCAGCTTTTTTATTGATTTGATCTTGAAGTAACTGACGTTAACAGTTATTCTCCAGTTTTTAAACGCACCAGGAGTTATTACGAAATATACGTTGGAGTTTTGCTTTTCTTGTACTTTAATATCTGTTCGTGTTTTCAGTCACGACAAGATAGGCGACAGACCACATTTACAAACGTATGGAACATTACTTATGTCGACACTGGTCTTGTTTAAATGGCGTCCGATGTTGTGTGGACTTACAATGTAATGTTTATTTTAAATGTGAACTTAAATCACGCATGGTCGCTAGTAGATAGCAACAAATGGTATATAAAGTTGAATTCGTAGCAGAAAATCTCAGTTATAAGCTAACAAACGAATTGCATTTCAATTGAAATGGAGAAGGATGCTCACCACTTTGTATATCCTAAGTAGCGCTTTAATAATATTCAATAAATACTTTAAAAATAACATTTCTTATATAAATAGAGTTTGTCTGTCTTTACATGCATCAGTCACAATTTTGCTGTCATCACTATTTTTTAACGTAATAAATACATTGCGGACTTTTGTCCGATTTCGACATATAAGAAATGTTCACGATTAGGAATGGAAAATATTGCATACTTGTAAATAAGTATTCCTAACTAAGTAAGCAGTTGTCATGGCATGAAAGCGAAACTGAAACCTTGAAATGTTTCGTCTTAGTGTTTACCAACTGAGCAACTTGTAATTTCTTATAAAATGAGAGGTTAAAACGTTACCGTGACACCATTATTCGAGCTTTGGCGTAACGTGATAGATTCATGATTTACGTCATGTTTCGAAAGATGAATTCAAATATAAGGGATAATAAAAATTTAAAAAAATATCTTTATCTTATCAATAACGTTAGAAATTATTTTAATAGTCCCAGATGATGTAGGATTATTATTACATAGTTCACCTCAAACAAGACAGGTCGCCCCTGTAGACGTAAGAGGGTACTGAGAATTACTGTTTAAGTTATTGGGAGCTGTGCAGCAAGATGTCTGTTTAAATTAGTTTTAAATTTCTGCATGTCGGTACAGTCGGGGAAGCAAGAAGCAGGGAGGAAGTTCCAGAGGCCGGCAACACGAGGAAAGAAGCTATTGGAGTATAAGGCTCACCAGCATCTGGGTTAATTACGTATGGCCGTTAAGAACAATTTAATATTTAATATATACTAAAAAGTGCGCCTGTATGACTAAAACATAAAACTTCGAATGAAAATAGTTTACGCTTGTTTCAGTAGAAAATTTACATCAAGGGATTACATAAAAAACATTAATTAGTCGGTATGCCCCCTTAAGTTAAAAATAGCATTTTTCCTCTGAAAATATTTATTTGAAGACACCATTTTCGTAGATCTGTAAACCTTATGTCAGAAATAGCCGGCTTTTTTTATTTTTACGCATAGGTTGTAAATATAATATGGTTAGGTGTGTTATATTTCCGTTTAACATAACATATTCATTGATTTAACTTTAATAAACTTTTGGACTGCCTCGCATGGTTAATTTGTAAATACCAATATTTGTTGGTCTATTGAAATCATATTTTCCGTAATTTGTTAGGCCGAAGTTTAAATAGCATTTTCGTCGATCTCTCTGGTTAATTATTCGTTTGATCTTTTGGTAAAATGTCATGCTTAAGATTGAGAACGAGTTTTGATTGATAAAAGCAAAAAGATATGCGCATCTCATGAATATATACGTTGTTGTATTTTAATCGATCTCAGATAATCGTACTTGCAAATCATATTTACGAATTCTTGCTTTATATCTGTATTCAAATATATTATTTAAGTTTGCAAAATGATTGATCGATATAATCGATTGTTGTCGAATGTTTTGGACGCCGTCTATCACCTTTGGCAATCGGCTGGTCAGACAGTGAGGAATTACATGAATAAATAAAAGAACACTTTGGTCAAAATTGAAATAGTCCATTCGGGATAATAAAAATGAAATGAAGAAATAATATAAGATGAACCATTACCAGAGAAAGAAAAATAAGAGAATCGACGGAGGAAGGGTTAAAATTAGGTAAGAGAATCGACGGAGTAAGGGTTAGGAATGAGAATCGCCGGAAGAACGGTTAGATAAGAGAATCGACCGAGGAAGGGTTAGGTTAGAAAATCGACGGAGGACTGGTTAGGTAAGAGTATCGACGGAGAAAGGGTTAGGAGTAAGTAAGAGTATCGACGGAGAAAGGGTTAGGATTAGGTAAGAGAATCGACGGAGGAAGGGTTAGGATTAGGTGAGAGAATCGACGGAGGAAGGGTTAGGATTAGGTGAGAGAATCGACGGAGGAAGGGTTAGGATTAGGTGAGAGAATCGACGGAGGAAGGGTTAGGATTAGATAAAATAATCGACGGAGGAAGGTTTAGGTAAGAGAATTGACGGATGAAGTGTTATGGTTTGTATTAGGTAAGAGGATCGACGGAGGAAGGGTTAGGTAAAATAATCGACGAAGGAAGGGGTAGGTAAGAGAATCGACGAGGGAAGGGGTAGGTAAAATAATCGACGAAGGAAGGGGTAGGTAAGAGAATCGACGAGGAAAGGGGTAGGTAAGAGAATCGACGAAGGAAGGGTTAGGATTAGGTAAAATAATCGACGGAGGAAGGGTTAAGTAAGAGAATTTACGGATGAAGTGGTATGGTTAGTATTATGTAAGATAATCGACAGAGGAAGGGTTAGGTAATATAATCGACAGAGGAAAGGTTAGGATTAGGTAAGAGAATGGACAGAGGAAGGGTTTTGGTTAGGATTAGGTAAGTGAATCGACGGAGGAAAGGTTAGGGAGATATACAAGTTGTTACTGCTGGGCTTTATTCATGAACAAGGCAGAGAGAATCAACTGCAACACAGCCACAGTGTAAAAAGAAAAAGAAATAATGAGAAATGAAAGAGAAAAAGGGTATTGCTCCTTAAAAACGAGGCGTTCGGGTAGGATTAACAAATCAAATAATACACAGGAAATGCAAGTAGCGTGATGCTGTGGAAATTCCACCGTTGAATTCATTTATTTCCAATTCATTTTTGAAAAGTTCAATTATTAAGAAGTCTGAGAATTGTTAAATATAGTTTTACTTTATAATAACATTAAATTCGAGGGTTTTATTTTAACATGATGGTTTCTACAATTGATTTTAATACTTCAAAGCCATGCAATTATATTTGAACAAACTTTTCGCTTAAGTGATAAGAAATTTTGTGTGTAAAAATAATGTTGAAAATATGTCATGATTTTTGTTTGTAAATACTTTGAAAGGATCATTGATTTTGAGCTTTATCCAAATGTTCGTGTAATCAACGGCCATCTTTACTGCAAGTGACGTGATTGTATCTACGATAAGCTTGTTGGAAAAAAGCCAAGTGGTGTTCGTCGAAAACACGTTTTGCTTTACGAAGACATTGTAAAGCAACATACCGCCAGAAAACAAAAACAGCCACAAATTTGGACTGTGTTGAAGTTTAGGGTTACGTTGCGCCGCATTTATCAATATGAATAACCAACAGAAAAATAAGAGAAAAAGGAAGAAAATACAATAAAAATTAAAGAATATGATAACTTGAAGACAAAATAAAAAAAGTAATAAAAAAGTAAGTTTACCGTTAAAGAGAAAGAGGAAAAATAAGTAGAAAAAAAGCAACTAGAACAAAATATAATTAAGATGAATGATTTACCAAAAAAAAAGAGAAAGATAAAAAATAAAATATTTATTCATAAACAAGAAGTAAATGAAAAGGAACCTAATTTCTGTCATGCAATATTTATGGAAAAAAAGCGAAAATGCAGTTCGCCAAATTACAGCAGGTGAATTCCAGCGGTCTTTCTCACCCGAGTTAATCAAACGGAAAATTCACTGGGACGTGTCGACCATTAATTCTGGTCATGACAATCTCGTCGAAGCTTTAGCCAATCTGATTGCCATCGGGCCGGTTGCTTAAACGATAGTCCGTGCGCTGAAAACCATGTAAGCGTAAGTAATTATGGCAAGCAGGAAGTAGTTGTTGTAGGTTTTTTTTGCCAAGTGTAGTTTGGCTGATGACGCCACCTGGTGGACGGAATTCGAGTTAACACATGCTCAAATTCGTTTTCTCAAATCGTTATTTGCCTCGTAAGCTGTAAAAGAAAATCTTTTTATGTCAAACACACATCTTTAAAGAGTTACGTGATTTACGGGGTCGCTTTTTATTATGATGAATCTGCGAGATAAACGATGAAAATCATATTTAAAGATCTAAAAAAATAACATCACAAACTAAGACATGAATAGGATTCCCGGAGAAAATCCTTTTTAAAACTAGACCTCACGAAGATGGCATTTCTATTCAGCCGACGGAAAAGCGTTTTGTAGAGATGCTTTTAATAGAAGTTGGGGTATAGTCTTGGCCTCAGACAGACATATACGAAATCTCCATTAGTCATAAATTATAATATATACCGTTACATTTCCAAAGGAAATCATATACTTTTCGACGATTATGTTATATATATATATATATATATATATATATATATATATATATATAATAAGGATATTTTTTTTTATAAAATATTTAGAAAACCTTGCACAACGCAGATTATTTGTTTTTAAAATAAATTATTTATTCATCTCAAAAACCTAGACGGATTTTCAACTTGGCCACGAGAATGTCTCAACAAAGAGAAAAAAAGAAAAAAAAAGAAGAAGAAATATTCTTCTGAAGATTGTAGATTTACGGAAAGTACTCAAGTTTATAAAAAAAAATTTTTGAGATGAATAAATAATTTATTTTAAAAACAAATAATCTGCGTTGTGCAAGGTTTTCTAAATATTATATTAAAAAAATATCTTTATTATTGCCACTTACCCAACCTTTATTATTGCCACTTACCCAACGCTTCAAATTGTGTGACTTTTCAAAGTATATATATATATATATATATATATATAGATATATATATATATATATATATATATATATATATATATGTATATATATATATAAGCACTTTTATACATACTCCCACACACTACCAAAAAATAATTAATTAATGAAACACAAATTATGTAATCAAATAAATAGAAATAAATTAATACACCCAGTTTGATTATTTAAACAAATAGATGTGATACACTTGCTCTTTATGCCAAATTACATTTATACCTATTCCCACATATTACAGGAAACTTATAAATTAATTGATGAAACACAAATAATATAATCCAATAAATAGGATTAAATTAATACACCCATTTTGAATATTTAAAGTAATACATATGATCCCCTTTCTCTTTTTATGCCAACACTTTTATTTTCAATCATATTTTGCGTTTTAAAATCAGTTTTAAACATCTTCACATCTTTACTTTCTTATATTTTCCTTCCCTACTTTTCTCCTTTATCTTTCTTTCCTTTCTTTTCTTTTTCTTTTTCCCCCTTCCGCACTCAGTTTAGAATAAACGCCAGATCCATGCTTCCGCGCCACTCCCCGTCCTCCACATCTACTGACAGCCAAGCTTGGCTGTGACATATTTTGAAACTTTCTAAAAAATCGAAATTAATATTCTGTATAATTCTTCTACATTGCTGTCTTCATCCTGAGGAAGTCTTTCAATGAAGACGAAACGTTGATGAATACATAAATTACATAGTGTTTACCTTTCCTTTTTTCATTTTACATATATATATATATATATAGTATTTCATGTATCCACATAAAATTTTATATGTATCAATTTTCAGTATTCACTGCTCGATACGTAAGTAGAGCTAGGTAGTAAGCTATGCAAATATATTTATGGCAATTAAGCTACACAGAGGCTCCCGCGTTTCATCCCCGGGGGAATCTTCAGGCTAATATGTATACATATATACATATATATATATATATATATATATATATATATATATATATATATATATATATATATATATATATATAGTAGAGAATGGTAGTTTGCTTGAAGCATTGCTGGGTATAGTAGTAGTATGTTTTTAAATGACTGTGGACAATGCAAATTCTGAGTAAGATGCAAGTTGTAAGGAACAAAAACAATAAATCGAATACGAAATATTACTTACTATTTATTTTTCCTAAAATCTTACATAACAACAAGAGTGTTGTTAGCTGTTGTTGTGATGTCCGGATGATTAAAAAATCATTATTTAATATTTCGGGAAAAGAAACTTCCCTATACCAGAAGAATTCCTCGACTATTTAGAGAATCTGACAAAATAAAAAAATAAAAATAAATATATATATATGAGATGTAAAAACACAACATAATCTTACGAACATGTATGCGTATATTAATTGATACAAAGATAGGTATGTGAATCTGTTTATATATTAGTATGTAAGAATCTACTTATAAACTTATGAAATGCAAATGGTGAAATTCATAACATCGCTGCTATGTGTAAGAGATCGAAATAAAGGCTATATTTTGTTTAATTTTATTTCGTGCAAAGTTAGTAAGAATTGGGTTGAATATCTCCTTGAAAATTCAGATAACTCTTTTTTATAATAGGTATAACCCATAAATTAAAGACATTCCACAGATATAAGTGATTGGGAATAAAAAGAATTGCATCTTTGATCTCAAAGGGTTAATACATATCGACGGTTAGTGTTAGGGTATAACTTTTCGAGCACCCTCTTTGCTTCGGAGGAAGAAAGTATGTCGCTGTCACAAACTGCCTTTCAGAAAAGACTAATGATATCAGAACACATACTACACTTCCTCCCTAAATAATAAGGAGCTAATGTATGGAATGATGGGATGATGACACATGAGCATATACTAGAGTACTCCTTAAAGGAGATGGTCTTATAAGAAAAGAACATTACTATGGTCTTATAAGAAAAGAACATTACTATGGTCTTATAAGAAAAGAACATTACTATGGTCTTATAAGAAAAGAACATTACTATGCTACCCGCGGTAACAGCAAGTTTTCCGTAGAGCAACGAACGACTTACAATAATAAAATGAGCTGTAAAATTAATTTAATATTAGAAAAAAATATTAATGAAGTTCAAAATACTCTATATTTTTGTCTTATCTTAGATGTGGCGTTTCGTCGCTCTTCCTGTCTCAAATTAAGCATTGTGTTCTCGGGAAATATTTTATAGACCCTGTTCCGAAAATTTGGTTTGCCCTATTTCATTTTACATTATATTTAAATATTTCATTTTACATTATATCTCATAGTTTATTATATCACTCCCCGTCACGTTTTACACACAGCCATCTTATCGTTTGTATTAACTAAACAACAAAGTCTGAAATAAACTAAAACACTTTTCTGTTTTACGGTCGAAATACAAAATGATCCTTTCTATTAAATGGTTCGGACATCCGTTGTTATCATTTTGGAAACTATGCATTGATAATTTAAATAAGGAAATTAGTTTTAAATGCATCCACACGTCGTTTCAAGGGGATATGTCCATATGTCGATCGGTCGGTTGGTATTTCTGTCCGTACGTTTATTACACTTAAGTTTGAAACTACACCATGTCAGAAAATGCGCAGATTCCAAGCTTTCCAAAAGCGAGGCTCTATCCGTCGATAGGAACGCTCATTTCTAAATCAGAATGCTCTTTCTTTTGTTACACTTATATTTTAAATAACCTGAGGATCGAATAACTAATGTAAATGGTCAACACATGTTTATTTGAGGTACTATCCGTCGTTTAATCTATCCCGTTTCTTTCTATGCATCGTAGCAAAGCCGCTTACGGAGTTGTAATAATAGCATGTTCGCTGGTCTGTCAAACTTTGCTTTTAAATCGCAATTTCTACCGCTGAACGCAGAAAGTATGTAGTACACATATAAGAAAGTCATGTTAATCAACTTTAATCAAATGTAGTACACATCTAAGAAATACATGTAGTACACATGTAGTACACATACAGTAGTACACATGTAGTACAAACACATGTAGTACACATCTAAGAAATACATGTTAATCAACTTTAATCAAATGTAGTACACATCTAAGAAATACATGTAGTACACATGTAGTACACATACAGTAGTACACATGTAGTACAAATACATGTAGTACACATCTAAGAAATACATGTTAATCAACTTTAATCAAATGTAGTACACATCTAAGAAATACATGTAGTACACACGTAGTACACATACAGTAGTACCCATGTAGTACACACACATGTAGTACACATCTAAGAAATACATGTTAATCAACTTTTTTTCAAATCATCTAAAGAGACTCTGATTTTGCGCGTATTTATTAAGTGATGTTTATTCAAAGTTATTTAAATTTTCCCAGAGAGCTTCTGGCTTTCGATATTACTATTTTAATTAAACTAAATAAAAGAGAATATAGTTAAACTTACTTAGTCCAACGCCTTATACTATGTGTCATCTTCATAATATTAGATCTATTAATTCATATGTATGAACATAAACACATATTTACATTTATATCTGTAGAGAATAAGACCGAATTTATGTGTAGTGGATTTACATTGTGAAATATTTACTTCCAGCTCAAGCCTAAGCGTATAAGACAACGTTAAAGAATTATGTGTTGCAAATTGAGAAACCCCATTAATTCTTTTTAACGGTTCATCTTTGTAACAGTAATGAAGAGTCTATTCTGTTTTCTACAGCCAATGTATAACATCTAGTTGTTTTCTCTTATGTTTATGGTAATTACCGTGCTCGACTGATCTTCAATGTATTCTCCTTCACCGTACGCCATTATAAAACATACGTATATAATTTGGGTTATTCGAACTACTGTTCTCATCTTCGTACAACGTTTCGACCGCTGTAACATCCGGCCTATCTTTTCGAACGTCGGAATTTAGACGGAATTTTGAACGGAACCCTGTATTTAATCCACGAGGGGAGCATGCTCTACTTCCGTCAGCCATGGCTGGAAAGAATTCTTCAGTAATTCGCAATTCTTCGTTACGTCCGAACAGGGGTCAAACATTAAGATGACTATCATTTAGAACTAAATTCTACTTAGTGCTATATTCACTGCGCCACAGTTCTTGCCACCCTCGTAGATTAAATAAAAGGTTTCGTTCGAAATTCCGTCAAGGTTCTCGAGTTTGAAAAAATATATTTAAAGAAAGCCGAAAGTTACAGCGGCCGAAACGTTGTTAGAATAACATCGAAGATGAAAACAGTGGTCCGAATAATCAAAACTATACATATTATCAATCCACATCTAAAAAAATCTAAAACATAAAACATACTTGTTTTCAAATCTTACGCCAGACACACAGAATTTTCGAAAGTAACCGAACTCAGTTTATTCCATTAATTATTTTAAATCCTTCCATTATAGTTTTCATCAATCAACTTTAATCATCACATTAACGTTTTTTGTCGAGCGGATTTCGGCCTGTATAAAAGGTGATTCCTTAGTAAAAATAAATGCTAGATTGATGCGAAAATATGGAAATATATACGTATTCATTGCCTTTTGCTTGCGTGTATATAGAATAAAAAAAATAACGTTAAGAGTTTTTCACATTACTCTACCATGGCTACCATTATATGGATTTGCATTAAATAGAAAAATATGAAAATGTGTGTGTTTTTATAAAGTAAATAAACGCCACATGTATTAAACGGTTTAAAATAAATCTATTTCGCATCTCAATATTTGGACTACTAAATCTATAAAGAAACACTCTCAAATCTGCTGGTCGAGCGGTATGTTAAATTGTCCCGGTGGTTCCATATTTGCTGACATACCATGCCCTCGTGGTTTTGTTTATCTGTCATGTTGATTAATTACTTGTTGCCCTTTTGCAGAATCCATGGCGTCGTTTCTTAAGAAAGTTGGACAAGTATGTTTGCTTTGAACTGTATTTTTCTCTCTGAGACCTTGAAGTGGAGACAAACAGGACATCTTTCTAGTTGTTTGTTTTTAATATTGAGAGTGGCAGCGTATGTAAACAAATGTACAAAAGTCTGTGAAGAAAAAAAGAAGAATACGATTTAGCATGGAGAATTCCAGATGGATATTGAAAATATATAACTACATTCTTTACATATTTACTTGCAATAATTGGCTTTTTTCTGTCGCATATATTTGTTAGTATAAATGACGAACACACATATACCAAACTGCGCCCCCACTTGAACGAGGACGAACAGGCTGAGGAGGATGGTTGGTATTATGACGAAAGAACATACACTACGCCTTTAAGTGAGTGTGCTTCCTGTGATGAGAGATTCAAGAAAACAGTACAGATATAACACTACACACTAACAAAAGACATGATGGACTTTCCCGTCGATTTCGACGTATGAGTGCCCCACTAGGGGGGGGGCGTGAATTTGAAATTGCAAGGGTTGCGCAAACCCAACAACCGCTCTCCTGAGTCGGCATTGCTTGATTCCAATGACAAGTAGTAGTACAAGACGACTGGAAACAATGCCGAGATAAGCAGAGAGCACATACAGCACCTGGTATTCTCAAATGGTCACCCATTTAGTACTGGCCAGGTTCAACGCCGCTTAACTTCGGTGATCTAACGGGAACCGGTGTGTCAACGTGATTGTGCCGTATTTCTGCTAGCATATATGACGAACGTACATATATTAATTATAAAATAACAGCGAAGGCGTATGTAATGCCTAAGAGGATGTTATCATGGGGAACCTGACACGCCTCTCAGATCGCGAGGACCAGCAACATTTACTTCTTGACGTCATTGCCCGAGACGGGTGCGACGAATGCCATAGCCCGCACACGAACGCTGACTACATTGTTATAATAGTAAAAAAAAATGATCTGCTGAGCTGGCCTCTGTCCCTTCAATACTCTATAACAAATGCCTTGCCGAATCTTGCTTCTCTGATAGGTGGGAAATTACATATGTGATACAAGTCTTCAAGAACTCTCCTGATAGTACCGACCCTCATAATAATCGCCATATCAGTCCATTCCGTTTCTTCGATAATATCTTTTAATCTTATATCAATCTAGGGATAGTCCGCTATCTCGTTAATGCTAACTGTGTTTTTCTCAATAAGTATGGATTTAGACAAGCACGATCTACTGCGTATATCCTAAGAATCATCTTGTAATACATATACAAGATACTGGACAAGACGGGTTAAGCTAGTGCAGTAGTGATTGATATATCCAAGGCATTTTATATTGTACTACATGAAGGTCTCTGATAAAACACAATTCGTATATTTCTGGACGTATACTTAAACATATATCGAGACTTTCTATCCAAAAGAAGTATTCAAGTTGTCCTCGATAGCCGTTAATCAAGAAACATGAAAAATATGCGGATATATATTTTCAATCGTTTATCATATATCATAAAAATAAGAAATCAACTTGCGAAGGTGTAGAAAGTCGTTGCAATTATACATTCCCAGATATATTCTAAGGTGTCAAAGGGTATCACCTATTACAATAATATAGTATAAATTGTCCAAAAAGGGTATCACGTATTGCAATAAGGTGTATATTTACGCATAAAATATTTCCAATATTGGCGCCTGGACAGTGTCTATAATCGCACACATGTGTTTACTATTTATATGTTATCACATACTCTTACAACTATACTATAGATTGTCTATTCATTTACGGCTAAGCATATATTTCTCGCTTAACTAGGTATGAGATCTCAAACTTTAGCGTGTCGGCATGTATGTATACACATATAAGACATCAAAATGTTTACTCTGTATGGGGTTAATTATGTGTTGAGCTAACGAGTAATTCTTTACCTAATACAAAAACAGCTTGAACTTATAAACTCATACTGAATAACAACATCTTGTTATCACTGGCCGATTCAGCACTGACATTCTAAGCAAGAGCATATATATTACACAGACTAATTAATTATTGAACTCATACAAGAAATACGAATCCGTAAAGTAATTAACAATTTTTATTCATTTTTTTTTATTGTTTCTGTAATTATTGTTTATTTTCTTGAAGATCACATGACAAGTCTTCACGTTTACTTGGTATTTTCTCCTAGTTGCGTTTTAAACATCATAACAATCAGTTGTGTTATATATATATATATATATATATATATATATATATATAGTGTGTGTGTGTGTGTCGGCATTTGAGTTGCTAAATACTCGGAATCCGGGGTTTCGAATCGCATGACCAGTAGTGAGTAGTCATATATCTATGTCGATGAGTCCCGATTATAAAAGACGAAACGTATACGTACATAGATAATAAACAAAACAAATATTTATTAGTATTTAGACAGCATGACGTAGAACGTATGAACAAAACAAATATTATATATATATATATATATATATATATATATATATATATATATATATTTCACTGAATATGGAGCTACTGTTTGATACAAGTTGGGGACTCATTTTTGTGGTTAACTCAATGAAAATGTGTATTTCATCTAATTTGAAAGAATGTGTGCATGGATGTGTATATATATATATGTATGTGTGTGTGTATTTGTATGTGTGTACATCTGATTTTTTTCCAATATGATATATATATATATATATATATATATATATATATATATATATATATATATATATATATATAATGTGTATGTTTCAATAAAGGAAATAAAACTGTCCAACAAAATATGGAATGGCTAGTATATGGAATGAGTGGATTAGCAAACTGTTACCATGAATACGATATGTCCCACATATTGAAATATTGGTGCCCGTGACAACTGTAAACATGTTTTAATAAGTTATGCTAACCACCTCCAACACATTCAATAGTGTTTGGAGCGAGCCTCATGTACTATGCGGATATATATCTGCAAATATGTACCCATAATGTTTGTATAAATATACCCTATACTATAATATAGACATACTATTACATAAACACAATAAATTATAGGATACTATAACTATACTTATCTCGCTTGCTTTTTGGTTTGTTTGTTTAGCACTCCGCCAAAGAAATCTAAGGGGTTCAGTTAAACTACGAGATGGGGATAACCATGCTGAGTTGTTGACGTAATATAAGGATAACGTCACCCACTTAACCAGAAAGAGAAACAGGTAGATTGTTGTAGATAAACAGTGACCAAAAAGCCAATGGTCGTCTACTTGATGAACGGATATATGTCTAAAAATATGTTTTAGTCAAAATGGACGAGACTTTGAGGGAGAGAGAGGGGGAGAGGGGGGAGTAGGAGAGAGCGACGGTCAAAACTTACAAAGAAAGAAAAAAGAACGAGACGGAATAACCAATAGAGAAAGGGTTACAACAATAGATTACCTATCACATAAGCAGATAATAAAATACATTATTCACGTTTTTATCAACGACCGAAACGCTCTGAAAATAACAAGCAAGATGAGAATTGTAGTTCGAATAACCTCCAGCCAAATCGAAGAACTTATTAATAATTATTAATTAATAGAAGAAATTATTAATCATCATCGAAAACAGATCTAGGTCCACATAAACCTGCAGCGAAACGGATAAAGGCGTTGAGTAACAACCAGTTTTAATAGACAGTCTTCCAAAAATTGTAAGGTTTAAATCTCAGTATAAATTACACTTACTAATAATAATATAAAATGTCGTACTAACACGTCTACACGTTCATGGACAAACGAAAACAACATACTCCCGTCAATCCAATTAAGGGTTCAGTTCGAAATTTCACTGTTTAACAGAAATATTCCCAAGTCCGAAAAGGAAGGGGGAACAAGAACAATCCACACCGTGGATTATATTAAGGCTTCTGTTCGAAATGTGTACTAGATTCTCCAATTAGTTTAATATTTCCGAGTTTTAACATATGCGTATGTAGAGGTTTGTAGCTGAACTCGAACGAAATGTTGTGGTTATTACATCGAATATGAGAATAGTTGACCAACCAATCAAATTAATAGAAAATTCTACTTTTTGTTAACAAGTTCAGACGGCAACACAAAAGAAAAGTATTTATAATGAAATGAGTTCAATAGTTTATGTGTGATCTTGTTCAAGAAATTGTTCAAAAATTGTTTAGAATTTTAATTCCTTACCTAAAAGTGTATAAATCTATTAAAATTAAAGATGATGTGGCAGTTATTCCATCACTCTAAACATTCCTGAGTCACGCTGCAATCTTCTACAGATTGAAGGGTCAGATACCTGCCAGGATAGCGTAATGCTGGCACATCTGGGTAGTGCCGCTCAGAGAAGTCTTTAATGTCATGAGGGAGACACAAATCGTTTTGCAATCCAGTTGGGATAATTTTTTCGATGTCCTTTATCACAGAAGAGACGTTACTTTCCTTTCTAAACAATTTCATAATTTCCATTAAAGGTTCTCGATTCACAGCAAAACATGTTCCTACCATCACTATAAGGAAATGGCCATGCTTCTTCTGTTTATTTAAAACAAAACGGAATGTCTATGAACAGTGTTTCTTTCTAAAAATGTCAGATCTTTAGTACACATTGCCAGGAGACTAATTCCCTTAAGACTACAGCATAGTTTTTTTTCTTATCTGGCTTTGTACTAAAGTGATCATATTTTCTCCGTTCCATTCATCCTTTTCAATCCTCTCATACTAGTATTCATCTTCTAACTAATAAGTGCATCAACGCTACATTTGTATTCATTTATTATCTAAATATTTTGAAAAAAATGTTGTTGTGAATTCAACCTGTCTCACAAATAAAGACATGCAATACTGAATACATTATGTATTGCTAAAATTATGTTTTCTGAGAAAGATTTGTTGTTTTACGGAAAAACAAAGAACAACCAACTCTTTTTTTCTTATTTCTCGTTATGGTTTCTTATATAACAGCGAAAACACATACATATTTGAGTGATATTCGAATTAACTTTGATTACATTGAAAGGGTGTATTTTTCTTTTCAAAAAATAAATATAAAAATTTGATATGGGTGTGATTTTAGTAGAAAATAACTGTAGCGATAAAAAAAAGAATTTCCTACAATGCATTGTATTCCTTCCTCAAACGGAGCTGCTTATAATATCTGAACAATAAATATGCGTTTTATACAGCAAACACATCATTTTTAATATGTAATGTTGGAAGCTTTGTACAATCTTCTTTTTCTGTAGCTAATAATATGCTCTATGCGATTTGACCAATTAGATATCAGTCTATCAACTGGGAGGTGACGGTGGTTAAGTTGATAACGACACGGACTGAATACCTGGATGTTCCAAGTTCGAATCCAGTCGGTTCCACAGTATCACTTTCACTTAGGGATGTTGGCAACCTTCTCGTGGTCCTTCCCGTAAGTACCATATGTATTTCCAGTAAGATTTCTAACTAGAAAAACATCCGGGAAACTAATGCCAGCACCAGAATCATCTGATTCACAGGAAAGATGAAGTATATCAACTAAAGAATTGTACATCTGTGTCCACAAAAAAATATTCGTAGTTTTATCGTAAAAGATTTTCAGATTTCATCGGTCAGTCGACGTTTATTGGTCCTCCGATTTATAAAATCGGGGGAGTTATGTTTTGAGGCATGTCCATCCGTCCGCCCGTCCGGATTTTTCTCCGCAAGCATCCATTGAATATCTCTGAAATTTTGCATGAAGTTGTAACTTTGGTCAGATTAGAAAGTGACATTCTCCGATTTTTGAAAAAATATCTGGTTAGCCCCCCCCCCCAGGGGGTCAAAAGGCCACAAAATGGCAAAAAATTACCCTTTTCTCCCATAACGATTGATCCATCCATTTAATTTATCTGAAACTTGGCCAAAATGTGGAGGCAATTGTTCTGGATGTAAAATGAGCATCCTTGACTTCAGAAAAATTATGGTTCGCGCCCACACGGGATCAAAGGGGGGTCAAAAATGCCCCAAATATCCCAAGTTTATTGCCTTTTACACTCGCCACATCGAGTCATACACAGAAGGGGACCACGCATGCGCGGCTTGTTAAGCATTGCAATCTGTATATTTATAACTCATTTTGAATTCACTCAAATTAAAATCAACTTAATATTCTCAAAATTAATTTTGGAATGTTGTTACGTAATCTTTTGAGGATTATCTTATATTAAATATACATCACTGTATGATTGCATTTTAATTAACACAGATGTATGAGTGTGCTCTTCAGATACCAAAATAAATATATTTCCCTAAAATAAACAAGTATAACTCTCTTATATCGACTTAGCTGTTATGATTAATCTTTTGCTACCAAAATGTTGGCGAGTGCTGTCAGTTAAGGTATCCGTCGCCGCCAAATCGAATTCCTATTTCAACAACTCTAACTCCGCGAACGTAAACACTTAAGATGTTCGCAAATAAACTGTAAAAAGACGATATCTTAATCAATCATTTTGACATATCAACGTCGAAAACGAACTAATAAAAAGACAAAAAACTAAATAGGGCTGGGTATAAGAAGCGTTATAAGGGTCATCTGTTCATGGTTAACATCCGGAAAATAGATTTCGAAGGGTTGGCATCGTATTTTAACATGAGACTTAGATTAGAGTTTCACTGGAAAATATAATGGAGGCGTGCGGGCTGTACAAGTAGTGTTGTAATAGACATTTTAAACCACTTTCCAAACAGACTAACGGAAATACTTTTACACCGTAACTCACAATACCACACAAACATATCTATGATTTAAATATGAAGTAAATTACTATTATATATATATATATATATATATATATATATATATATATATATATATATATATATATTTAAATTAATTTTTCGTGGTACAAATTTTGATAACGGCGAGGAATACGGACGTTTGGGACATTTTTGGGAGGGTAGAATGAGATTAAACAAATATAAAAACGAGAGAAAACGATTAAAAATAAATTAATTAATGTACTGAACCGGTTTTCGTCCACACTATTCAGAGTAAAACGTGGAAGTGATTGAATACGACTAAAACCTACAAAAATTTGTAATGAAAACTAGTGACAAGTTTAGGAGAAAAAAAAAATTATGGGGAGGAGAGTCATAAGTTCGTCACATTAAGTCCTAAAAGCCATTCCTTTTGCTTACAAAGGGAAGGTTTGATTGACTTGATATATATGGCTTCCAGGACCTTGAGGTGGAATAGAGAATGCGATCTACTTATGACAGAAAACCAGTCACTAGTGTACGTCGACGCACATTCGGCGCTATTTATGAGATGGGCAGCAATAGCAGACCTGGATGTATTAACTAAATTATTTAAATTATTTAGTCGGCCCTGGCGTATGGCAGGGGGGATGTGTTGTTTGATTCTGAATTCAAACCTTTGCACTATATATATATATATATATATATATATATATATATATATATATATATATATATACATAAAATTAAAAAGAAATACTAAAATAGTTGCTATTAATCTGCAACACCTAGTACCTTTTTACGACTTCAAGGTAAACATTTGCACGTAAATTGACGGTGTTTCAATGGGTTATGTTAAGTTTAATCAACTGAATATAGTTCCACTTGATCGAGTAGGGACGAGGTCAGTGACTCTAACCTTAATATCACGTGATGAAATCACAACGCTACAGGAACTACCACGTGACATATGAATAGTGCCAAACTAGGCGCCAAAAGAGATTAAACTGTTGTATATCTAGTTCGTAATAAATGTTCGTGCCTGTTGCACGTGTACTAAGTTTTCCTCATTGATTCTTGGCTTTTCTTCCTCGTCTTTGTGGTTCACTGCCTACCACTATGTCTCACTCTAACACACAAAGTTTAACAGATTCTTTTCTCGGTCCGATTCTTAGCGAATTCTCTGTCAATCCTGAAAACAAAATATTAAACAACATGAAAATACTCGGAGAGCATAGGCCAAGACGTTTGAGAATCTTAGAAACCGTGGGTCTAAACATTAGCAACAATATTTCACTGCTGGTCGAACAGGGGAGTTTACTCTCGTATCTCTGGAGTTGGTTGGACTCGTACTAGAACGATGTGATTTATTATTAGAGACGGTCCCTATAGCGCAGACTCACAAAAATACACACCACAGCCCAGAACAGAGTTACATAAACATCTCCATAGAGAAGAGGCGCGGTAGGTGTTCTAGCCGGATATAGAAATTCTACTAGATGCATTGTTGAATGGAAGCTTAAAATAGCCAAATATATAATTCAGGCAAGGTAAACATCCACAGGATAGTAATCCAAATAATTTCCACCAGGCTTATAAAAAGTGCTCAATATAAAATAGAGCTTTTATATATGATTAATTTTATTAACTCTGCCTGATGAGATCTCAGTTGATAACAGCTGTTGCTCGATAACGTCGACATGCCAGTGTCACAAATTGTGTACATGTCTGTGTAAATAAAAATAATCATATATATATATATATATATATATATATATATATATATATATATATATATATATATATATATATATATAGTCAAGTTATATTGAAAAGAGGTCAATAAAGTGTCTGATCGCCGAAGAGTGAGAGCTAATAAAAATAATTGATTTGAAAACTATATGTTACATATTTCAGTCCATTACCAAGGGACTTGTCAGCGTACTCTAATTAGGTCAAAACACAAGCGCGGTAGGTGTTCTAGCCGGATATAGAAATTCTACAAGATGCATTGTTGAATGGAAGCTTAAAATAGCCAAAGGATACTAGGGGGCGTGATCACTTCAAGCCCGATAGAGGGAACTTCCTTTTTTGACGGAAATCTTGGCAACATATTTTATTCCGTTTCATGTTGCCTGATGATGACAGCCCAAGGTGTTTGTGTGTTGAATTTTCAGAAATGATGCTATCGTGCATAACAATTGCTTGCTAGGAAAAAATCTCATATTTGTGTTATCCTGGTAGTAAGAAATTAGAACATCCATTTTCACCCCGTTCGGCTACAAACTGGCGGTAAATTACTGAGTAGTATTCTCTGGAATGTATAGGCACTCGATTTGTCCTCATGTCGGGAATAGAACGTGGTGCCCTCCGCGAATACTATTTTGATTGCCCACACTGTTATTTCCAGAAATCGTGAGTTTCTTTTTTTCTGTGCCCTGATGCAATTTCTAGTAAGATCATGATACCTACTTTAAGCTGCGGCTATTATACGCGTTAAAGTTATTTCTTTATGTTACTAATTGTTATGGGGCCGTACCTACCTACGGAGAACTAATGGACTCGTCCACCTTATAAATACGGGAAGCACGTGACACTTGTCCTCTTCTTCCCAGGCAAACCGGCAATGGCGGTTGAGAGCCGCATCTCCTTGCATCTCTTTCTTTCTATTATATAATATATACCTTTGTTCATTTAAACCATGTGTTCCTGTGTCATTCATTCAGCCTTACCCAGGTCCACAACACTAATGAAAACATATTTTAAGATACCATCTTCCCAGGGATTACCGTCATTTTTTTTGGGGGGGGGGGGGGGCAGGTGGTAATGTAGTACTTTTTCTGTAGCTATGATACTATACACACCGGCATCACCTGCTTTTATGGTCAGATTTTCCCAGGTATTATTTCCTCTATTTTTGAAGGGGTATTGTATTACCTGTTCTGTTGTCATGATACCATCCTACTAGACATTACCTTCTCCTGTGAGGATTACGGTAGTATATGTCCGCTATTACATCTTCCTTCGGGGGTTAGTATATGTACTTCGTTCATCATGATATCATCCCAGCCTAGCAAAATGCGACCGGAGGAAGCATATATTTGCTAGTGATAACATATTTTAGCTTACTTGTAGTTGTTTTAACAACGGAATACTTGGTGTCTCCGCGAATAGGTGTTATACAGCTGGAAGTTAACAATTAGATAGATAGCAGCTTGCTATGGAATATCCGCGTAGGAACAATTTATTCTATGGCTGTTTTGATCAATTAAGTTACCTCCTCCGGACAATGTTTTGTAAGGTAGGTTCATTTTTGATGAAGTCTCAGAGGAATCAGAAATTAGGATGTTGGTAACATCGGGTTGTATTTTGTAGCAACACTTCTGTTTTGTCTCGGACGTTCTGATATCAACCATTATTACAAGTTTATAAGGATTCCAGGTAAACTGTGGGAATCTGTTACATAAACCGTCGGTAATGTAGCCAGAAATAAGTCGATAAATTTGGTCGGCTTGTTTCTACAATTTGGAAGTCGAGTTGTGAGGGAGACGGTTCGTGTAAGGCTAGGGCGGGCAACCTTTTCAGATGAGACTTTTGGAAAGAGATCGCGAGCCGGAGTGATAAACGAAATCTCAGAATTACTATATTTTGTTTACATGAATAAATTGTACAAAAATTGCATTGAACACTACAAATCTGATATTTTTTCTCAGGAGACTTCTGTATGTAATGTTATAAAAGGCACCGACGAAGAACAAATTTGGAATCATAAAAAATAATGACGGGGGAAGTAGCAAGTTGATCCAGCATTCGTTTTGACACACCTCACATAGGTTCTCTGTTTCATGCCAAGGACTAAAAATTAATAGTTAAAGAAAAATGAAATATACATGCATCATCGCTCGCTGATATTTCTACATTTTCATCCCACTGTAAATCTTGATCGAAACCTACTTTTACGTCTATGTCACAAAATGATATGAGTTTTACTGCGAGGTCCGCGGGCCGGATTGCAATAAAAAAGCATAGCAGGGTGGGGGGCCGGACGCTAAGCCTTCGCGGGGCTGATCTAGCCGACCGGCTGGAGGTTGCTCGCCCCTGGTGTAAGGCAATCAAGAAACTCCTCATGCTACTATCAACTTTGTCTATGAAGTTACAAAACCGTGCCAATCGCAATGGTCGAACATAAGGTATCCAAGTACGTGTATTTGAGGAGTCAGATAAGAGAAAATTGCTGTTTCGATACTATCGGAAATGTAGTCGATTAGGGTAAAGTCTTGAGGCGAGCTGGGATGGTAGAGAAAATATACGCTAACTTAAACTTCGCTGTACGGTTAATCTGAGACACTTGCTAATTGAAAAACACGTCGGCGTAAACATACCTTAAAGAGTGTTTTTATTGTAAGAAATTCAAAATCTGAAAGAAGCTTTTTTTAAATATGGATCAGACGAAAATAATCACAATCAAATTTTTTTTAATTAATTTAATCTTTAACTACATATTACATTTACTATTTTGATATTTTAATCTTTAATTATAAGTTTTAATTACAAAATACTCCATATCTATATAATGTGTGCACTAACTTTTCGGTTAAACATTTTAGCCTTCTGTGGCCCACACAATGTTCACATCTGAACTGAAAATATACTATGCTCTCTACATGCCTATACCTGTGAACACTTTGTATACACTTACAAACATAAATATCTTTCCAGAGGACAAAGAACGAGAACTGGGTCGTTTGTGTTGTATAATTATTTCGCGAAACACGCGATGAAAGAAAGCGCTGAGAAGTTCAGGACGAAAGCAAAATAGGGAAGTATTTGTTTGAGAATATTGGGAATTGAGAAGTTGTTTAAGTTTGGCCAGCACGGAAGAATTTGTAGTAATGACGTGGACTAGTTGTGATGGAAGGCAAGAAAATACCGTGAAAGAATGATGGAACAAACGATTAAATAGAGGTCTATGGAAACAGTAAAGTAAAATCTTACAAGTGAAAAGGTGAACCGAAAAATATATACACAATTTTGCGAGAGTTAAATGAATAAAGAAACACAAGACAATTAGCTGTCTTAGAAAAAATAAGTGTGGCCATAAAACATAATTAAACAAGAGTTGGAAGGAATGATAGGAAATCGGTTAATCAAACCTAATGGATTAGAAAATTAATAAAATGAAGTCACATGATAGGAAAATAAATACAGAATAAAATAAATACAAAATAAAATGACAATTGTATATTTACAATCAACTGCATATTTACTTTAATTAAATACGATAGCAATTAAAAAAAAATTAATTAAATTAAAAAATTCATTTAATGACAAAATTAAATCGACCAGAATTTATTTCGGTTGTTTCATAAACACTTAGCCAGTATAATTTGTGTTGTTAGTTTAAAGACAAATGATTTACTACGTGACAGTTTGAAATTTGAAGGGAATTTTAGAAGCATATGAGTTGGCGAATAAAACCGTTATTCTGGGCTTTAAAATGTTTTGCAAAGTCTAAACTTCTATAACTTTCAATCCTGATAATTATTTATATTTAATTATTTTAATGAATAGAGATTCAAACGAGACGAACCATAGTGTTATAAGAAGTTACATTTAACTCTCCAAATCCACGTAAAGAAAAATAATTTCGTAAAAGATAAAAAAATATAGTTTGCATGAAAATGATGGACACACTTTTACTTTTTTTTTCGATATTTATATTTTCTTTTAATGTAGGTGCAGAGAGTGATATTTTCTTTTTCGGGTAGGTACAGATCATAATATATATATATAAAAGATAGAAAACGAAAAAGAATATTAACAAAAAAGGAAAGAATTGAAATCTGATATCTTAGTAAACTGTTACTAAGAAAACGCAAAATAAATGAAAAGAAAAAGAAATAGCAAACAGCAATGAGAACAAAAAAGAAAGAATGAGTATTTATTTACTCCTCTCCAGGAGTAAGGAACAAGGCCAGTTTTATCTTACTCCCACAAGTAAGATGTGACCCAAGGTCGGGTCGGGAAAGTGGGGTTTGAAAAACCAGCGCCCGAGATGTGAGTACTCTGGCCATTAAAAATTGCCTGGGCAGTCCCGTCGGGATTCCCCGGTAGGAGCGCCTCATGCAGTAAGCAATAACTTTACTCCTCCCCAAACAGGGGTGCAAAGCCTGGGAGAAAAACGAACAAAATGAAAGTTATGATGATTGGAAAAAAATATGGAAATAAAAAGGATCTGAAAAAAAAAAACGAAAGAATACAAATGGTCGAATTAAGAGTCAGTGTAAAAAAGTAGATTTACAAGAAATAGAAAATTGTTGAATTGTGTTCGATTTTCTGTTTTCTGTTTTTTATATACTTCGAAGCTACATCACTTAATCGTCCTCCTATCTTTCCTCCTTATTCCTCTTTAATTTTCTTTATTACTCCTCTCACTGCCTCGCTTTTATAGAAAATAATCCCTAACACGTGTAGATAGGCGTAAAACCAAATTATAAACGACACTTCTTTCCGCTATTAAATTCTGACACGATAAATAGTTGACAGAAGATAATACATGAAAAAAAAGCAACATATATCTCAATGTCATATATTGGCAAAGTATGTACGTCAGTCACGTGATTATCCATTCCTCTCTCTTTCCATGCACGGATCAAAGACCGAACTGCATCCTGGTATTTCTATGGTTTCCTTGAAAGATTTGACATTCACACGTTCGGGACAAATGGGTATATTACCTATTATATCGACACTCTTTAATCGTCTATCCTGTTACACATGTAAATTTTCTCCTTGTACTTGTAAAAAAATCATCGCTTGTTATTTTAATACGTGCGTAAAAAAATATATATCTTTCAATATGTATACACGTGTGAAATAATTTCTCTCACATACTTAATATCTCTCTCGTCCTCCCTCTGTGGGTGTGTGTATACACACACTCACCCCCACACACACACCCACACACACACACACACATATATATATATATATATATATATATATATATATATATTTATATAAAGATTTTATTCAGACATGGACCAGTGGTTTCTGACAAGAAAAGGGTTTAATTCCCGATTCCGTCTTCGTCAGCATAGTCTGAAATAGTAAATGATTGAATTTCTTCAAAAAAACATTTGTAACCGTTATAAAACGCTATGCACAAAGAATTTGAAATGAAGGGCCGATGAGACGCGTATATCAGAAAAATAGCCGTTAAGTAAGAGATTCTATATTTAGAAGTGAGAATATATATATATATATATATATATATATATATATATATATATATATATATATATATATATATATATATATATAACTTTTTGGGAATATAGCAGGAAAAATCCCAGCAGAGTGGTCGATAGATTAAGAATATAAGTTCGTAATTAAAAATTAAGAGCATAATATTTATTTATTTAGGTACAGAAAAATTAGTACAACATTCGTACCGTCGGTTTCAAGCTCGGAAGGACTCAGCCATCCGGCTCTCTTCAGCTACTGTTGTCAACAGAATGACAACAGAAGCTGAAGAGAGCCGGATGGCTGAGTCCTTCCGTGCTTGAAACCGACGGTACGAATGTTGTACTAATTTGTCTGTACCAATATATATATATATATATATATATATATATATATTACAGCCTATTTGTTTTTAAAATATATGCCAACAAAAATCAAGGTGCTTGTGGAATGTAGGTCTGAAAAATATTTTATCTTTAATTGGAGGATAGTCAAATAAAGGGGAGAGAACTCTAGTTTAAAGTTTCAAGCACGATGTATCTTATAATGGATTGTACTATTGTAATTATTCTAATATACAGTTTTCAAAGACGTATACGTAAAAGGATAATTTAGGAATGAAACAATTACATCGCATTCGGCACCAATGAAACATAAAATGATTTTGAATTAAAATAAATTATCACAGAAGAAGAGAAAATTAGAAAAAATACGTAAATGGAAATGAGGAAAAAACATGAAACACGGGAAATAAAATTTTTGAAATTAATGAGTTTTACACTGGGTAAAATTCGGCAATTTGTGTGAAAACGGTTTCTTTTTACGTACACACTTTTAAAAACTTTATTTTAGAATAATTACAACGGTAAAATCCATTTTAAGTTACATCGTGGTTGAAACTTTGAAGTGGAGTTCCCTCCCCCTAATTTGACTCTCATCACATTAGAAATAATTTTGTTTTGGACCTACAGTTCACGAGCACCCAAATCCTCAAAAATTCGTATATAAAACACATGTACAGTTTAATCATAAACCGGTTGATGTGCCTTACAATCCAACAATCGACCCAGAAATATTAAATCTGTATTGTTTTAAAAGCCACCTGCATAACCATTTTGAACGTGTAATGTTATATGCTTTCAAGAGATACCCAGAACGCGTTTTCATACAAAAAACAACATAATAGAAAAGAAACAACGCCTAGAAATTATTCATTTTTTTCTATTTTAAAGATTTTCAAACCCGCGCTAAATATGACATTATTCAGAAAACGTGTTTATTGTTTTTTTTTCATATTTTCTTTAGCAAATGTCATAAACTTTACTGAAGCCGTAAGGAAAATACACGAGTATGAATTTTTTTTTTTTCGATTTTTTCCCGAAACTTTGATAGAAAAATTCATATTTTGTTTGCTCAATAATGTAAAAAAAATTCTTTATTTTCCCAGAAAATCGATATTTTATTTGTTGTTTGAATTATTTTAGAATGTTTGTGTTATCTTATTCATTATCAATGTCTTTTGAATTTATTTAAAAAGAATAATCCTAAGAATATTACAGGAAGTAAGAGCCA
>OY744543.1:4057500-4070000 GCA_963556195.1 Sepiola atlantica | reverse complement strand
CCGATCTACGTCGGGTGCGTCTCGTCGCACGGATAGTGATTAATCAGTTCAAAGTGAAAGTGTTCAATCTATTTTACAACCTAAGGATATAATATGACTTAATCAAGACTGGTATCCGGTCATGGCTGATGGAACGAGAAGAATCTACCCCGTAGGTGGAATAATATTTTCAGTTCGATATTCCGTACAAGCTTCCGAATTTGTGAAGTAGCACCTGAAGAGGTTTGAATGTTACATTGGCTGAAACCTTGTAAGAATAACATTCAATATTAGATCATTAGTCCGAATAATCTTCCCCTTTCGTGTGAATCAGATAATTCCGGTGTTGGCATTAGTTTCCTCGAAGGTTGCCAACATCCTTAAGTGAAAGTGGTACTGTGGAACCGACTGGATTCGAGCTTGGACAACCAGGTCTTCAATCCGTGTCGTTATCCACTTAACTACCGTCACCTCTGAGTTCGAATAATCGAAATAATACAATGGAATACATGTTCAACGCTATGTAAACGTACATCTGTGTTTTGCGTTTCTTTTTTTATGAATTTTCGGTTATCAGCCGATTTTCGGTTATAATTGTAACTTTAATAAACAGCCATTGTTTAAGCAAACGTGTTTCTTTAGTTAAATAATAAAAAGATGAAAATAATTGGAAACCGAATATTGAAAATGCTAAAATCACCATGACAAAATTCGACTGACTATTAACGCGTCAGATGGTTCACTGTCATTATTTGCATCCATTAATTTTTTTAGAATTTTCATGAAAAAATCGATGGTTTAAAAAAGAAATTCCGGACGAACGGATTATCAAGAATAGTACTTAACTTCCGAACAATGGAGAGCAATTGCTGCATTGACATCGGCCCTGATTATTCAATATAATGGATTTTCATTCCTCTTCCGTCGGCTACAGATGCACGTCAAAACAAGGCGTGATTATTTCAACCAATTTCCTCCAAGCTCAACACAATTGACTCCCGAATCGATGCAGAACCTTCATGTAACTGGCAGATATTGGGCTGATTTCCAATAACGAACTTTGGAAATGACTTTGGAAACCACATCGTAAACATTCACATCTCTCTCCCTCTCTCCCTCTCCCTCTCTCCCTCTCTCTCTCTCTCTCTCTCTCTCTCTCTATATATATATATATATATATATATATATATATATATATATATAATATATCTCTCTCTATATATATAACATCTATATATAACATATATATAATATATATATGATATCTCTCTCTCTATATATATATATATATTATATCTCTCTCTATATTAAAAAAAATTATTTTTTTATTTTTTTTATTTTTTTTATTTATTTATTTTTTTAATTTTTTTTTTATTTATTTATTTTTTATTAATTTTTTTTATTAAGGCTTTTATTAAGGCTATTATCACTGCGACTATCGTAGGTATGATTGGCAGGCGTTATCATTGTTATCATAATCGGTTTTGTTAATGCTAAAACTGGTAACACCATGAAACTTCTCTTATAAAATGATTCCACTAGTATTGATCTCGGTATAATAAATTTAAAAAAATATATATAATCACAACAAAATTCACTACAAATAATAAACAAAACATTAAAATAAAATAAATAAAATGCAGAAGTAGCAATTAATACCCTAAATTAAAATTATCAAACAGTTTTATCCACATGATAATTACTTATTAGAATTAAAATAAAATAGGAATGACGGTTATAATCATAATTTTATTCTTATTTTAAATTTAACTCACTCTGGCCGTCGCTCCATCTCCCTTCCTCCCACCCCGGCCGAAATTGAGATCATCACAGCACAAACACGTGATAACCTCCCACGCAATAATTTGAAACACGACTTGTTGGGGTCCTCCCCCTCCCCTCTCATGTCCCATGTCACCGTTATAGACAAAGCCCCAACTCTGTCCCCCTCCCCCTCCAATGTATTTTCAATTTTCAATCTCCCGTTAAGGTGAAGTTAAAACTTATGCCATTTGAATTCCATCGCCAGCCCGATGAGTTGGTCGCTATTTGCACCAATGAAACAAAACTTGTTTTGTCGCAACTAATGGAATAAAATAAAAATATATATATATATATATAGATATATATATATATATACATATATATATCTATATACAGAGTGATTCATAAGTCACTTAGCTATTTAAAATGATTACCATATGAAGCACAAACATACTATGAACTTTTGATAATTATTATCTTACTCTCTAATTACTGCTATTTGTTATTTTAAATTTATTCGTTTATATATTTGTTTATATATTTTTTATTTTAATTTATTTAAATTTGTGTAAATCATCATATGTGTTTTTCTTTCAGGCAGTATGTCATTTACAATTGAAGAGCGAATTTTTATTGTTATTCATGTGGCTAAATTTGATGAATCTCCCACACTTGATGAAAGGCAATGGAAATGTGATGTGAACATAAAGCCTCTTTCGCACAACAGCTATGCATGCCGAACGAAGGTGGAAAGTTTGAAAATTTGCTGTAATTATAAACTCGCATATGCATGCAGAACGAAGGTGGGAATTTTGAAAATTTGCTGTAATCTTGAACTCCCATAAATGAATTTGTTGAATAACCTTTCTGTTTTGAATTACCGTATTTTTTAACTTTAGAATTTCAAAAATAAATAGCTAAGTGCCTTATGAATCACCCTGTATATATATGAGAGAAAGAGAGCAATAGACAGACACCCATACAGAGAGAGAGTCTATTAGATTCTGAGCATTACACCAATGAAGCAATGTATCTGAGAAATCGATATTTGATTCTGAGTTACTAAATATTTACGTAAATTATCAGTTAGTGTTTTTAGTAAACAAAAATTGAAAATCTTCTCTGATTCATCAATTACAAACTAAACGCGTCGCTTAATTTCCTTTACTAAGATACACTCAGCTATCTGAACTAGTCTTGTTCATTGGCTACTAATTATGTTCATTGGCTACTAATTTTGTTCATTAGCTAATGAAATTGTTGAGCTTGTAACAAACTCTGAAAGTGCAAATGGCGTCAAAATCTTTTGACTGCGTAAGTACTTCTTAACTCAAATGATAGTATTACTTAGTTGCAATGCGATTCATTCATTCGTTAATTTAAAATTTATTTGACTACAATAAGTAATAAAAATCATATATTCCTTAATAGCAGGGCAACCTAACTTGAATTTTGTCTCTTAATGACACTACAACTACTACTATAAATTATTTATATTCAGTTAAAAACAAACAAATGCTACTTTTAAATGACTTGGTTTGGATAAACACAAAAAATAAATACATTTTCTATATTTATTTTAATAATCTTATTCTTTTAAAAAAGCAATGATATATATTCACTTTTTATCTACCTACGATCGTCTTCTTTTACATAAATGTCAGTACTAGGCCCCAACACAGCTTGAGGAAAATGGGTAATGTGTGGATGTGGTGCACGGTGAGAAAGAAAACCGTGATTATTGTTAACAGTTGTTGAAACTAGGAAAAATGTTGTTATTAAAAATGACGGCTCAACAAGAATGTGTTTACATTGGGCATGAACACGACTGTTGATGTTAGCTGTGAAGCAGCTCCGCGGTATTGAGTTCTAAAGACAGGTAAGTTTTAGAAAAAACTTTTTGCAATAGAAACTCTGTTTAGTTTAAGGTACACAGAAGGAGAAAAGAGGCATTATAACAGTGGTTTTATGTAGACGAGTTTGTGTTGTGTATGTTTTAGAAAAGAAACCCAGAGATTGGCCCTCAGTCGAGGCGGTAGAATGATCCAAATTTTGTTACAGCGACTTTAGCAGTGGATTTGAGGTAAGATTTCTATTTCAAGTTTGCAGTTAAGTTCAATTCCAGAAGTTTGCCAAATCAGGCGGCTTTATTAATGCTTAGGGCATTCATTTCAATTGGGGTAATGTGAGGATAAAAACATTAGTGTTGAAGGAAAATAAGCTTTTGTTAAGACGTATCAAAAGCAACGTGCCACTTTTTCTCCATTGCACTATGTTTTTTAGGTAAAAAGAGAGAAAATCAGTATTGTTTTCGATCCTCAGTTTTCTTCGAAGTTTTACCATCTGCATAAATGTCGACAAATTATATAAGTCTGTGATTTTAGATATAATTGAATATCAGGTATCGGATGCAGCACAGAATGTAACATTTGATAAACGTTGGCGTTGGTATTATGTGATTTTGACTTCTTTCCATCAACAACTTCTGTCATAAACCTATCATCATTGACATGACACTTCCAGATATTCTATAGCTAGCAAGCTTATTACGTAAACATTGATTCAAAACCCTATCAAATGTATTTGATATGTAAAGAAATATCACTCTATTATTTTAGAAGCGAACCTCCAGCCTATTGATTCATCCTGATTGATCCTGTGCTATATTACTGTACGCACATCGGCTGTTGATCTTGCAGGGCGAAATCTATCTTACATGTAAGTGAGTAGGCTGTTTCTGATTAGGTGATTGAAAAAGTGGTTTATCATAGATCAAAACAACTACTCGACTGGTCTGTATTAAAATGCAAAAGACTATATATATTGGGTATTGATTTACTCCTCTCCAGGAGTTAGGCACAAGGCCAGTTTTTATCTTACTCCCACAAGTAAGATGTGACCCAAGGTCGGGAAAGTGGGGGTTAACAATTGTCTGGGAAGCCCCGTTGGCATTCCCCGGTAGGGGCGCCTCAGGCAGTAAGCAATAAACTTACTCCTCCCCAAAGAGGGGAGCCGAAGCCTGGGAGGATGGACCTCCTAGAACTGCACAGGACAGACCCATAGACCGGCGTAAATCAAGCCCCGAAGGCCAAGACAATACCAATCTATGGGGTGCAGTATCCATCGGAACAGATACTACACTTTGATCTTAGCCAAAATGGGTAGACTAATGAAGCTTTCAAATTTTATCAGAAGTATTTTTCATTTAAGCAACGATTGAACATATTAGAAAGCACAGTAACAAGTTATGGTTGAAGTTTTTTTACTAATATGATTAGTTTGGCAACCTTCCAGACACATATATAGATGTCCTCAGAATGTTTTCAATCATTGTAGGAATGTAGGTGCTACGCGATCCTGATCGCAACATGTGGAATTTGCTGCAAAGTTCTTGTTAAAAGAGTGTCTTCATCGGATGATTGGGGAATCACCTCGGGTCCATTTATATTCGTTGGAATAGAGGTCAGCATCTATTCAGCACCTTTGTTGTTATATGCAAATCCTCCTGTGTATTAAACGTCTCATCAGCTACTTAATATTTAACGAATGTGCATGCGTTTCCTCGCGTGTTTTATAACTCTTTTGCAGTAGTGACAGACTGTCACAAAGTCAGCATTGGTTTTGGACATCGATTTTGTTGAAAGCAATTGAAATAATTATTTTTGTGAGCAGGGCGTCCGCACATTTTGGCGTCTATCACGACTGTCTGTTGATATTGTTGGCTAGTTATGTACCTTAAAGCAATATTAGTTTTAGCTCTTAACATCAAGTGGTTTCATGCCTTCTCTGGAGCGATTTCCATGAAAAAAAGAAAGGCAAATTAAGAAATACATCAAACGAGAAAAGGACATTTTCTGTTACTAGCATGCATTGTCCGTCTGACTTTTCCTTATATTTCAGATGGATGAATGATCATTTAGCAAGTTAAGAAAGAAACGCAGTGTCAGTTGCTGGGAATTGAAGATGTTTCATTGCAAAATATGAAACTCTAGAGAAGTGATGTAATTGTTTAGATACGAGGGAGTAAAAAAAAAAGTAATATCCTTGCAATAACGGGATTTTACTTTAATGGAGTCTGTCTGAAAAATACATTGACATTGCTGCTGAAAGTTTAGATAGTGAATATATGTAAAGGACTAAAGAACACGGTTTTAACTGACAGAAATTGTTTTCAAGATTACATTATACATAATTTAATGTAATGTTTATCACCCAA
Source organism: Sepiola atlantica (assembly GCA_963556195.1). NCBI lineage: Eukaryota > Metazoa > Mollusca > Cephalopoda > Sepiida > Sepiolidae > Sepiola > Sepiola atlantica. The sequence goes on along the minus strand of OY744543.1, from coordinate 4,064,041 downwards.
CAGAGGCAAACGCAGATGATGACGTTTGCACATAGCATCTGAGATAAGAGAAACATTAGGGAACACATTTATTTATTTATTTTTTTAACATAGTTCACCTCAAGCAAGGCAGGCCACCACTGTAGACGTAAGGGGCTACTGAGAAAAAAGAAAAGGGGAGAAGGTTTTCAACCTGAATTCGGATCGGCACAGCGAGATGTCTGTTTACATTAGTTTAAAATTTCTGCATGTCAGTACTATCGCGGGAAACAGGGGGCAGGGAGGGAGTTCCAGAGACAAGCAGCACGAGGAAATAAACTATTTGAGTAGAAGGCTCTCTGGCATATGGGGACCTCCACAGTGAATGAATGAGATTTAGTTGATTGTTGAGTTAGTCTAGTGAATTTACGTCAAGGAGGGCACATAAATATTTCGTAACTCCTGGATATTTGTACGTTAGAAAAAAACATGTATTTAGAGTAAATTATTGCAATAGAATACTCGGAAAGAAAAGCGTATACATCTTTAAAATGTAATAGAACGAATACATTATATTTAAATATATTGTATGATGTTTTTCTTGCCAGGGTTGTGTTATAAGCCAACAGAATGAATTAATGTCAACGGAATTACATTATGTCGTTTTTTTTTTCTCTTTCCTTTTCATCGATTTATTGACCTGGACTTTGAAGTCTGGTTTATTTTCTTTCGGATTGATTCTTTAATTTATGATTGTATTATCGAGCACAGTTTACATCCTCAATGGCTTCTTTCCCGTTCGTTTCTTTTCGATATATTCACGACTTCCATCAAATATGTCGATATTCTTCTACCTATTATTTTTTTCCTAAATTTATTGTTTTTATCAGCGCTCACAAACTCACACGATTTTCGTTTTTTAGTCTAACTTCTGATTTTATATCCCGCCTGTAAATTCCTACTTCCAAGCCCCTATTTTTTTTGTTGTATTTTAATGGTTATTTTTCCCTGTGATTTTTAATTCGATTTCTTTTTTCAGTTTCGTTTCGTTGTCTCCCGCTCTTATTTTACTGTTATTTATCGACGCGTAAAACTTTTTTCACCGAAATTTTATTCAAGATTTTATATCTTATATTTTATTTTATTTCTCGAACCGATTGTGATACGTCCATCTTTTGCTAAGAGATGATGAATTTTGTCCGTTGGTCTGTCACATAAATTACTTTTAATTTATCTAAATATATAAACATAATCGACAATTCCATTTAGATAACAGCCGTTAATTTTTTGCCTAAAATTTGATTGAATTAACTTAAATGTTTCGTAGTTTTGTTTTTTTAAGTGCGATTTACTGGTCAACCGTAATTGTTTTTTCTGTGAATCTTATATTGAAATAAAACGCTATTGCCGAATTATACAAAAATATGTTTCAGAATGTTTTCGATAAAAACTTGGTATTATTATAATTATATAAACTACTATTCTCATAGTCGTTCTTATCAAGGGAGGCGCGAGAACGCTCTATCCCTTAATATACACCAAGTATGACCTATGCTGGAAATCTCATTTCTTTGATCAATCATATACCTTGATTAGTCAAACTACCAACTATATCAGTTATGAGAAGGCATTGTATTGAGGCATAGCCTTTATAAAAGTAGTGACATTCCATGATAAATGCCAGTATACTGAAATCATATGCCCTTAATAGGGTTAAGATGAAAAGTCGTATACACTAAATGTACAAAAGCAAGGAAATTCCCAATTTTTTTCACTTTTATTCTCATTAAGGGTATGCGAGCACAACAGGGCCATGTATTTTACTGGTAGTAATTTTTCTTCAGCGCATCTCACACACTTCATCCACTCATGCATAGAGATTTATACTGTAGTGATGTGATAATGAAATGGTTTGGTTGATATGTAGTCATACCCTTAATCACAATAAAAGTGTAAAAATTTGGGAATTTCCTTGCTTTTGTACATTTAGTGTATATGAATTTTCATCTTAACCCTACTAACGGCATATGATTTCAGTATACTGGCATTTTTCATGGAATCTTAATAGAGTTTTGGTGCATTTTGTGTAACTCGAGGCGTGATATAAGACACGGAAATATATACGGAATACGAACAATTCTTTATTATATCTAACTATTGATGTATTAAGACTGTTTATAGTAATTATATATTATTCTTAGTTAGTATCGCTTTTAGTAAGGATTGAACCTTCAACAGCAACAATACTGTCACTGCGAATATATTGTTAATCAACGTAATTATCCGTTGCGCAATCAGAATTGAAATCCCAATAATCCAAATAATGCAAAGTTATAAGAATAGATATATATCGATTGTGACAATAGTCGTGAATATGTAGCAACAATCGGGGTTGGATTAGCTCAATGATTACTAAAGTATTAAGAAATGCGATTTACTCAAGTAGTACGATTTGTGTTACATCTTAATATTGTGTTTTTAATGGAAATCTCAAGTAGTACGATTTGTATTACATCTTAATATTGTGTTTTTTAATGGAAATCTTAAGTAGTACGATTTGTATTACATCTTAATATTGTGTTTTTTAATGGAAATCTTAAGTAGTACGATTTGTATTACATCTTAATATTGTGTTTTTTAATGGAAATCTTAAGTAGTACGATTTGTGTTACATCTTAATATTGTGTTTTTTAATGGAAATCTTAAGTAGTACGATTTGTATTACATCTTAATATTGTGTTTTTTAATGGAAATCTTAAGTAGTACGATTTGTGTTACATCTTAATATTGTGTTTTTTAATGGAAATCTAAAGTAGTACGATTTGTATTACATCTTAAGATTGTCTTTTTTAATAAAAATCTTATGTAGTACGATTTGTGTTACATCTTAATATTGTGTTTTTTAATGAAAATCTTAAGTAGTACGATTTGTATTACATCTTCATATTGTATTTGTAATGGAAATCTTAGGTAGTACGATTTGTGTTACATCTTAATATTGTGTTTTTTAATGGAAATCTTAAGTAGTACGATTTGTGTTACATCTTAATATTGTATTTGTTAATGGAAATCGCATAAAGATTTGTATTACATTTTAATATTGTATTTTTTAATGGAAATCGCATAAAGCAGAATGCCACTTGATGCAAGGAGCTAACAGTTAAAGGTCAAAAACTTGCCGACAATTAGTGTCAGATGGATGGATTCCGACCCATAATACAGCATTTGTTCCCCCTTCGCCATAAACCTCGCTCATGGAATGTGAGTACTAAAGGACAAAAATAATGGAATACTTTTATCAAATCCGGTATGGCGATAGTGTCAATAGTTTTGCATGTGTGCCTAATATATGAGTTTGATTGTCTGAATATATTCAAGTGGATATAAAAATAAAAATGTATTTTGGCAGTCGGGCTCAACTTTGTAAATTAAATACCGTCGTTCGATTGCATTTCATTCCGAACTGCCAGTGCTATCACTGAATGCACATACTGTATGGATGTATCTAAAGAACATCCGTTATTGCTTCATAATATTCGTTTTATTGTTGCTTAATTTGGCGCACTTTTTAGTTATGCATCCCACGCGTCGATATAAATTTACAACAAAAAAAGTCGACGAAATTGTGAAAAAAAAAAAAAGAACATTGAAAAATAACTTCATAAGGGCAATCTGTATTCGTATTACTTCTCCACGCGGACAAAAGAAAAGGAAGTAAATAAAAAAGCGATAAAATTTAGATAGTGTCACGAGGCCCTGTTTGATGTGACGTTTGTACGTGAACCGGAATTAATTCGCCTTACACTTCAAACAAAATGTGATATGCGCTTAACTTTTGCTTTGTACGGAAATGGACTGGAATGTTCGTATAAACAGTTAGTGCATGCTGAAAAGTACACGCTACCGGGTCTTACACAAACACCCACATATATACATATATATATTTATATATATATATATATATATATATATATATATAGAGAGAGAGAGAGAGAGAGAGAGAGAGAGAAATATTTTTTTCTTTTGATTCAGTTATTTAAACTAATATATTAACAGTTAGAAAACATGATGCATGTTAATAATATTTAAAAGAATTGAATAAAGACGAATTGGATTCAATTCGTTAAATCATTTGCAGTTTTACAGCTACAGGATATTCTTTTAAGATGAATCATTTGAGCGCGTTCATTTCCTGAGTTTAAAAAATAATACCTTACTCGTGCAGGAATTTACTTTTTAAAATACGTCTTTCAAAATGTGTCATTGTTTCTTTATTAATATAGTGAAGTTTAGTGGTGGTATTTGTGAGATATTAGACGAATATAAAGAATCAATTGACTAAAAACTTTTATGTATAAGTTAACCATTAATTTTTAATCGTTTTGTACAACAGAAAAATACTTATTAGCTTATACGTAACAATTAAAACACATTGCTTTCCGGAAAATGCAAGAGCATAACTCACTGCCATAATCTTTCTCAGATAAGAGATAACAACGAATAAATAGTTATTACATTTAAAATATTTTTTCTCGATAAAATCTGTTTTAGCTAACACCTGTTTTAAACTTTGTGCTATTTGTGGTTTTTCCATGTCTTGACCTTCATTAGATTTGATCTATGTTCACGATTTTAGATGCGAACCGACCTACTTTATATTGTCTTACATTAAATCATAGTTGTGTCCATGTCCGGAGTGGAGTGCGTTGTTCACTCAAATCAAATCTATCTTCAGTGGAAAAGTGTAATCCTGCGTGTTCTGCATGTTAGTGTATTTGACATACGAGGCTCGCAACTGGTTGGCATGTCGAACCAAAACAGACATCATAAATTTGCGCAACATGTGTCTATTACTGTGAGCGATTCCAATAGTTTTATTTTTCTAAAACAATTTGTCACAGTTAGAATGTGCGACTTACTGCATCATTATGACGTTTTAATTGCCGTTCGATTTGTATGTTTCCCTTGTGAGGAGATTGTGCCGCTGGACAAATGTCATCCATTTGTTATCAGACTCCGCGATTTAATAGAGTCTCAGACGGTGAACTAATGTTAGAGGCATCTGGGTTTAATTTAGCACTATAACTTCCTAGGAATATATGCAGAATTTCTGGAGTATTTACCTCTTTTTTGAGTTTTAAGTGCGCTCTCTGAACTGTATCCACAAAACATCTGACCTGTCAGTTAGATTAAGGATGAAAAGTGTACTTGGTTTGTGTTACTACGCTTCCGAAAATCTGAAGACTATGGTCTCAGGACTCCCAAATCGGCGGAAAGGGTGTTGTAATCTTGAAATAGCTTTCTCCGAGATAAGGGACTCATTAAAAAATACCAGGCAATTTACGGAAAAGCATCTATTAGAACTATAACACATATTTCATCAATCGGTCCGACATGGTCATGGTTAAGATGTCACCAAGGTGAATCCGGAATAGGTCAGGAAAAAAGTTTAGCTTTTCTCCGAGCTTTCGCTGCTGACTGACATTTTGAAAAGTTTGTATTAATCCTCTAACTGTTTGTCCATGTTTGGCCAGTAGAGATGGGGTGCAGTATCCATCGGAACAGATACTACACTTTGATCTTGACCAAAAGGCCAAGAACGTCTCAGTGTTTGGTCAGTAGAGATAGCTGTGTGACAATAGTTTCATCAAGCTAATAACTTACTGACCACGATGAAATTGTTTCAATACATAATGTTGCAATGTTAATACTACAATCGCATTTTTTTCAAACAGAATATATATATATATATATATATCAAACTCAGACAATTATGATTGACGCTGCTAAGTAGTTAAAGGTGTTTGCCTTTACATACCTTAAGCCATTTTATACGTTGGAAGCGCAACACCGTTAAGTAAGGGGTCAGTAGATTTTGCCACGCAGATCATTATTGAAGTAATAGTTTATTGTCCCACATATGATGCTGAAATGGCATAATTTTCCTTGATGTTGGATTAGTTATCGATGACTCTGGATAAAGCATTTACATGTCCGATTATATCAGTGGGAAATCCATGAGGGAGAAATCATAATCTAAGAGCATAGTGACCTGTCTTTGCAGACGTTTAGCTGTATAGACTTAGATAACTTTCTTGGATCCGAAAATCATAATAAAAGGTTTATAATCTGTGATCCAAGTGAAGTCACGTATATATATAAGATTTTGTGAAACGTTTTTGGGGCAAAAGTATTGCCATTCCTTTTTTTCTGTCTCTCTATCTGACTATTGTTTCGCTCGGCAGGTGGATGTACTTTTTGGCTGCCATTGGGGAATCTATGTGAAATGATACCTCCAACCCCAATGTAACGACGATAAGATCAGTAGATAGGTTATAGTGTGTGTTATCAGTAGATAGGTTATAGTGTGTGTTAGCAGTAGATAGGTTATAGTGTGTGTTAGCAGTAGATAGGTTATAGTGTGTGTTAGCAGTAGATAGGTTATAGTGTGTGTTAGCAGTAGATAGGTTATAGTGTGTGTTATCAGTAGATAGGTTATAGTGTGTGTTATCACTATATCTAAAGAAAGTTATGATATTACCTTATTTAAGACAGACTAAAACTCAATGAAACATTTCCTTGC
>OY744543.1:4032500-4042500 GCA_963556195.1 Sepiola atlantica | reverse complement strand
CTGTGAAAACTATTGGAACGTTTATTTTTAGTTTTTTTATTTAAATACAAACAAAAACATCAGAAAAATTGAAAAGATAAAAAAGTATAATTAACAGACGAATTCTGTTATTTGTAACAATGTTTGCATGAATATTATATATATATATAGATATATATATATATATATATATATATATATGCACATAGTGCGTAATTGCCTGAGAATATGGGTGCATTTTGTGTAAGAAAATACTAATTAAACATACAACGGTGTTTTATGATCTTTCCATATACACAATCTTTAATGAGCCATGTGCTATTTTCTGTGTTATTAATAAATATACATCATTATTTCTGGTGTAATAAATATTATTAGAATGACGGTTCGTCCCAGTGTTCTACACAGGTGAGGAATTATTTTGAGCCCATGAAGCGAAATCTCATGTGAACAACGAGAGGGCGGATATCCCTCCCAAGGAATCAATGAACAGTAACGCTTTTTTATTATTAATATCTGAAATAACATGGACGGAAGCCTTCCCGTGACTTATGGCATTAATTAACTTTTAATTATTAATGGGCAATAAAGACGGGCTCTTCAGTTGAACTTTATGAATATTTTATTGGTATGCCATATTGCAGAGAGAGAGAGATATACAGAGAGAGAGAGAGAGAGTGAGAGAGAAGCTGAGAGATAGAGAGAGAGACACAGTGAGAGATAATGAGAGATACAGAGAGAGGGAAAGAAAGAGAGAACGACATGGACAGATAACGGTTGAGGCAAGATAGAAACATGCTATTAAAGTGAGATATATAGAGCGAGAGAGTAGCAAATGTGCACAGAAAGGCATGTCAAAACATAGAGAGTGAGCGAGATATATAGGGGTATAAAAAAGACCAGATACATAGGCATAATAATATACTGAAACAATCAGCCATGCTTGACAAATACATATGAGTACAAAGACCAATTGTAAGATATACATCTGCAGATATTACACGGGAATGTAAAAATCGGACGGACAAAAATGTAAATATGAAAAGTCCCTACTTCCTAGAAAAACTGTAAATATTTTCATATATGTACAAAAGGGTTGATATGCCGTAAAACAAAACAACCAACAACAAAAAATTGAATTCGTAGAATTTGGTATATCCGGACTACTGTTGTCATCTTGGGTGTTTTTATCACAACGTTTCGGCCGATGTAACTTCCGATATTCTTCAGCTGTACCTTGTCGAACTCGGGAATCTTTCTGCCAAAATTGAGAATCTGGACGCAGCGGATATAGTACTAAGTAAAATTCAGTTCTAAGTGACAGTCATCTGAAGGTGTGAGGTTCAATCGTCAGTGCAAATTAGTGAAGACTTCTACCCCCGTGGATTTAATAAAGGGTATGAGGTCAGTAGTGCAGGTTTTCCATCAGTCGCCCTTCTAAATAGATGACGTGAAACGGTTTACGGGTTTATCAAACCGAGAGGGGTAGGGTTAGGGTTAGTGTTTACATATGCTTTATTATGATTCGAGGGGTAGTCCTACGCATGTGTACTAAGCCAGGTATTTCTACGACCTCGCTTTTATAAATAAGAAATATAAGTTTCCATTTGAATCAATTGTTCATGTCTCATCTAACAACACAAAAAATTGAAGATGGTTTTCTCTCTCATTAGAGGTAGAAAGAGAATTAATTGTTAAAGCATTCGAAGCATACTCGTTTGAATTAATTAATTTATTTATTCAAACATTCTTCTTTTAAAGACACGACTCTGTTGAGAGATCAAATGGTCAGCAAATACGAGAGACTTCGTTTTGTATACTACCTTTTCCCCATAACCTCGTGTTGTCGCAATTTAAGAAGCCTAGACTAAAGATACACGAATGAAAAAATAGTTTTAAACAAATTCATAAGAGACGGTAAAAAAATAAAGACAAATATTTAGCAAGTAAGAAAAGACAAAATAAATAATACATAGCTAAGAAAAGGTAAGGCTTCGTATTTATTTACCCTTATTGAACTCTGGGTCAGTTATGCCCTACGAATCTGTTTAGTGCTACCATAGAACTGTCTCATTTGTAGAAGAAGGTGGCTAAGACCGACAGATTCCCCTTCTAATGGTTTTTTTTAAACATAACTTATGTTATTCTGATAGTTTTAAATCAAAGAGAGAATGTAAAATCTATTCCTTTACTTTAAAACCTGAAAATGTGGTAGTTCAGGTGGAGATAAATAAGGTGTTAGAATATTGTGTTAATTCTTATATAGTTACTCTGTACGTTCTTGGCCTTTTGGATAAGATCAAAGTGTAGTATCTGGAAGGACACCACCCACTCTCAAAACTCCATCCCCCACTTTCTTTTTTCTCCCACTTAGCTCCCACTCCCATTTAGAGACGAACCTGCTTGTTTTTGGTTCGGAACAAACCGGAAAACAGTGGGCAGTCTAATATTTAGAAAGGGTTAGGAGGGGCTTAATAACTGGGTTTTGCTTTTCTCCCCTACCCCATTATACTCCAATGAATTTCTGTAAATATAACCATATTTATTTATTTATTTATTTTATTTAAAAAAAAATAAAAAAAAACTTAGGAAAATTTTAAGATTGCCAAGTTATTTTATAATAGCCTAAGTAGGACGACCCCTAGAGTAAATGTGGTATTGTGGTGACTGAGATGATTCTAGTTAAGAGTAGGATAGACAATTTTATTACCTTAGACAAAGGATGACCAACGACCCTCCCCACACTTTTGATGGCCTTGTGCCTAATTTGTTTTGAATATTAACATGTATTTTCTGCAAATAAATTTTTCAAAGTTTAGTATCTGTTCCGATGGATACTGCACCCCCATAGACTGGTATTGTCTTGGCCTTCGGGGCTTGATTTACGCCAGTCTATGGGTCTGTCCTGTGCAGTTCTAGGAGGTCCACCCTCCCAGGCTTCACCTCCCCTTTTTGGGGAGAAGTAAGTTTATTGCTTACTGCCTGAGGCGCCCCTACCGGGGCTGCCCAGGCAATTTTTAAACCCCACTTTCCCGACCCGACCTTGGATCACATCTTACTTGTGGGAGTAAGATAAAAACTGGCCTTGTGCCTAACTCCTGGAGAGGAGTAAATCAATACTCTGTACGTTAAATACATTGACCTCTCAATGTATTTAAGGTCACAGTTTTTCTCATTAAACAATGTAACCCGAGCTTTTCTAGTTTGTTTATAAAGATTAAGAAACAGATGATGATTAGATTTTTGAAACACTGAATATGTTTTTAAAAGATCGTCCGTCCGTCCGATTTCGTTGGAATGAATGGACCTGATTATTTCTGTTTAAAAAAAACAACAAGCAAATTAAGAAAAGGGAAGCTGGGTTGTCATTCTGTGACTTGTCAATTACGATAGACATTCAGGCAAGATTGAAAAAAAGCCGTTTACTTTGAGGAAATAAAAGAAGTTGTTGACACTCTTGCGATTCTAATGTATATAAAATGATTCAGCGTGTGCCAATTGAATCTCTCATCACTAGAGCTTTCAGCTTAGAGTCGAAAGAGTTTCAGCGAAAAGATAACACGGACACGTCAGTACGGATAGAAAAAACGATTTGAGACAAATGACACGCGCAGAATTAAGCCGTTTAAAATTGGCAGGAGGGAAAAAGAAAGCCGATGCTCGGGAAGTGGGGTTAGTTTGAATGGATTGGTAAAAAAGTAATGCCGGGTCTGACAGGACGTGCTTAAAGTGGAATATGTGCACACTTCAGTAAATTTACATCCATAACTATCCACTTTCTTTTATTTACTAGACAATACCTTATTGTTATTTATTTAGTAATCATTTATTAGTGTTCCTTATTTATTTATTTAAACCAATATACGTATTTAAATACACACACACAGCGAAACAGTCTGTATATGGATTACTATATAAATCTCCCCCCGGGTAGAGCTTATGTTTGTCAGGGTATCGCCAACTACCATTAGCGTGAAAAAAGACAATGCTCATTAGGTAAACACTAATTCGAGCTCCGGCAATTGCAATGTTTACATTGAGATACAACTTACATTCAGTCAGTGTCGCATGATGGCGTAGGGGTTAACATCGCCGACTGTCAGCTCGACGGTTGCATTTCGATCCCGGCTTGAGGCACTAACTGGTCTAGCCGTACTGATGAGCTGTGAAACATCGAAACAGTCTGTATGTGGATGACTATATATATATATATATATATGCCTTTAAAAAGATGAGTGGTCTGAGAAACAATAACAATTGCAGGTTCTGCTAAAGAAAAGTATAGAGTGTGAGCCACCTGACATCCAGTTGTAAGGCTATTATACAATGCGACACAACGTATGCGACTTCTGTCAACATGTAGACGCCTTCGTAAATAATGGAATCGGTGACAAACCCTTCATCATCAAATTACGTCAGTTTCACGACATTTGTATTCTAACCGATCGCAGTGGAGACGAGTACAGTCGATTAACCCTGCCATGTTGAACTTCCTCAACAGCCTTGGTCTAATAATCACGCGCAACATGAGGGGTTCATCGTAAACTGACTTGGCTTTGCGAGAGCCTCTACATTGCCAGTATTTGAGGAAACGCTTTGCGCCTGTATCCGGTCTACCAAGCTAGCAAGTTACATTCGAGTAATCTTCTGTGCGTCATGAGTAAGTTGCTTTACTATGTGATGAATTGAGAAGAAAACAACCTACTCAGTGACAAGCAATATGGTTTTCATCCTGCGTGATCAACAACTTATGTCCTGACAAAGGATCAGTGAATCTATTGACGGGGGCTTCGCTCTTAGAGTAAACTCCCTTGACATACAAAAGGCCTTATATGTGGTTTGCCATAAAGGTCTTGTTTACAAGATTACTAACTATAGAATATCTGGAAATGTCCTCTCAACCATCAAATTCTTTCTCTTTGAACGGTTCAAAAAGTAGTCGTCGATGGGCAGATGTCCGAAACTCATAGTATCAATGATGACGTGCCTCAAGGATCCATATTGAGAGCCACTTTCTTCCTTATCCTCATCAACAATCTATCACATCACATTCTAAGATCATTCGTCGATATTTAAGCAGACGGCACAACAATCTATGGTAACACTTTGAAGAGCAGCAATGACCAATCTCTTTTTGATTCTCTTTCTTCCGAACATGGACAAGTAGTGTATCTAAAACGAAGCTTCTCTCTTTTCATCACCAACGCTCTGATCCCCACTTGGCCTCAATTGAAATCAATAGCTCTCGTCTTGACGAAGCGCCTAGCTTTGGTAAGATTGACCTTCACTCCTGACCTGAAATGGAAGACTTACATCAAATCCGTATCCAAGGTCACTGAAAAAATGGTTGGCTCATTCTAACACCTCGGGAGGCATACCACCCCTGACGCAATCCTCTACCTGTATTAAAGCCAAATACGCCGTAAGATTGAGTACCGGTGCCACGTTTTAAGTTGTGCTGCTCAGAACACGTTTTTTCTGCCATCACAGACTAGAAAATCGACTTAAAAAATCTATACTACTACTTTCTCGCAGAAGAGACGTTGCTAGTCTTTCTCTACTCTATCATTTTTTTCAAATTTACAACAAAACTTGTTTTGCAATGATTCCTTTTTCTCTCTCTGTGCTTAAAACTAAACGAAAAATCAATGATCAAAGTTTATTTACTAAAACTACTCGTCTGTGGAACTCAATACCGCTGGGCTGTTTCCAGGCTTACTACATAATTGTCGTTTTCAAGTCCAATATAAACAAATTTGTGGTACGCCCCCCTCTTAAATAATCAAATTCTGCTAAAGATCTACAATCACTGCCAATCATCACGGTGTTGTTTCACACATTATCGATTATTCTCGAGTTGACTTTGGGACTTGATAAGTTGTGACTACTTGGTTTAAAATATAATAAGGTTTCAAAAATAGGCTTTCAAAATTAGGTGGTTAAAACTCATAGTTTATGTGGAATTATGTATTTATAAACCGAATGAATTAAAAAAATGTACAAAAAATAATAGAAAAATAGAAATATTTGTGTTAAACAGTTTTTTCTCTAATCTTGTCAATCAATAAATCCAACAGAGATTACTCAGGTAATTATTTGTTATTATCATAAAAGACAAAAAAGTATTTCGAAAAAGAAACGAAAAAATCATAAATATTCCTCACTAGTCGGTCGAACTATCTATTAACTTATTTCGCTTCGCGTTAAGCATTACTCTTCGTTCGAAGAAAGGAATTGTCTGGGTACTGGTAGCATAAATGTAAACAAAAACACAACGATTATATTCGGTTTACTGTTGATGCGAGTGTCATAGCGTGGGAGCAAAATGGCGAAATGCTTACAGTGTCTAAGTGATCTGCTGATAGAGTTTCAAAAACACTCCTAACGTCTAGCCACACTGGCGAGCAGTGATATATTGAAATAACAAAATACTTCAACATCCACCGTTTGAGGTTGAAGATTACCTTGTGCGAAAAAGAAAGGGACTGTTCGCTTACGTGTGTATGTAGGCCACCTACAACGTTCTTCGGATCAACGATGATAGCGTGGAAGAAGGGTGTTTTCTGGGAAGGACAAGTAAAGATTCAAGTTGGGGGGGGGGCGAAGTCAGAAACTCGAAGACAGAATCGGTGATCAAACTTAAGGTTGGGCTTTTCTAGGGAGGAATAATAAATGGAGGCTGGAATGCGGAAAGTAAAACTAGGAGTAGGGGTTCCTGACATCCACTTAAACTTATTCTGTTCTTCTATTTTTTTTATTTTAAGAAAACAATGTCAGAATAAGGTCGATGCTTCTGCTCCTTCATGGCAGATATACAATCAGATCAAATGACAATTTTGTAAATGAAACATACGTAAAGAGAGTTTAGAGTATTCTCTCACTAATACATATATATATATATATAAATATATATATATATATGTATATATATGTGTGTATATATATATATGTATATATATATATATATATGTATATATATATGTATATATATATATATATATGTATATATATATATATATGTATATGTATATATATATATATATATATATATATATATATATATATACTTATCCTAACATATTTTCAACTTGACGTGCTTTTCTGCATCTCCCGTGATTCGACCTTCTCGGGGTTAATACCATCCATATGATAAAGAAGAAACGAAAAAAAAAACTTTAAGGCAGTCACGCCTGACAAAGTTGTTTTACAGAAAAAGCTTGCAAAAAAAAAAAAATTAAATGAATTATTTTTTCATTTAAGTTGCACCATGTGTTGATTCTCAAAAATATTTCACTTTGATATATATATATATATATATATATATATTGATAAGTAATTGGATTTATTCATAAACGTATGGTTCATGTAAATAAGTCTAAACATACATCGAGAAAAAAGTGTGCTCCTGTAAGTAAAATGCATAGACGAATAGTATAAGTAGAATAAGGTACATGTATTTAAATATATATATATATATATATATATATATATATATATATATATATATATATATATATATATATATATGAGAAGAATGTTGTAGTTTGCTTGGAGCATTGTGTATAGTGTAAGAATAATTGTTTGGAGGCGATAACAATGCGTTGTTAAAGTGACACATATACGACATGTGGAATCGTAAAAACAAAGTGACAATATTGAAATGTCAATCATTTTAAAAATTTTTATTTTATTTACCAGTGTATCGTTGACCGTGGTGTTAGGTTGGAGTGTGTCCTTTTTATTATTATTTTTTTAATTTTCGAAGGAAGCCCACATCTTCAGAAATAAAATAAATACACCCACTCGTTGGAGTGTGTTTTTCCCAAAAGCTGAGGCCAGAAATGCTGGTTTGTTTTTAGTAGCAGGTCCGCAGAGGTTTGTTTATTTATTTATTTATTTTTTATAATTTATTATTTACTATTTTTTTTTTAACTGTTGCTGTTTGTTTTGGTTAGTAAATATACTGAGTAATTTATTTATTTATTATTTTTTAAATTTGTTTTACATTTTTTTCTTATATAAACGTGTTGTTTGTTTTGGTTAATAATTATTCTGAATAATATTATCTCTGTGGCAGCCGGTGGTAAAGGCCGGGTAACTCGTGTGAGTCAAGCTTTGTTTGTGGGAGTTATGTCCCTTTAGAGTTTTAATTAATTTCGACTCGTTCCATAAATTTGTTTACCGTGTGTGTGTAGTAGCAGATGTGATTTGGTGGGTGAGGAATCCTGGGCATGGGAGTGGGGCGTCGTTAATAGAGCATTTGGTATATATGTGTGTGTGTGCGTGTGTGTGTTGGTGTATGTATATATGTATATGAATACATATATGTAAAATTCATACATTCATATATTTTTATTTTATTTATTTATTCATTTATAATTTTTTTTCGGTTCGATTCTATATTATTATTTATCTATATTATTAGATTTTGTTATGTGCAGTCGTGGTATATAATGGTCGGGATTTCTAGTTAATATGTAAGGCGGGCAACATGTGCAACCACGTGTCCGAGTTGGCAGCAGGTGCAAGTGGCTGTGTGTGCACCAGTGTCAGTAATTGAGCTAATAATATGGGCCTAACTAACTTTATTTAGTGTTTGTTTTCGTTAATAGTATGTCCGCATAGTATCATAGATGTTTGTTAGTATAATGTGTATGATGGTGCTTGTCGTGTGTGCTTATATTAAGAAGTTGGAGTTGAGCTCGGCTCTGTTGTTCAATTTAGGGGATAGCTTTCTAATTAATATTGATTATTTAAGTCTGAGATTGCCCTGGTCTCTTTCGCTAGCTAGTATCTTGACTCGTATGTCTTAGGTGGGGTTGTGGCCATGTGTTATATGTTTTTGGAAGGATGATGCCTTGGTGGTTACGTGTTCCTTAATTCGTATATGCAAAGGTCTCACTGTACTGCCGATGTAGAATTCATTGCAGACCGCACATTGTATCTGGTATATAGCATATGTGCGGTTGCATAAACCTGTGTTGTTGATGGGGCAGTTTGCTAGGGTGCAAGGGTGTGTGTTGAAAGGTGTTCTAGGTTTAGATAGGTGTTGTCTTAGTGTAGGTCCCGAGTGTGTGAGTTGAATGTCTAAGTGTTCATTGCGGATGGCTTTGCGGATGGCCTAGGTTATTCTATCGTGTGGTATTTTAAGGAAGCATGTGTTAGAGGGAGTTTGTTTTGGGTTTTTTCTAGATGGCTTATTGTAGTGTCTGATGTTTGTAGGGTATCCATTCCGCTCGAGTATCTGTTGGAAGTGTCTAACAGAGGATGTCTTGTCGGTTTCCGTAGTACATTTGCTACGGATGCGGTTTACATCGTTCACAGCATATCCTTTTTTGTGTGTTTTTATTAGGTGGTAGAATGTAGGGAGTCTGCTATTTCTTGTGGTGAGGTTTCGTTTGTATCTGTTGGGGAGGTTTCTTTTCTTACATATTAGTGTCCATGCTGTGTTTATCTGATTTTCTATCTCAGTGGGGGAGGCGTCTGTGGTGGGTGTGTAGAGGGTGTCGTTGTTGAGGTGTCTGAGTGCTAGGTCGTCGTACGTTTCTTGAGAGATAACGCAGAATTCTTTGCCTTTGTCAGAAGGCAGGAATATTAGGTTTTTATCCTTTAAGTTTTTGAGGAGGAGTCGTTGCGTTCTTGTGAGATTGGGTGTGATGTTTGGTTGTTCTCTTTGTATGATGGATGATATGTTGTGCCAAATCTTGTGAGTGTGCGGTCTAAATCGGGGTTGTCTGGAGGGGGTGGAGGGGGCGGTCTAGCTGGTATGTAGGGAATTTGGCGGCGTTTTCAATTGCGGAGGGACTGTTGGTGGTGTTATGCGTGTTCTGTAGGTCTTGGTTGAAGGCAGACATCCATTTTAGGTGATATGCCGTTCTGCAGAACTGTGCCTCGATGTTGAGTTTGGCTCTGTCATCTAATTTTTGTGTAGTTATAAACTTGGGGCTTAGACTGAGGAGCTCTGTTTCGTTTGGCATTAGTGAGTTAGTCAGGTCTGTGACGAGGGATCTAGCTGTGGGTT
>OY744543.1:4017500-4027500 GCA_963556195.1 Sepiola atlantica | reverse complement strand
CTGTAAAGGATAAAACGTATACGTGTGTAGATTAAAAAATATTTATAATTATATATATATATATATATATATATATATATATATATTAACTATCCCAGTAATTTAAATTCGTATAAATAAGCGTGGTTCTGTTGTTGGCATTATTGCAGGGGAGACAGCGTGATGGTTGCCAACATTCCTAAGTGAAAGTTATACTATGGAATCGATTAGATTCGAACATGGCACAAGCAAGTTGCTAGTACGTGTTGTTATCATTTTAACTACCGCCACCTTCCTCAATACCAGTTCAATAACTACCCATATGTAGATTATCACTACCCATTTTTAATACACTAGACGCTAATTCACCCCCTGCTTTGTCTCTATACTATTGTTCTGAATCCATACTAATAATTAATGCTTCTTAGATTATTAAAACCATGCGAATCTCAACCGAGATTATAGTTTCAATGGCAGCAGTGCATTAAAAGCCGGCCACCTTCTGACGTTGCCGAGTTTTTATTAATGGTCAAGTTAGGCAACTTTTCCGTCTAATTAGCGCCGTGTCTGTCTAATTAACATTGGTCAGCGGGATTATTAATTAGTGTGATCATAATCAGAACTCGAAATTTCCAAACTTTGTGACAAATATTAATAGAAAAGCGACTCGTGTAAAAAGAACAACATGTTTTTTCGGGAGTTTTGTTTGTTAGTTGCGTCGACGCTACTCAATAAGAGTCGTTTGATGTCGGTGAAGCATCAGCTCGAAATATCGTTGACATTGTTAAACGCTCAGACTGAATGTAATATATAGAATTTGATATATTCGGACTACTGTTCTCATCCTGTGTGTTTCTAGCGTCAAGCGGAATTTCCATGAACGTAGTTTGTCATCAAAACTCATTATTTGTACAACAGATTACTAGTGACGGTTCCCCTGTGGATAGCAACATGGTTGTCTTCGAGTTAAATCTTTACAAATAATTGCCATCACCCGCCCTCATGAGTAACCCGTCTTTTTCATTCAACAAATCATGTGCAGACGTTTCAAAAGAAGTTATCATTGAATCTCATTAACCCTTATACTAAAATAGATGTATGCCTTGATAAACCGTGGCTTATGTGCGAAAATGTATAATAATAATAATAATAATAATAATAATAATAATAATAATAATAACTAGCAGGACCCGTGTAAATTACACGAAATGATGTTTTTAATACTAATTATCTTGTTCCTAACCTATACATGTTTGAATAAAATATGATAAGATTTGGACTTGTATATTTATTTTTAAAAAATGAACAATACATGAAACAAATTACAAAACTTCTTTATATACAATATTTCTAGTGAAGGTAATATTTCGACGACTAAACCATTACTTTGTAAATGTTTTCGATTAAATTAAATTTGGCTCCAATTCATGAATAATTATTTACTCCTCTCCAGGAGTTAGGCACAAGGCCAGTTTTATCTTACTCCCACAAGTAAGATGTGACCCAAGGTCGGGTCGGGAAAGTGGGGTTTTAAAAGTCAGAGCTCAAGAAGGTGAGCACTCTGGCCATTAAAAATTGCCTGGGCAGCCCCGTTGGCATTCCCCGGTAGGGGCACCTCAGGCAGTAAGCAATAAACTCACTCCTCCCCAAAAAGGGGAGGCGAAGCCTGGGAGGTTGGACCTAGTAGAACTGCACAGGACAGACCTATAGACCGGCGTAAATCAAGCCTCGAAGGCCAAGACAATACCAGTCTATGGGGTGCAGTATCCATCGGAACAGATACTACAATTTCTTCTTAGCCAAAAGGCCAAGCCAATTCATGAGTAGCATACACATATTCGGAAGCTCGTTGCTTTTGATGTAAGCATGACACACTAAATCACACACGCTATTGTATTAATATGTGTCTTCCCGGTCGTCCCCTCCCTACCTCTCTTCCCCTTCTCCTTCCCCTAAAAATGTAGAAACAAAATCTTAGAGGTTCGTTGGGATCGAACTATAAACCAGTCGGGCCGAAGTCAAAAATACTACGTCGCTTACTGTTGCACCAAAGGGAAATACTTGAAAATGTTCCGGAAATTAGGCGAGTTGAATGTTTTTCAAAATCTAGGTACGGCACGCATGCGCAGAGTTTTTGCCGGAAGCGTGACACACGAACACACACGCTATCGTATTAATATATAGATAATAATAATAATTAAAAAAATATTTAAACAAAAAAATTTTTTTTTTTTTAAATGGTAACAGCCTAGGCTGACATGACACAAAATATTTTCATAGGGTCAAGGAGGATGAGAAGACCGAAGAGGGACAGCACAAACCAGACCTCCACTGGAATTGCAGAGACTGCCACCCAAATCCCACAGGAGACCAATGGTCCTTACCAGCGATAAATCAATGGTAAACGGCTGTTGTGATACTGCAAATTTGTTTGCGGTGGCTATCGAAAAGAGGTGGAGAAAACTGGAAATCTGGGGAGACTTGTTGTAACTCAGCATCCAGGGAATACCACCGGTTGTCGGTGAGCAATCACTGATGACCTGCCTGAGAACTCCTAGTGAGTAAAGATGATGATAATAATAATAATCATAATAATAATAATAATAATAATAATAATAATAATAATAATTGTTTATTGGTATTTTTATCATGCAAACATTCCTTTTCTTCCACCTATTTTAGAGGTTATCTTGATCTCACCCAAAGGTCACTATTGAGTAACGAATTGGCGGCGCTGGCCTTCATTAATGCGCATGAAAGTAACCACTCGAAATGGAAACTATAGAAGCAAACTACATTTTCCGCATGTCGATTATTGTTGGGGCTTTCTAAAAATGTTACTGTAAAATGCATAAGCGTTTTAGCGAGTAGCGCCAGTGCTCCCACAATTACTGACATTGTTCTCGTGTTCAATTACTGGTATTGTTCGTTTTTAACTTGCCACATTCTGCCAACTTCCTCTTTTGCAGTCTTTTATTCTCGAAACGATTTTCAATTTCTTTCAGGGAGATGTTTCGATCCACTGGCTCAGACATATTGATCAAAAGATATGGTGTTCCTTAATTCTTACATACATTGAGTCATTTTTTTTACAAAATACTCGTTGCGTCGGTCAGTCTGTCACGTTTAAATTTGGTAGAACATTTCGCTAAGCACACACATACCCTTATAATATAACGAGCACTTTCTCTGTGATTCTGTCTGTCTGTCTGTCCTGGGGAATTTTTGTAAACAGAGGGGAGGGGGAGGGGGTCGTCGAGTAATTAACATTTAATTAATTAAGCTTTTCGAGTCAGCGTTCATAATATTTGTATACCTGTAGAATTAGGAAACTATTATTAATCAATTAAATTTACATTAGATAACATTAAATAACATTATTAGATTGGAGAAGAACGAAATTTCAAGACGAGGCTGCGATTAGAAGTGAAAACGTGGCAAGAATCTTACTTAAATTATTAGATTTCAACAACGTTATATACACTACTAAACGTCGTTTAGACACTAGACGGGCTTCCTCATTTTTGACCAGTAGTTACTCTTGAAGTTGAGGAACAATTAGCGTTATTATGTTTCCAGTATTCGCGATACGCTTCCAGTCTGGTATCCTTTCTATGTCTTTCTCGTATATACGACGGAACCGTCCAGTGTTACTTACTAATGCCGGTGCCACTAGTTACTTGCTGCCATTAAATAGGATTAATATATATATATATATATATATATATATATATATATATATATATATATATATATATATATATATTATAAATATATATATATATGTATATCATAAATATATATATATATTATAAATATATATATATATATTATAATATATATATATATATATATATGTATTATAAATATATATATATATATTATAAATATATATATATATTATAAATATATATATATATATATTATAAATATATATATATTATAAATATATATATATATTATAAATATATATATATATATATATATATTATAAATATATATATATATATTATAAATATATATATATATATTATAAATATATATATATATATATATTATCAATATATATATATATATATATATTATAAATACTAGCAAATATATGGTCCCTCCGGTTGCATATTTTTGCTAGGCTGCCGCGTCAGAAATTAACGCTAATGTGTAAACTGATGTAGCCTCAGTCATATTTCTTGGGTGGTTATACGTTGATATTCTTTATTTATGACCAAACATAGTTATAGATGTAAATAATGACAAAAGAAATTTCGACCCACCCCGATTTTTGTATTAACCTTCTCCATAAATAGAAATATTTTTAATAATTTTTAAATCAATATTTATTTTAATTAAACAATTTGATTCAGTAAAATCGTTAAAATCAACAATTTAAAGAACTGAATACAGCAAACAGTATTTTTTGAATCGGAAGAAAGGCGTACATAAAATAAAACAATAAAAAAATCTGTATTCTTTTACTGTAGGATCTATGCTGACTTTGACGATGATCCTAACACTAACCCTAACACCCACTTTAACTCTGACCCTAACCCTAACGATGGAGTCAAAGTTAGCGCGGGTCCTAAAATGTAAAACCACCAAAAAATCGAATATACTAAACATGGTTACTTATGTAAATGGTCTCGGAAAGAAAGTTTACCTAATTAAATTTGTTAGAATGTGTGTGTCTGTGTGTGGGTGTGGTGTGTCTTAGTAGTAATTTTTAAATCGATTTTTATGTAAATTAAACAATTTGATTCAATAAAATTGTTAAAATCAACAATTAACACAAAACTAAATACAGCGAACAGTATTTTTCGAATCAGAATGAAACAATGTAAAAAATCCGTACTCTTTTATGTGTGTGTGTGCGCGTGCGCGCGTGTGTGTGTGTTTTAATTAACTTTTTTAATTACACAATATGTTTCTAAAATCAGTTATATTATTTTTGTTGTTGACAGAAAATAAATAAAATCACATCTTTTATTTTAATAAATAAAACATGGAATAATAACAGTTTGTGAATTAAAGCTTAACAGCGTAAGTTAAAGTAACACGATAAATGCCAGCGTTTGTTTACAAATTACGCGCTTGTATTGCGTCCAAACTGAATTGACGGAGGGAGATTGTTTCAATGGATTTACGTTCCGCACGCTGTTTAATCAATTGGACGTAGATAAAATAACTACGTAACTGATTAATTTTTAAATCAATTATTATTTTAATTAAACAATTTGATTCATTAATCATAATTTTTAAGTAAGATTAGTAGCGAGCAAAATTACGTAAATACATGATTAAATCTAAATGAAACGATCCTGAGTGTATATTTGAGAATACTAATTTATTAGAAGTTCAAAAGCAATTGCTTATGTAAATTGAGAAATGCCCATAGTGTTTATGCCGGTTTTTTTCATAGTATATAATGAAGCTAGGGGATTTAATAAATAGGTATACAACTTTGATGGAGTTTCGGCTTCAGACAGACAGATACATAACCTCCATTATTAATAGATATATATATATATATATTATAGATATATATATATATTATACATATATATATTATAACTATATATATATATATATTATCAATATATATATATTATAAATATATATATATTATACATATATATATTATAACTATATATATATATATTTTATAAATATATATATATATATATTATAAATATATATATATATATTATACATATATATATTATAAATATATATATATATATATTATACATATATATATTATTAATATATATATATATATTATAAATATATATATATATATATATATTATAAATATATATATATTATAAATATATATATATATATATTATAAATATATATATATTTATAATATATGTATATATATATTATAAATATATATATATATATATTATAAATATATATACATATATTATAAATATATATATATATATATATATATATATATATATAACATTGAATAATCGCAGCTCGCTTCATAATATAGGTAATGTATACATTTTTCGTGTATGACCCTAGTTCTTCAGTTTTTCTTTACTCGACTATTATCTATTTTCTACAATATGTTTTTTTATATGAAAGCCGGAGTTTTTTTTTTAAATTCTTTCTTTTATTTATATGAAATAAAAGAAAGATACATTTTCATACGTGTCTTAGAATTATTCTTTTACTTCAGTTATAAAGCTCTAAAATCATTCTAGCCTTCTCGCAAGTTTCATTCTTTTAACTTTATCGTATAAGTAAATGGGACCAACAATGTACAATTTAGCAGGTATTTTTATTCTTGTAGAATCTTTGTATTTCAATGTCCAATAAAACTGCATAGGTATTATTTGCTAAAACTAGTTCTGATTTTTGTTAGTACGATTGTTTTTTTTTTCAAAATGTAGTCGTCTCCAAGTGGGCTACCCTTCTAACTCAGTCATATCTGTTTAGTATTCTATTAATAACAGATTGCTTCATTTACTTATGATGTAGTTTACTGGTCGCTATTTGTCAGCAGTCTTTACTGTTTCTGGGTCTAATGAAAGTTTTCTAGATTATGTCAAATTCTAAGTTTTCTAGATTATGTCAAATTCTAAGTTTTCTAGATTATCTCCAATTTTAAGTTTTCTAGATTATCTCCAATTTTAAGTTTTCTGGATTGTGTCCAATTTTAAGTTTTCTAGATTATGTCCAATTTTAAGTTTTCTAGATTATGTCTAATTTTAAGTTTTCTGGATTATGTCCAATTTTAAGTTTTCTAGATTATGTCCAATTTTAAGTTTTCTGGATTATGTCCAATTTTAAGTTTTCTAGATTATGTCCAATTTTAAGTTTTCTAGATTATGTCCAATTTTAAGTTTTCTAGATTATGTCCAATTTTAAGTTTTCTAGATTATGTCCAATTTTAAGCTTTCTGGATTGTGTCCAATTTTAAGTTTTCTAGATTATGTCCAATTTTAAGTTTTCTAGATTATGTCCAATTTTAAGTTTTCTAGATTATGTCCAATTTTAAGTTTTCTAGATTATGTCCAATTTTAAGTTTTCTGGATTATGTCCAATTTTAAGTTTTCTAGATTATGTCCAATTTTAAGTTTTCTGGATTATGTCCAATTTTAAGTTTTCTAGATTATGTCCAATTTTAAGTTTTCTAGATTATGTCCAATTTTAAGTTTTCTAGATTATGTCCAATTTTAAGTTTTCTAGATTATGTCCAATTTTAAGCTTTCTGGATTGTGTCCAATTTTAAGTTTTCTAGATTATGTCCAATTTTAAGTTTTCTAGATTATGTCCAATTTCAAGTTTTCTAGATTATGTCCAATTTTAAGTTTTTAAGATTATGTCCAATTTTAAGTATTCTAGATTATGTCCAATTTTAAGTTGTCTAGATTATGTCCAATTTTCAGTTTTCTAGATTATGTCCAATTTTAAGTTTTCTGGGTTGTGTCCAATTTTAAGTTTTCTAGATTGTGTCTAATTTTAAGTTTAAGAGATTATGTCCAATTTTAAGTTTTCAAGAGTAGGTCCAATTTTAAGTTTTCTGGGTTGTGTCCAATTTTAAGTTTTCTAGATTGTGTCCAA
The DNA here is from genome assembly GCA_963556195.1 of Sepiola atlantica. Lineage (NCBI taxonomy): Eukaryota > Metazoa > Mollusca > Cephalopoda > Sepiida > Sepiolidae > Sepiola > Sepiola atlantica. Next base: position 4,019,943 of record OY744543.1, on the reverse strand, counting down.
TTACAAGTTTTCTAGATTGTGTCCCATTATAAGTTTTCTAGATTATGTCCAATTTTAAGTATTCTAGATTATGTCCAATTTTAAGTTGTCTAGATTATGTCCAATTTTCAGTTTTCTAGATTATGTCCAATTTTAAGTTTTCTGGGTTGTGTCTAATTTTAAGTTTTCTAGATTGTGTCTAATTTTAAGTTTTCTAGATTATGTCCAATTTTAAGTTTTCTAGAGTAGGTCCAATTTTAAGTTTTCTAGATTATGTCCAATTTTAAGTTTTCTGGGTTGTGTCCAATTTTAAGTTTTCTAGATTGTGTCCAATTACAAGTTTTCTAGATTGTGTCCAATTATAAGTTTTCTAGATTATGTCAAATTATAAGTGTTCCAAATTATGTCCAATTATGAGTGTTCCAGATTATGTTCAATTAGAAGTTTTCCAGATTATGTCTAATAATAAGTTTTCCAGATTATGTCCAATAATAAGTTATCCAGATTATGTCTAATAATAAGTTTTCCAGATTATGTCCAATTATAAATGTTCCAGATTATGTCCAATTATAAGTGTTCGAGATTATGTCCAATTATAAGTGTTCGAGATTATGTCAAATGATAAGTGTTCGAGATTATGTCCAATAATAAGTTTTCCAGATAATATCTAATTATAAGTGTTCCAGATTATGTCTAATTATAACTGTTCAAGATTATGTGCAATTATAAGTGTTCGAGATTATGTCCAATCATAAGTGTTCGAGATTATGTCCAATTATAAGTGTTCGTGATTATGTCAAATTATAAGTGTTCGAGATTGTGTCAAATTATAAGTGTTCGAGATTATGTCCAATTATAAGTGTTCGTGATTATGTCAAATTATAAGTGTTCGAGATTATGTCCAATTATAAGTGTTCGTGATTATGTCAAATTATAAGTGTTCGAGATTGTGTCAAATTATAAGTGTTCGAGATTATGTCTAATTATAAGTGTTCGTGATTATGTCAAATTATAAGTGTACGGGATTGTGTCAAATTATAAGTGTTCGAGATTATGTCCAATTATAAGTGTTCGTGATTATGTCAAATTATAAGTGTTCGAGATTGTGTCAAATTATAAGTGTTCGAGATTATGTCTAATTATAAGTGTTCGTGATTATGTCAAATTATAAGTGTACGAGATTGTGTCAAATTATAAGTGTTCGAGATTATGTTCAATTATAAGTGTTCCATATTATATCCAATTATAAGTGTTCAAGATTATGTCCAATTATAAGTGTTCAAGATTATGTCCAATTATAAGTGTTCCAGATGATTGTCAATAATAAGTGTTCCCGAGTATGGTCAATAATAAGTTTGACTTTTAATTGTGATGCGGTATTACTGCTATTTTACGTTGTCCTTACTTTCCGTATCACTTATTCATACTTTTTCAGAAGTCATGTGTAAATCATTCATCTCTGATTCTTCTATGATTTCTATTAATTGTCTTACAAATCTTACGTTTAAAGTCTTTGTTCGTTTAAAACTTGTTTTGTCAGAACAATTTCTTTATTTTCGGATCAGTGTTTACAATATCCTTTTTATGGTTTCTTTCGTATTAAGCATTTGATAAAGATCTGCATTACTATGCAGTGTTACGCTTGTCGATGGTTTTACGAGAATTCCCTTTGTTTTATCTTCATTCCTACTAACATTGATAATACTCCTCAAAATAATAATATTATTTTCCAAATCATCTGTATTAGTTTGCTGTACTTGAGAAATTCGAATTTTAAATGTGTACATTATATTGAATATATATATATATATATATATATATATATATATATATATATATATATATATGTTAAGGAAATAATATTAGATTATTTTTATCTACATACGCCAGCGTTTCAAGAGTTCGCTCTCATCAGTGTAGGGAATGATGATTTCAGGGGGTCGCAAGGTTCGAACCCCTGCAACAGAAACAATCTAGACTCCGCACGCAAGCGTCAAAACTATACGGCAACAAGACATTACCATTTCAAAAAAGGAATTCAAGTTATATTTATGCGAATAGGGCAACATATAGAAATACTGACTAGAGACATGGCTGATTGGGTAAAACCAATTCAAGCTCCCTGCACTTGACAATGTTTACATTGAAATATCACTTACATTCAGTCAATTTTGCATACTCATTCATCCGCCTGAAGATGACCGACGTCAGTCGAAAACGTTCGTGAAAATATGGCGATTTTTTATACAACATGAGCGACAATACCAAATCGGTCGTGAAACGAGTCGAAAAAACGAATCAAAAAATAAATGAACAGTAGCGACAGCATCAGAGAAGGAATGCTGCCTAATTACACACATTTCAAAATATATATATATAGATAGATGTAATGTAATCCACATACATACTGTTTCGCTGTATAACATCTCTTCAGTGCGGCTAGACCAGATAGTGCCTCAAACCG
>OY744543.1:3997500-4002500 GCA_963556195.1 Sepiola atlantica | reverse complement strand
TATTATTTTTATTGCTAGGTATATTTTTCTAAAGATATATAATAAAAAAGAAACGATTTGCTTATACGAATGGTAGAAAAGTATAACTATCTGTCAGATTCTACGAGCTAGGTTCTTTTAGGTTGCTTAACCTGGGAAACTTCACATTGCTGGAAAACATACATATCCTCATAATGAAGTTCACACGCTGGTATGCTTATACGATATATGTATATATATATAAGCAAGTTTGATTAAACAGTAACGTCAGCTTCTGTTTATTTTTTTAATTCGTTTTTTCGATTTGTCGCACGACCGATTTGGTATTTTCGTCCATGGACGACAATATTACTGTTTAACCAAACTTGCATAAGAGAAGGAATTCTGCCTAATTACACAAATATATAAATATATGTATATATAAATATCTAGGCAGCATATTCTCTTGCAGGCAAGTATTGTTGAATATAAGAGACAACTCATGTCTAGAATATATATGTGGGTATATATATTGCTTGAAACACATACGTTTTGCTTACTGGATTACGTTTTAAACAAACAACAATACCTTCTAAAATCATGTGTATTCATAAAACGATTATTAACACGGTTATAACACTATATTATGCATAAAAAATGTAACATTACCAAAAAAATCCAGCGAAATAAAGTAACTTCAGAACTAGGATTTCGCTACAGATTTCTTTTTTTTCTGAACGGTTAACATAACACGTTTTTCGTATATAGTAATACTGGGGGCCTTCGGTGAAACGCCTTCTTCGGTAAAGTTTAAGCGAACTTCTTCTTAACAAGAACTTTTCTTACTGTAATTTATGTTTCTCTTTTTTTACTGTGAGGAATATCTAGAGAACTAATGGATTATAAAAAAAATAAAATTGCATCAGTCTACAAGACGTTCTCATTCTCGGGTCGAGGACAAAACAAACGGAGCTTTCATTAGCAAAAAAAAAACATTGTCTTTGATGGTTGGAATAGAAATGCTAATATAATACCATAAACGATTTCATTTTAATGTTTCAAGTATTTAAACTTAGTAAAACATTGCGACATGAACTCTTATGTTAACTAAATGAAATTGTACAAGCAAGGATATGTCATATATTCATCATTTCTGAGATTAGGTTCTGCCGATAAATTGTACCGATTTTGATGTGCAAATTTGTGAGTTTTGGAAGTTTGAAATAACCTCGTATTTATCTTCATCTTTTGGTCCATTCTGATCCGGATTGGTTTAATTCGTTATAGTTCCATATATGAGATTAACATAGTATACCTGGCGCATGACACTCTCCCAGATACTATTGTTTAAATTGTTGACCTTATCCTCTTTATAACCGCGAAATCCGTTCTTCCCAGCTTTTGTACCTTTTTATTTTGCCTACATGATTCTCAAGAATCTGAGCTACACAAGCTTCACCGTCACCGTCATCGTCCTATATATGACGAAAACTAAGTTTAACAACTGCTTACAAGTAAACTCTGACGCAGAGTGGCAGTACCTGTCAGGCCCCCATCTATAGTTAGAATAATAACTATAGTTGCTGGCTATTTGTTTTCAAAATGTTTTTTTAATATAATGACAGTCGACAGTTCTTCTTAAAACCGTGTTCTGCAGCTACGGTAGTCAAATGACATCCTGTAGCTGAAATCAGTCCTCCATGCTAGTCCCAGGTCATCTGACCTTGTCATGCGCAAGTTGTCGTAGGCAATGAAGTTGTTTCGCTGTACGTAGTGGTCCTAGTCCCGCCTGCTTGAGGTCAGCACGTAGTGTGCCCAGCGGATTTGTGCAGTGCCGTCCTAGTCGCGGTTGGTAGATTTTCGAGCCAGTAACGGCAAAGTCGAGTGCCCTTTGTCGACGGTTGACATAGCGTAAAATGTAACACTTAACTAACCTAATCCTTAGATGAACTTTTGGTTCTACTTTCTAAACGGGTTTTTAAACCAATATCAGACTGACACAAAGAGATAACAAGGTGAGAAAAGCGAACAAATCAACGTTCGTGCTGTTTCTGTCTGTTGCAAGTTAATTCCCCTTAAATCGCCGACGGCGTTCGCCAAACAGTTAAGATAACCGTTTCTTTGGAATCTGCAACGCTACTACACGCTGTTTTTTCTTTTCTTATATTGATTTAGTTTTTTGTCAATGACCACGTGTTTTTCTTTTGTCAACAGAACGAAAAGGTTTTGAAAATGGGAGACAACGTAGAGAGTAAGGTTTGGTATGGTTTGGTAGTTTTGTTTTACGGCATATCAACCCTTTTTGGGTTATTTAATGCCGAATCTGGTCATTATAGTAAAAGATTTATGCTTCAAGTTCTAAAAATAAAATAAAAAAGGGGAGGGAGAAAGGGAGAGGGGCTGTTGTTTTTGTTTTTGGTTTTGTAGAACATAATTAAGTTTTACAAAAAAAAAAAAAAAAAAAAAAAAAAAAAAAAAAACGTCAATGTAGGTGAATTTCGTCTCAGGGAGCCACAGGGCAGCCTGATCTGGTATCACCAGGTAGAGAGTAAGAAATAGAAAGAATGACATGTTATGTGTGTTTTTCATTCTTTGTCCTTGTTTGGTTTTACATAATTTGGTTTACCTCTTTGCTTTTTCGTTATGTAAAGAATTTGAGCATCATTGTGTCCCTAATTAATGCATCATCGGGATTTTTATGTCTTTAAAAATGTATAGTTTTTTGTAGTCAGATATTGTGTGAATAAATTGGCTCCAAACAACATATTCGGTATTACTCCTAAAAATAGACTTGTTCCCTTAATGGTCCTACCATTCCGGTAAAAATAGACTGGAAAGGAATGATAACTCACATGAGAAACGTCATCAGTCTTTTTCTACTTCATCATTGTTTTCTATGGAGAGTGATCCACTGACATCTGCTTTCTAGTTTCTGAATTTTCATAATGAGGATTGATAATTTATATAAATTTAATTATTCGAAATTCTGTTCTGATCTTGAGCATTATCGTCACAAAGTTTCGTCCGCTGTAACCTCCGCTCTTCTTCAAGTTTACTTTTACAAACTCGGGAATCTGGACACAATTTTGAACGGAACCCTTTATTTAATACACGGGAGTAGCATGATCACCATCCGTTAGACATGACGCGGAGAAGTCTGAATAATTTTTCGTATCGCCCGCTCCATGGATTGAACCTTCAACCGTCATATGATTATCACTTAGAACTGAATGTTAGTTAGTACTGTACCCACTACGCCACGGGTCTTTGTGGACACTTCTAGTTGAGAGGCTTACACATATTCTTGTGCAGTCTTACTACTTATCACAATATATCACTACATTTATTATTACATATCAATATATATATATATATATATATATATATATATATATGTATATATGTATATATATATATGTATATATGTATATATATATATGTATATATATATATATGTGTGTGTATATATGTATATATATATATGTATATATGTATATATATATGTATATATATATATATGTATATATATATATGTATATATATATATGTAAATATATATATGTATATATATATATATATATATATATATATATATATATATATATATATATATATATATATATATATATATATATATATATATATATATAGTCCAGAGGAGCCAAATAACGCATTATCAATCCTCATCTAAAAAATAAAAGAAAAATATTAGTTTCTAATTCCGTGTTTTTTTCTCATAAATCGTTGAAGTCCTTTGTTGAGAAGTAAATGGAATTCGAGTTTATCTAAAAAAAAATCCTTAATCCAGGTCAAATTTATTTTCTGATCGTCACAATCTAAAAAACGAGGGTAACACTTAAGATAGTGTGTTAGGTTTCACTGAAACTAAAAAAAATAACATTCGAAAACAAACAAAACGGTAAAGACTAAGGCAGAAATGTAAAACGAATTGCAAGTAAATACGATTCCGGAAAACTCCGTGTTAATAAAGAAAGCACTATATGATTCTTCTAAACTACAGACTGAGTAATATACCGACCGAATGAATTACGGACAAAGCTTCTGATGAAGATGCTGAGACGCGTCTAAAAATGATGTTCGTATCGCTAGTGTCATCGGTTAGGGAAGTTCAGGAAAACGCCGTTGGCGTTCGCTACAGATTTACGACATCTGCGAGTTTCTAATCTGGATAAATAGCGAACACTGTTTCTGATAGCTTTTATTTTTGTTTTCATTTTAATTCTACCGCTATCTCTGTATTTATCTATCCACCACATCGACTCCTGAAAATAGAACAGGTTTCTCTCACCTGTGTCTTTTAACGCATCTTTCTTTTCTTGCATTAACAGACACACCAAACAAGTAGATGGTGATAGAATACGAAAGGGCTGTCTTTTACAAAAACGTGAAACAAAAAAAGTAAAACGACATGGATGTAGTCGTTTTGTTGAGAGAGATAGCAGCTAGATTGGCCGAATGGATACGTTCGTGTACTATGGAATCAGCTAGGTGTAGTCCCAATACAGATGGATCTACTTCTATCGAATAAAATACGAATATTCTCTAAACAATTACAAATGTACAATTCTTCGTATTTACGTGAAATATACAAACGTTCGTTTTACATTATATGCATTAGTGTGCGTCCGGAATTGTACAGTGCATCCTTTTTCTCTCGAGACAGTAACGAATGAGTCAATTGTAATTCATCTATTATTATTCGTAAGTTTCAATTATGTTGCCCGAAGTTCCAAAGAAACCTCCCCGTGAGACGGAACTAATAATTCGCGTTGTACGCATATTTGGGCGTCTATATTATTCAGTCTCAGCTGGATCTGATAAGGAACGAGAAACATGTACTTTAAAGCTATTGATCCTACACACCATTGTTATTTTCATGTTTGAATTTTCATGTTTAATATTCACTTTTATGTCACGAATAAAATAAAAAGGTAACAGCGTCTTTGTTTTTCCTTCGTAAAATTACAATTGCCAGTATTTGTTTGCATATAAGTACACACACACACACGCAAACAGACATA
>OY744543.1:3990000-3992500 GCA_963556195.1 Sepiola atlantica | reverse complement strand
ATTTACACCCGGAGCAAAGATCGATCGAAATATAAGGATTATCAAATCTAGCAACTCTCTTTCCTCTTTTCTACAACTGGCGCCATTAATATCACCTAGGAACAACATCTTTAGCAATGGAATGGATATCATTTCGGTTGGAGTTGTTCAATCCCATAAAGCTTTAGCTCGATGATATCAACATCTACTATCTCTCTCTGTTTTCTCGCTCTCTATCTCTCGCTCTGTGTGTGTATATATATATATATATATATATATATATATATATATATATATATATATATATATATATATATATATATATATATATATATATATATATATATATATATATATGTATGGCTGGGCACTTTCGAGTAGCTTTAATAGCAAGCAGTACTAATAGCTATATGCGAGATCCGACCACCGTTTCGTAAGATCACTCTATCTGCCTGGTGAATAGCAGCTTGTCGCTATTTACAGTTAAAGTTACTCTATATTTTTACTAACTAATTGACGATGGCCGATTGGATATAATCACCGACTACGAATCAGTGGCGATTTGTGTTCGGGGTTCGCGCCTACCGACCGTCGGGAATTAGTTACTAGACTGAAGATTGCATGAAACATCGATGTTCTAGGTATTTTAAAAAACTAATATTTATTTACAAAAATATTATTGTATATATATATATATATATATATATATATATATATTGTGTGTATTTAAACAGCATATTTTCATTTAGGCAAACATTATTAAATAACACGGAGTGGTTTTGTTTGATGCGACTTTTTTTCAACTTTACAGACGCGTTTTCAAATATAAACTAATCGCCGTTATAATTCAAAATGAGCACTAAAACTAATACTGCCTGAAGATGATTTGACGATTCAAATCGAAAGTACTTGCAAAAAAGAAAAAAAGAATGGAACAAGAAAGCCATGGATCATATTTATATCAATTTGACCGAAACATTAGATGGACACTTCGGAAAATTGAAAAAATAAAACAAGTCGCATCAAACCAAACCACTTCGTGTTATTTAATAATGTTTGCCTAAATATATATATATATATATATATATATATATATATATATACATATATATATATATATATATATATACATATATATATATATATACATATATATATATATACATATATATATATACATATATATACACACGCACATATATATATATGTATACACACATACATATATATATATACATGCATATATATATATACACACACACACATATATATATATATTGATATATATCAATTAATAAACACACACAAATATATATATATCAATTAATAAACATATATATATATATCAATTAATAAACATATATATATATATCAATTAATAAACACACATACGCATATGTATATAAATATATCAATAAATAAACACACATACACAAACACATACACAAACACACGCATATATATATATATATATATATATATATATATATATATATATATATATATATAATTAACTTGTTACAAATATCCAGGGGGTATGAATCCGAAGGAAGTTGAAACCGGGTTTATAAGAGTGCTCAATGAAAATTCAGAGCAAAATGTATATATTTTTTTGATTTTATTCCATTAGTTGCGACAAAACAGGTTTTGTTTCATTGGTACGGGTAGCTACCAATTCATCAGGCCGGTGGAAGGAATTCAAATGGCATAAAATTTACTTCAACGGGAGATTTAAAATTGAAAATACATTGGAGGGGGAGGGGGATAGAGTTGGGGCTTTGTCTATAACGGCGACATGGGACATGAGAGGGGAGGGGGGATGACCTCAACAAGTCACCCCCTAATAAACACACATATATATATATCAATGTTTAAACACACATACACATATATATATATATATATTAATTTATAAGCGACGTAAACAACAAATTAACTGAATTACCTCCCTTTCATTGGTGTCTTAGCGTTACACGAATCATTAATGAACAGGTAATATTGAATTAATTAATGAAATATACATATTTAAAAATAGAATAATATAAATAAATAAACTAAATATAAATATACACAATAATTTAAAACGAACAGAGAATTCAATGTTTAATGACAGTATTAATCGACATATTAATTTAAACGAATAGACTTGGTTTTAAAAAAAGAATTAGATTAGAATTTAAAATTTAACGACAAAAAAAAGAAAGATTCTAAATAGTAAAAAAAAACAAACAAACAAAAAAGTAAATAGATGAATAAATAAATTAAATATAAAGTATATAAATAATATATTAATAAAAAAAAAATTAATAATTATAAAAAAAAGTTTATTTTATTTTTGAATCTGGTTTGGTATTTAAAATTTTACCAGTATTTTCTGCGAGACTAAATCTTACGGCTTCCTACATATGCACGCTTGAACTTGAGTTGAACACGGTTCGGAAGAAGTGAAGAGTTCCCGAAAATTAAAAAAAAAAAGTATATCATACGGAATTTCCACCAGACCATCTTGATATAGGTATTA
>OY744543.1:3947500-3987500 GCA_963556195.1 Sepiola atlantica | reverse complement strand
CTCCCCTAATTGTTGAAATGAAATTCGAATAAAACATTTGATGTTTGTTTAGTGTATTCTGATCAATTTATTAATTTATTCTATTTTTTAATTGATTTATTTGATTTGTTGATTAATTAAATAATTTAGTTACCTCGAAAACTATTCAATCAAGTCGTGAATATATCGACAAGCTAATGTAATCTACCAAAGTGGAAATGATGAAAAAGAAGAAAACATATGTCTATAGCAAAAAAGATTCGAAGACGCGGTAGATTTAAAATCTATAATTCTCATGAAAACTACCAACAGTTTGATCTACAGTTAGCCTTATGGTATTTATAAAGTCATATTTTCCAATGGGAGATATAATATATTTGTAAGTAAAAGCTTAATATAGAAGTTTGCTTCGTATTCGCTTTAGTCCAATTATTGATGCGTGTTTTAATAACTTATATCGTTTTGTTAGAATTCGGCAATGTATTTACTTTCACTGATTAGCTGTGTTCTGTTTGGCTGCTAAATTCAACACATGAATAATTGTTACTACATAGCCCTTAATAACTCGTATTCCTCTGATCAAAAACACGGTACCAAGGGACATGGTGTAAATATAACTAAGCTCACTTTACAAGCGTCAGATAACATACTTTTAATCATTACGTTGAAGCGATTAAGCGGCTTAGAAAACCTTTTAGAGAATTTCATTTTCTGATTCAAGACTATACAAGAAAACAGTAAAACATCTTAGAAAAGCTATTATAAAAATATAAATATAAAGCATAGACGATACAATTATTTTTTATGAACTAATACTTATTTACGATAATGTAATATTTCTACTTCCTATTGTTTCTTAACACGTGTTTAACTTATTATTTACTTTCTAGTAAAATTCATTTACTCACCCGCGAGCATTTATCCCGCGTTGTTTCGACCCAACAGTCAGCTGGCATCGGTACTAGTGTAATTGCCAATTCGTATCGCTTTCAGCGCAAAAGTAGGTCCACTACTATTTATTTTCAGATATCGAATTCATATTTCTCATTCATTTCAATTTAAATGTAATTTGTGGCATGAGTATACTATTCGATTACTCTTCTATTTAGCTGCTAATTATTTAAAAATAACAGTCAGCTGGCATCGGTTCTAGTGTAATTGTTATTTAGTCTCGCTTTCAGCGCAAAGGTAGGTCAAATACTATTTATTTTCAGATATCGAATTCATATTTCTCATTCATTTCAATTTAATTCGATTACTCTTCTATTTAGCTGCTAATTATTTTTAAAAAAAATAACTATAACATTTACGTAGCTTGATAATACTTATATACCTATAAAATATTACTTTGTTGTATAGAAAGTATATTTCTCACAAAAAAGAAATTGTAAACAAAGACAACTTGCATTTACGTTGATGTGAGGATAATATTTTTTGTTATGAAATAATGTAAATAATTAAATGTTCATTTTCAAAATAGACAAAAGTAATTCTAAGTTACAATATATATTTAATGATTACTTACCTTACATTGTTTATCTATTCCCTAACTAAATTATACGATAGGCCTAGAACCTAAAACTACTGGTGTACCAAGACTCACAGTCAACATATAAATGTCCATTATTAAAACACAATTACAATATAGTTTTATTTTGATAGCTCAACGCAAGTGTAAACGTTGCCTCTCGGGACACGCGAAAGACATGACACCTTAAAATATTTTTATAAAAATAATATTGGTATTAACCGTTTGAGATAAATCATAGGTGCATATGACATGTACGTAATTTATGTACTGTTTTTGGACAAAATAATTCAGTTATTGTTCATTCTATAATATATCTACGATGATGCATTCTTCTTATTTAAGAATCTAACCTGTTTTAATTTCCAAATTTTGTCGGTTATTTTACCATCTACATTCTGCCTGCCGTCTTTTGCGAGTCAGAAACGTAAGCTAAATTTCTAACTTAACACTGTGGTAGGCTATTTTCATTTTTGTTTGCGTCTTAGATATCTAATATTAGTTAATTTTCTGAATCAGTGATTAAACACGTATCCTCTAAGTAGAATTCCCTCTAGAAATGTTATTAACAAACGACTTCATATGTAACTCTATATTGTCAATCTATGGTGTTCCCTGTGGATTTATGAAACCAAAGTTTTGGTTGATTACCTTTATCTCCTGTTATTGATAGTTTATGCTCATATTATATTTACGTATAATTGAAGGACCCAGGAGGGAGCAGTAGGAAATAGTAGAGCCATGTTCAAGTCCAGTGAATTTAAACGATATATTAGAGGCAGTGTTTTGAGAGAAAAGCCGATACTGAAAACACTCTGTAGGTCGAAATGATGAAACGATAAAGTATGCTTAGAATTACCGATATGTATTTAGTGTATGATGCGCGAGAGACGATCTATTGTGTGTGTATCTAGATATTTTGTTACACGGATGTTGGTGTCCCTACCGAACAAAGACATGTGTATAAATACTCGATTGAAAGCATATATTGAAAGTGTCCATAGGATGAGTAAACGTACCTAACTTCTCGAATGTGCTAATGACATATTTTATCAGATTGTAAGAACTGGTAAACAAAAAGAGGATGCCTAATTAACGTGTCTACGCCTTGCGAGTCTTTGGAAAATAGCGGAATATATATTCAAGATCTTTTTCAAAACGCTTTTTCGGTTACTTTCTGTAATAAATTAAACAAAAAGACTGCATCTGTAAAGGAAAAGCGATAGATATTTCAAATAAAGAGAACATTTTTTATGTTAACGGTTCTGTTTTGTTGAAAAACATCACTGAATAAGCTTTTTAAAACATCTTGAATTCATGATCAAAAGAAAATGTATATTTTATAAATGAGCAGGAATAAGTATATGGATAAAAATATTTTATTGTCAAAAAATTCAGAACACTTATGTAATGTTTATATATATACACATACCCATATATATATATATATATATATATATATATATATATATATATATATATATGTATATATATATATATGTATATATATATATATATATATATATATATATATATATATATATATATATATATATATATGGGAAATGAAAAAGGAAAAACCAAGAGATATTTTGTATATATTTATAAACGTTTCGTCTTTATTGTAAGACTTCCTCAGGATGATAATTTTCAGAAAAATGTCATGCAAGTACATCGAAATATTGGGTTGACATGATGGGTTGATGAGGAAAAGTAGATGCCGTGGCTACTAAGAGTGCTGGACAAGAGTCCGGGCTGCGAGAAGTCAGTCAGTAGCAGAGAGTGAAATGAATATGGCAAGCTGTGAGTAGGAACATTAAGGCAGCATTGAAAAAAGGGGAGGGTGGGAGTGCTAGTGAATTTGTCTCAGGGTGTACTTGCATGACATTTTTCTTTAAATTATCATGCTGAGGAAGTCTTACAATAAAGACGAAATATTGATGAATATATAAAAATATCTCTTGGTTTTTCCTTTTTTATTTCCCATTACGTCGAATTACTCTCATCCTTCTTTTCTCATATATATATATATATATATATATATATATATATATATATATATATATATATATATATATATATATGTCTTTTGTGGTTCGTATTTTTGTCTTTGTACATATATAGCGGAATTGATAACCTTATCCCTGGGAATAATAAAATGCTTATAAAAACTATACACGGTGTAATGTGTCATAGATACGGATGTGGAATATAAGTAGGAGTTTATATTGTTTTACAGAATCTTTAGCTGGCTTGAGTTAACTTCTCGGTTATAGTGTCGCCCGTATACGGATTAGTCTTATATTGTTGATTTGTTGGTGTTGTACGAATGACGTGTCCGTGTATTATACGTCTGACGTACTATCCAACACAACAGATGATTATTTTCTGCCAATATTACACTAGTTTATACATGTCACAATATTTTTTACCTAGGTTTATACGAAACTCTTCTAAGCTGAATAAAAAGTTTGTAAGCTATATCGCTCTCCTGTGTCTTTTAGTCGTTATTTCATTATCAGGAAGATTCATTAGGTGAACTGGGAAGTAATTTTATGATTAAATCTAAGTCAGGTAAAAAAAAGTCAACAAGACTCACTGATTGTTAATTAGAATTGTCGTGGAAAAATCAATAATTTGTAAAGAACGAATTATCAGTTATTCAACACTGACGAATTCTTTAATTATCTGGTGTGAAATCTAAATTTGCTACAAAAATGAAAATTGAGAAAAAGATCAAGAATTCAAATCTAACTTTCCTAACCTTCCCGACATTACTCGAATAAAAAACCGTTTTTTCTCGTGTTTTTTTTTTCACCCCGTTTTTAACATCTCATTTAATAGAAATGCTTATTGATTATTAACGATTAATCAGACGTTTTACAGCAAGGCTGTTACTCTTCTTTTGACAAATATTTTATTAGAATAAAGAACGAAAAACTATTAATGGTGATTTTTAATCTGTCTTTCCTTGGTTACATTATATATTTTTCCATTTTTATTTTCGTTATTCGTTTGATCTTTTTTTTTCGAAAAAAAAGGTGTACTTATTTCTTTTTTTTTCTTCAGAAAACCTATGCGTTGAAATTGATTTCCGCAGCCAGTTCAATCAAGTCAAGTAGAAAAAAACGAGTTGATGGGTTCCCTGATTATTTACGAGTACAATGGTCAATAACAAATTTATTGTTGATCACTCAGAAATGGCCTTTGTTTATTTCTGTTTTACTACAATTCCAATATAATACAATTCTTTTTATTTCATGTTACCTTTATTTTCCAGTTTCGTTTCGATGTTTTTTAAGTTGCTGTTTTGTTTACATTTTTGTCTTTTCATTTTCGTTTCTAATTTTTTTCGCTTTCTTGTGATCGATTTTACCACGCTTGTACTTTTTTATTGTACAGTGTCTTGACGCGGACATACTTTTATTATATATATGTGTATTTATTCTGTTCTCAACCAGATATATAGTAGACTAGTAATGTCTTGCAGATTGTTTTGCTAGGCAAAGTTGTGTCTAATTTGTTTTTTATTACTTTTCACGCGATAATGGGTCTAGGTGTGTGTCACTGAAATTAGAATATGTTTCTAAATTTATTATCATTATTTTTATAAATATTCTTTTTTTTCATGTTCGTTCTGTGTCTTATAGGATACATTTCGATTTATTTGTACATTTATTTGGTAAAAGCTTTCAGTTTATTGAGTAGGTTTCGTGTATTTTCAGCTCATAATTTGATTGTTTTTATTCAACTTATTTTGAATGTTTGAGATGAGGGTTGATAATTTGTAGAATTTCGAATTACTGAAGACTTCTTCCCAGTCATGGCAGATGGAACGAGAGCATACTACCCCCGTGGATTTAATAAAGGGTCCCGTTCGAAATTCCGTCCAGATTCACGATTTTGACAGAAAAATTATCGAGTTCGAAAACGAACATCTCAAGAAGATCGGAGGTTACATCGGCCGAAACGTTCTGATAAAAACACCCAATATGGGAACAATAGTCCGAATATACCAAATTCTACAACTAATTTTGTGTATATCTGTCATGTTTACATGCAATTTGTGTACTTGTTGTTTGGGGTTATTATTAGTTGTTAACATTTTTTCTGCTTGGCTGCGATGTTTTTGTCTTCATGTTTACATTTGTTGCATTCATTTTTTTCTCTATTAGATGTGTCATCATTTCACGCTCGTTCCTTCCGGTTACATCTTATCTGTAATTGGCTGCTTTTATTGTTTCACAGCTGAGTTTGATTATGATCATTTTCTCTTTGAACTACCACTTCGTAAGTGTTTCGTTATTAGATTATGTTTAGCTTTAAGTCTTTGAACGATAAGATATATATATATATATATATATATATACGATTGTTTGTGCTCCAATATATATATATATATTTATATATATATATATACGATTGTTTATGCTCTAATATATATATATATATATATGTATATATATATATATTATATATATATATATTATATATATATATATATATATATTATATATACATATATATATAATGTATATATATACGATTGTTTATGCTCCAAAATATTCATATATATATATATATATATATATATATATATATATATATATATATATATGTATATATATATATATATATATATATATATATATATATATATATGTATATATATATATATATATATATATATATATATATATATATATATATATCATGGATATATATATATCATGTATATATATATATATGTATCATGGATATATATATATATATCATGTATATATATATCATGTATATATATATTATGTATATATATATATCATGTATATATATATTATGTATATATATATATCATGTATATATATATATATTATGTATATATATCATGTATATATATATATATATATCCTGTATATATATGTATATATATATCCTGTATATATATGTATATATATATATCCTGTATATATATATATATCCTGTATATATATATATATATATATATATATATATATATATATATCATGTATATATATATATATCATGTGTATATATATATATATATATATATCATGTATATATATATATATCTGTATATATATATATATATATCTTGTATATATATATATCCTGTATATATATCATGTGTATGTATATATATATCATGTATATATATATATATCTGTATATATCATGTATATATATATCATGTATATATATATATATCTGTATATATCATGTATATATATATATCATGTATATAAATATATATATATCTTGTATATATATATGCCTATGTATATATATCATGTATATATATATCATGTATATATATATATCTATGTATGTATATCATGTATATATCTATCTATATATATCACGTATATATATATCATGTATATATATATATGTATATATATGTATATATATATATATGTCATGTATATATATATATGTATATACAGGGTGGGCCAAACAAAGGGTCCTATCTTTAAATTTGAATAACTTGAATTTGAATAACTTCCACAAAATAAAAGTTAAACTCACCAAACTTTATGTGTGTGTAGACTGACCTTTCCGAGATTTTTTGAAATAAACAAAATAAATTTTAGCCGAAAACACTTCTTAAAACTTACAAAAACTAAAGTATTGTTTTTAACACTGTTTTGAGTTTTTTAAGCAAAAATAATGTTTTCTAAATGACGGTACGTTCCTTAGGGCGAATACGGCTCATGCTTGCTTCGGAAGGGGTCCTTTACTTATTCTATAAAAAAATTTTTTTTAAATCAATAAATAAAAAAGTTATGAATTTTTAAAAATAGGACCCTTATTTTTGCCCACCCTGTATATGTCATGTATATATATATATGTATATATATATGTATATATATTTCATGTATATATATATGTATATATATATCATGTATATATATATATCATGTATATATATATCATGTATATATATATGAGTGTGTATGCTCCAATATATATATATATATATATATATATCATGTATATATATGATTGTTTATGCTCCAATATATATATATATATATATGTATATATATATATATATATATATATATATATATATAAATATATAAATATATATATATATATATATATATATTAACATAGTTAACCCCAAACAAAGCAGGCCGCCACTGTAGACGTAAGGGGCTACTGAGAAAAAAGTGGAGGTTTGGGGGTGGGTAAACCTAAATTAAGACCTTCGCAGCGAGATGTCTGTTTACATTAGTTTTAAATTTCTGCATGTCAGGAAAGCAGGGAGCAGAGAGGGAGTACTAGAGTCAACCAATGCGAGGAAAGAAGCTTTTGAAGTAGAAAGCTCTTCGACATATGGGAACCTCCACAGTGTATGGATGGTATTTGGCAGATTTTCTTGTTGGTCTTGTGAATTTACATCGTGTGGGTACCAGAGCAGCAAGCTTATCAGAGCACAATCCATTAAAGTACTTGTAAAACAGGCGCAAGGAAGACACATTTCGGCTATGGGACAAGGGCTGGAGGTTGGTTGATAGTGAAGGACCTATCACGTTGTCGACTCTTTTTTGGACCTTGGCTAAAAGGAGAGGCTAGTGGATGATGGGCCAGCCTACATGTGGCAACAATACTCCATGCATGGGCGGATGGTACTTTGTAGAGATATAAAATAATGTCAGGTGTGAGAAGTTTACTGGCTCGGAAGACGGATCCCACCTTCTTTGCAGACGACCTGGCAATGTTTTCGATGTATTTATTCCAATGCATGTTATCTGTGAAAGTTAGGCCCATGAGTTTGAATGATGAACTCTCAGGCAAGATGCTATTTGACATGACAATCGGTGTTTGAAGAGGTTTCTTGTAGTTATTGAAGAAAATGAGCTTTGTCTTTGCGGCATTAAAAGTTACCGTCTATTTGTTACCCCATTCCACTACAGACCTGATGTCATTTTCTAAGGATTCAGCCATTGCCTCAGATATGTGCGCGTCGGTGTTGCCCACCTGACGAGAGTAGAGCGCGATGTCGTCAGCAAATATTCCTATCCTAGTCGCAATGACATCAGGGAGGTTATTTATGAAAATCAGGAACAATAGTGGTCCAAGAATAGATTCCTGGGGTGCACCAGCATTTATGCAATGTTGCTTAGAAATACGGCCATCGAGAACAACCTGGCTCTTTCGTTTTGTTAGGAAGGATTTAATTATATTTAATATTTGTCCAGTAATACCATATGAATGCAGTTTTATGAGAAGCCTTTCATGTCAGACCTTGTCAACGGCCTTGGATATATCGAGCGCTACCGCATTAGCTTCACCTGCCTTGTCAAGTGTATAGTATATGAGGTCAGAGATGACCGTAAATATATCTGCGGTAGATCATGCTTGTCTAAATCGGTATTCATGATTAGAAAGAAGTGTAGCATAAACTAGGTGCCTGACTATCGCTACAGTGATTAATGATTCAAAGATTTTAGCAAAGATCGTGAGTAGACTGATTGGGTGGTAGTTTAGAGGATCAGTTCTATCTCAAGAAATCTTGAAGACTGGTACCACAGAGGCAATTTTCCAACTATCAAGGAAGCAAGATTCAGCTAGGCATTTATTATAAAGTTTGGAGAGGACAGGGCCAGTTCGGCAGAACATTTCTTTATTACTGTTACAGGTATAAGATCAGGCCCACACGTTTTTTATGATGTCTCTGACTTCAGATGAGGTGATGACCAGGTTCTCAAGTGTCGCTTACGTCCGCAATGAGAATTCAGGGATGGGTTTGTTTGCAGAATGCAAAGTAGAGTTTAAGGCGAAACGCTCAGCGAGAAGTTCAGCCTCATCAGTTTCCGTGCAAACAACATCGTTATGATTGCATAGCGGGGGTAATTGTCGATTGTCCATTGTTCATCACACTATTGTATATTTCCCAGAAATCACGGGTAGCTAGTTTCTGTGACTGAATGAGTTTTTGGTTATCTCTGTATACATTCTCTTTGCTTCATCTATCACTATTTTGCAATCATTTCTTGCCTCTACAATGTTTTGTCTGTTCGCAGTTGACTTATGGCGGCCGACTTGTCGGAATGCCTTCTGCTTCTCAGAAATAGCAGCTGCACATTCTGAGGTGAACCATTGAGGAGAGTGGGGTTTGCTGAAGAATTTTCGCGTTAGGACATAAGAATCAATGCCTGCTTTGACCCATTCGGTTAGCCTATGTGCTATTTGATCAGCAAGTGAGAAGGTTACACCCAATGGGGCGTCCCTTATGTGATCCTTGAGGGATTCAAAATCAGCCTGGTCATAGTTTCTCGTCCTTTTAAGTAACGACTCTTCAGCTTTTTGACGAGTTTTTAATGTGATAAGTATTATTATCACAACGTGATAAGTTTCCGAGCGGAAATATACATATATATATATATATATATATATATATATATATATATATATATATATATAGTATGTGATTGTGTATGCTCTAATATATATATATATATACATATATATATATATATATATATATATATATATATATACCTATATATACAGTAACTAAAAAAAAATATATATATACAGTATATAAAGAAATAATATATATATATATACAGTATATGAATAAATAATATATATATATATATATACAGTATATACAGAAATATTATATATATACATATATACAGTATATAAAGAAATAATAAATATATATACATATATACAGTATATAAAGAAATAAAAAAGATATATACATATATACAGTATATAAAGAAATAATGAATATATATATATATACTGTATATAAAGAAATAATAAATATATATAGAATGTATATGAAGAAATAATAAATATATATACATATATACAGTATATAAAGAAATGATATATATATATACATATATACAGTACAAAAAGAAATAATAAATATAAATACATATATACAGTATATACAGAAATAATAAATATATACATATATACAGTATATAACGAAATAATATATATATACATTATATAAAAAAATAATATATATATACAGTATATAAAAAAATAATATGTATACATATATACAGTATATAAAGAAATAATCTATATATATATACACATATACAGTATATAAAATAATAATATATATAGATATATATATACATATATAAAGTATATAAAGAAATAATATATATATACATATATACAGTATATAAAGAAATAATATACATATACATATATACAGTATATAAAGAAATAATATATATATATATATATATATATATATATATATATACAGTATATATAGTATATAAGTAAATAATAAAGAAAATCAACAATACACAGAATTCAAAAAAGTAAAAATCACTTGTTGACTACTTGTATCACCCTCTTTAAACGCTTCACTATTGACTGGTTATATGTGCTAATATGTTTTATATATCATCTGACATAGTACATGCTATTTATTTGTTATAATTACATTCACACATGCAACTAAAAATATCAGACAGTCTCCACTTTCACGACCAACCGCACATAACCCAAACACCCCCGAACAGCATTTACTACATTTCTTTATTTTACTAGAGCAATTTTTTAAAATTCCAAACATTGTGGAAAGCAAGACATTCAAAATAAAAGTCCGACATTTTAAAAAATTTCCCACTTTTCTTTAAAAATCAAATAATTCGCTTCACAAAGTCAGTTTATTACAAAGAACTGTGTACATTTTTCTTTTTTGTTCTTACGGTAGATACTATAATAGTACATTCGTAACATACAATGAATCTGTCATTCAGATGTAAGACCAGACATTAATTAATATTATGCATTGAACAATTACAATACAAAATAAATAATATATAAAAAGCGAAAAATAAAAAATAAAGTATGAATGTATTTCATTTTGTTCTAGTCTTGTAGATGAACTTTTCAACATCAATTATATTATTTACAACAAGTTCATTATAATCAGCAACGATTGTGATATGAACTACTACTTTTACATAGGAATAGATATGACCCTATGTAATCATTTAGTTTGAAATATAATTTAATCATTATTATTAATAAATTCTTGTCATGATTGCTTTTGCTTCCTCCCAAGAACCTGGTCAAATTCTCTTATTTAGACTACAACAATCTAACATGTTTCCCTAATATAATTATTAAATTAATCCAAACATGTTATTAGACAAATAATGGATTTTATCAGCCAGATTTACTTCTCGTAGCTGAGAATTGTATCAGGAAGAAAGAGAAATAGTTATGAGTTACAAATGCCTACTTCCTTTGGCGGTCATGTCTGACGTCAGGTCCGATCATTTCCTATACTCCCATATATATCTCAAAATAGATAGAATACGTATTCTCATCAATACATAGATTGTCTCATGCAACCAAAACATAAATACAATTACCCTTTCTCCCCAAAACGGATGTAATACTTAGGAAGATTCTTCCACCTTCTTCAAAAGGTATAGGAGGAAAGATCTTAAGACAACATAACCAATATTACACTACACACACAATTACATATATTCAATAATAGATTTTTATTTATTTAGTTAATATTTCAATGATTCGTAAAAATTTTGAGAAACAGCAAAGTTTAATATCTGTTTTAAACACATATAGACATCGGAAAATTTAACAACAATATTTTCATCTGAAAATTAATGAAAATGAATTGTGAGGAAACTTTTTAAAAGCTTATAATTTTTTTATCAAACAACCTTCATTAATATTATTAATAATTATAATAGTATTAAATATCTACAAAACTTTTGCGTATATATAAGAAATCTGGCAATAGAAATTAGAAATTTATATAAGAGAATATAAATTAAGTAAAAACCGTCTATAAGCCAACTGACAGTTAGAATATCAATAGATCCTTGTGGGTGTTTGCTATTTATTATAGATAGTATCAATTAGTAATATATTTATTTGTATATATATATATATATATATATATATATATATATATATATATATAGAGAGAGAGAGAGAGAGAGAGAGAGAGAGACTCTTTTTCCACAATTAGACAGTACACTGCATCTCACACAGCCTATTAAAATAACAGAGTTTAATACACTGATCGAGTATTGACATTCTTTTGTATCTTCGGAACACAACACACGAACACAAGTTTCAATAGCAGTCATCTGTAGCCGATGCAGATAAAGTATCACTTAAATCAGCCAGCAAGATCGACACACGAACATCTTACTTGTATTACAGAATTGCAAACCACGATGAATATGATACACAGGCGTCCCCTCCAGGATGTATTAATCGAACTAGTAAGAACCCAGTCTCAGAAGTATTATTTTACAACCACTAAGCCGAGCTTACACTGCAAATATACCCAGTCACCACACACAAACTACAAATATATATATATATATATATATATATATATATATATATATATACATATATATATATATACATATATATATACATATATATATACATATATATATATATACATATATATATATATACAAATATACATACGTATATATACATATATATATATACATATATGTATATATATATACATACATATATGTATATACATATATACATAAATATATATATATATAAATATATATATACATATATACATACATGTATATATACATATATATATATATGTATACACATATGTACATATATGTATACATACATATATATATATATACATATACAATATATGAATACATATATATATGTACTCATATATATATGTATATACATACATATATATAACTATATATGTATACATATATATATATATACGTATACATATATATATAAATATATATGCATATATATATATATACATATATATGCATATACATATACATATATATGCTTATGTATACATGTATATATGCATATATATGTACATGTATATATGCATATATATACATGTATGTATATACATATATATGTACATGTATATATGCATATATATTCATGTATATATATGCATATATATACATGTATATACATGCATATATATACATGTACATATATGCATATACATACACATATATATGCATATATATACATGTATATATATATGAATATATATATATGTGCATGTAAATATACATGTATATATCCATGTATATATACATGTATATATGCATATATATACATATATATATGCATATATATACATGTATATATATGCATATATATACTTATATATATATGCATATATATATATATATGCATATATATATATACATGTACATATATGCATATATATATGCATATATATATATGTATATACATAGACATATACATATGTATATACATATATATGTATATACATATATATACACATATATATATATACATATGTATATACATATGTATATATATGTATATATATGTATATGTGTATATATATGTGTATATATATGTATATATATATATGTATATGTTTATCTATGTGTATATATATATATGTATATATATATACATATATATGTATACCTATATGTATATATATATGTATATATATATTTATATATACGTGTATATATATGTTTATGTATATACATTTATATATACGTGTATATATATGTATATATATGTATATATATATGTATATATATATATGTATATAGATATTTACATATGTATATATATGTATATATATGTATGTACATATGTATATATATGTAAATATATGTATGTACATATGTAAATATATATGTATATATATATGTATGTACATATGTATATATATATATGTATATATATGTATGTACATATGTATATATATATATGTATATATACGTATATACATATGTATATAAATATATATGTATATATATGTATGTACATATGTATATATATATGTATATATACATATACATATATATATATACATATATATACACACATATATATATGTACATATATATATTCATATACATATATATACATATATATATATACACACATATATACACATATATATGTACATATATATACACACATATATATATATATATACATACACATAAATATACATACATATATACATATATGTATATACATATATATATATACACACATATATATATATACATATATATACACACACACACAAACACACACACATATATATATATATATATTGTCGGTGTGGGTATATATGTATGTATATAATGTAATAAGTTACCTTAGTTATAACGGACTTCAGACTTTTCCATTCACTATAAATGCTGAGAGCCCCCGGTCCTCAGTGTTGAATGAATCTCAGTCTATACTTGCAGTCGAGACTTACGCACAGACACTCTTATTTCTATGTTGTATTATACCTTTTTTTCAATATACTTGTGCTGTCTATATTCCGAGTTTGTCTCTTCATTCTGTCCCTTTTACACGCTCACAACATCTAGCGACGGGTATTCGAACTTACCCGATGCACAAGAACAACTGGCGACAAGGTATTCGAACTAACACAGCAATCAACAACATTAACTATTTTTCTTGAGAACCTTTTTTTACTCATACGCGAGAATCTACTTTCACTGTGATCACGTAACGGGGAAATGTTCTTTATAGGATATGTTCTACTTTAATTATTTCATGTTTCAAGTTTTTGTTTTTATGTATCTATAATACATTCACAAACAAAATACGGTCGCTCTCTTAAACGTAATCTCTCTGCTCAAAGGGATTTTGTTTAACTTTTATTTACATTCTAACTTTTTACTGTTACAGCATTTTCTTTTGAAAACTATACTTTATTGAAGAACTATACTTTTATTCTCACGTTCCTGAGGGTTACACTCATGTGTCTGTTTGAGCAGTCGTCTATTCCCCCTATTAAAAATATTACCGTCACACGACTAATCCTTTTCGCGAATAACCGAATACCTTTTTCTGTACAGTAAAACAAACAAACATCTAACCTTTAAACATCGCGGCTCATATGTTCATCATATTTTCTTTCTGTTTTAAGCAAACTTTTTTTTGAACAACCTATGCTTTCTTTATTTTGCTTTTACTTTTTTCAGGTTTTATTTTGTTTTTCGTCTTTATTTTGATTGCGTCACTATTTTACCAGTGTCTGATTCGTTTGTATTTCTCTTTTTACCGATCGGAGAAACGACACACTATCACCACATTTAAACGTAGTTACGAAAATAGTGAGAAAATATGACCTTTGTGAGATAGAATACTTATATTTCGTTATCGTTATGATTATTATTATGTTTAGTAGTAGTAGTAGTAGTAGTAGTAGTAGTAGTAGTAGTAGTAGTAGTAGTATATATGTGTAGACTTCGCTATTCTTAGGGGTAATGTTTTTGTGCTTGATATTATAATAATTGCTGTTATTAGTAGAAAGTAATAGTATAAATATTGTGACACTGGGGTAATTGTTAGATGCTGGATTGATAATTTTGCTTATTCAGACTACTATTTTCATATTGGTAGTTAATTTCACAACGTTTCGGGCCATGCAATCGTCTAATTCGTGAATTCTTTATTCTTAGTCATTATCGCTTTAGAACTGTTTCTTTACTTAACGCTTTATCAGTTGCACAACTATTCCATATTTTAATTTTAGCAATACGTCATAGTTTCCATGGGAAACGCCGGGGCACGGGTCTTGCTTGCAAATGATACGATAATAAGACCAACTTACACATGTAAATAAAACATAAATAATCAGTAGAAGATGGTATTGATGATAAAGATGTAAGCTAAGAATCACAGTTAACCCGTGTTTTATTTAAGTTAAATAATTAAACGTAATAATAATTAGTTGAACATAAAACTACTGAAGGGAATAAGTTAAGCATTACAGTAAAACTTGGTTTATATTTGATTGGATATGATCAAAATTTATAGAAAATATAAATTATGAAATTAATAATTATAATAAAAATAATAATAATTAAGAAAATTAACTATTTGTTATGTTAGAAATGGTTAATATAAAACGAGTAATTAATAAAATCAGAAGTTAAAATCAGAGAGATTGGAAAAAATTGTTTTAAAGAAAAAAGATGGATAAAAGAACGTTGTCTTCACTTATATGTTTTTGTTCTTATTCTCTTTTCGAAGAAACTAATTAAAATTAAAATGTTTAAAATAACTAACTCATGAAAGAAGATAAAACGCGTTTTGAAAATGCTTGAATCTTATTTTGAGAAGATATTTGAAAATGAAAGGATGTATGTTTTTTGTCAATTTACTTTTAATAGATAAGCGAACTGAAATAAAATGATTTTTTAGATGAATGGTGTTGATTTTTTTCTGTGTTTAATTTGATTGGAGATAAGATTTACACGAAAAGGCTTGTTTTAAAACATTTCGGGTATTTAGTAATTATAAAGTTAAATTGTGTTTTGTAATAAGCAGAAACAATGGTATGGAATAAAGATGTTTTCTAAAAAGCATTAATTCAATTATTATATATTTTGAGTAGTAGCATTGTGAATACTATGAAGCTATTCCTCATTAAGTAGGTACGTGCAAAATCAATGGCCGATTCCCAAAATGAAAAAACATTCCCCCCCCCCTTCACTTAAAAATACACAAAAATTCAGGAAATCAACCAATTTTAATGTAATTTTCAATATTTATTAATCAACAATCATGGAATATAATGAAACCATTATTGTATTTAAAATCTCAGTGAAAATGTATTATTCTTTTAAAAGAAAATACACCTTTACTAAAGTTATATTTTTATATATTAATTAAAAAATGCATGCTTTTTAAAATGTTGTTTATGTAAATAAAGCATCGTAGATGTTAACAATTAATTTTTTCTTTCAAAATATTTCGTATATATTACGAAAAAGGCCAGTAAATACTGTGTTAATAAAATCACTATAACTCGAAGAAAAATTAATTTTTTGAATTAGCGATATTATTATTGAATAAAGCATTGTTTAATCAATATTTTCACCAAAAAATAATATAATTGAAAAAAATATTTCATGTGATTTTAATGAATAAAGTTTCTGGGTAAATAAAAAATGCGCCATAATTATATTTCCCTTTCATACATAAACGTGTCATCATCAGCGCAAGAATTTCTTGTTTATAATCTTGAAAATAAACCAAAAATGTACACATTTGTGACCCTAGAAGTTAATGAAAAAAAGAATTTTAAAAATTGAATAATTTCTACTAACGATCGATTCGCAAGACTATGGAAGACACGCTATATAATAAACAGGCGCAATTCGACCTCCCACTACTTCCCATAAAATGTTATTTTTCAGAGATTCATCGATTTCGTTAATTTCACAATTCATTGGAAAGATAAAACGTAAGTTTTTCTTTGTTTTTCTCATTAATAACTATTCTTTAAAATGTTTAAAATTGATTAATAAATAAATAGTTCAAATATAACATGTTCTGTAAAATTCAATTTTATTTATTTAATTATAAATAACTGTTATTAACAAAAAATTAAAACGTTAACAATGTGTTAATGTTTTAATTTTTTTCAATGAATATTTATTTACTTTTTCACACTGAAAATTAAATACTATTTTAGCTTAAAATAAAAAAATACCAATTAAGTTTTATTTTTAAAGAATTAATGTATTTTAAAATTAAATTAATTAACTTTCTTATCATTACATTTTTTTATTATTTTTAGATGTCTATGCTATCATATATCCAGGAGCAGTATCCTATAGTTCAGAATTCTCATCCAGTTTTAGTTGGGCACATAGTAAAGAAATTTATCGATAAGTATTTTTCACAGAATAATTTTTTTTTAAATAAAAATAAATATTACTGCAGTTCAGGGCTTCCATACTTTCAGATTTGGTCGCCAAATTTTGTTTACACTTACATAAAACAACGAAAATACGCCCAGGAAGTAACGTTCATTTTTTCTTTTGGATAATTCGGCAAGTTTTAGTAGAAAAATGAAGGTCAATTTTTTTTAATTCACTCTCTTCAGACTAAATTTAATAATTATCTTTGAAATAGGTCCAAAAAATTGATATTTATCTTTCCAACGAATTTAAAACGTGTTTTATTGAATGTGCAGTTTTAATCAATTTTTTACGTTTATAGCGTTTTTTGACAACATTTTTAATTCTAATTTTTTTTTCAAACGTAAATATACATTTGTTTCCTTTTATATAATAACATTAGGCTTTTATCTTTCAAACACAATCAAAAGTTAAAGGAAAAATGCTTTAATAAATTAAGAAAATACACTTTTAAGAGCGAGAGTCAGTGCAAGCAGCCGCCATTTTTGCACGTACCTATCATTAAGCGAATATTTGTGCGAATCTAAAGTAATTTAATTTAAATAATATACATTTATATAGTATCATACCAAACATTAATTCATTTACGAAATAATTTTCTAAATATTCATAAAATATACTTTTATCTACAAACAAGTGTTTCTGCTTTTATGAATATTATTATTTTGCGATATACAAAATAACATCATTTTGTATGGTACATATTGTTCAGTACTAAAGTTTACTACCAGCGTTCTACTAGCTGTATTGAAATTATTTGCAATTAACTAAAGTTTGATATATTAAACTAGACCACCCGTGACCCGTTGGGTCAGTTTGTTATATTAGCTATGGAATTCATGTATGAGCGTGACACTTGTGACATAAAGAAAATAGTTTTTTTTTTACATAACAGAAGCATTTCTATGAAAGTATATTAAAATGAAAAAAGAATATAGATAGATTTCTATGAGTCGTTCTGTTTATTATAATTGTTTTTTTTTATGTAATATGTGTAAAACATATGATTCAAGTATTTGCTGCTTAAAACCAACAAAAGGAAACACTATTTAATGTAATAGAAATGTGTGCATTTACCGATTCAGCTTTCTCGCGTGCGTAACGAAAACAGAGGGAGTAGGAGTGGTGAAATCTATGAGAGGGAAAGTGGGAGGTGGTTTCGTTCACCGACCGCTAGTATGGTTGATATTAATAATGAGTGTTGTTTTTTTGTTTGTTTGTTTTTGTTTTTTAAAAGGAAGGAGTTTTTTTGAAACTCCGACAGACTTTACGAAGTCCTCCCGTTGAATGTTTTTAACCGTGAAGAAAACAAATAAACTATCTGATGAAATTAAATGAAATTGTTTACAAATGAAAAAAATTTCATGCGTTCGTTAATCATAATAGAGAATAACGGAATTGGAATAACAGATTGAAGACGATGCTATTTACGCATGCGCAACCGGATGTTGAAAACCGGAAAGCTGAAAGCTGATTGCAAACATACAAGAACAATAGAGTTTTAGTATTATATAGATTAACTACCCTAGGAATACAGTATTAAGCTATAACCAAAATCTTTGTGTTAATGTGATGAAAGTAAAAAATATATAAAAATATAAATATATATATATATATATATATATATATATATATATATATATATATATATATATATATGTGTATATATATATATATATATATATATATATATATATCTGTTTTCCTCTTCTCAACCTCTTTTAAGTGCATCTGGACTTATCTACTTTTGAGCACCTTCTCCAATCTGCTCCCATGCAAAGAGTTTTTCTTCACTTTCTACAATTTCACCGAACTTTTTCAACGGAAATTTACCACCCGGACAATTTGCATATCTTTTTCACGGAATTTTTCTTTTCATTCAATACGTTTTTTTGACAAAAATTATTTTAATAATTTTTAATAATAATTCTCATATTGTTCAATTATTTGAACTTTGGGTTTTTCGAAAGCCAACTTATCCATCTGTATTTCTCCTCTGATGATACGATTTCTATCTTTGAAAAGCCTTGGCTTAAGGAAAGAAAAATAAACACTAGTTTATTACTGACAACCTTGCATTGAACAATTGAAATTTGAAATAAATTTGGACAATCGTCGCATATTTATCACTCTTTTTTCTTCTATCTCTCTCTATATATATATATGTATGTATGTATATGTATAATAAAGTGATTAAGTAAATAAAATTTCTATAGTTTACACATTTCTTATTCCGCAAGTGTTCACACAAGAAGTATACATACTAAAAGACCATGGATTTTTAAATATAACGCTTGTATCGTCAGAAGCTCTGACCAATAATAATTAAATATTAATTGATTAATACAGATAAATATCTTTGCAATTGCGAAAGTAAATAATTTTGTTAATGTAAAAAGGGAATAAAGTCTCGATTCAAGTCCTGAAAAAGATCAAACATGCCTCGTATTATGGGTAAAATGTTGTTTTACATTCTAGTGATTCAAAATATTTAAACAGTTTAAAATAAAGAAGTCGAATAATGTTTTATGTTTTGCCCAACCATTGCGTGGTCAACGTAATTATATTTCATAGTCGCAGATAATACCGGATTTTTAGACACGAATGAATGTTCAGAATTACTCGGAGAACAATAGTGTATGTGAATCGTGGATTTAAAACATAGTCGCTTTCGTGTATGGAACTTCAAATTGTTCATAAAAAATTATGCTGGGTTTTTAATTTAAATGGGAGTCACCTTTGGGAAATATTGAGGGGCATAGCTCTGCGAGGCCGCTTATGCGAATACAAACATAACTTATGGGCTAGAGTAGATGGTTGGAGTAGAAGTGATCGTAGGAGTGAAGGAGACTTATTCCAGGGGTGCGTTTAAGTAAGTATAAAATATGAGCTCGAAGTTGTGGAAGCAGTGGGAGTGAATAAGTTAATTGTGGATGGTGGAGTTGATTAAAACAGTTAGAAAGAGGTAAGGCTTGCGTCATGCTAATTGAAGTATGTGGTGTGGTTGCCGGGCAGTGAGATAGGTTTAGTCAGATCTTTAGGTCGAATAAAGAAATGGTGTTGTAAGGAGGGGAAAGGTTTGAGACGAAGGGCAATGGGGGAGGAGGCTGAGATAAAGGTGAATGTGCGTCAATTAAAAAACATTTTTTTAAACATAGTTCACCCCAAACAAGGCAGACCGCCACTGTAGACGTAAGGGGCTACTGCGAAAAAAGAAAAGGGGAAAGGTTTTTTTTTGGGGGGGGGGGGTCAACCTAAATTGGGATCTGCGCAGCGAGATGTCTGTTAACATTAGTTTTAAATTTCTGCATGTCAGTACTGTCGGGGAAACAGGAGGCAGGGAGGGAGTTCCAGAGGCCAGCAGTACTAGGAAAGAAGCTATTTGAGTAGAAGGCTCTCCGGCATCTGGGGACCTCCACAGTGAATGAATAGGATTTAGTTGATTGTCGAGTTAGTCTAGTGAATTTACGTCGAGGGGGCACCAGAGTAGACAATTCATCGGAGCATAATCCTATGTAGTATGTTTAAGATTAACATTTAAGCTCAGTCAGAGAATAAGGGGTTACAATGATGATATTAGGGTGTTGTAGATATAGAGAT
Source organism: Sepiola atlantica (assembly GCA_963556195.1). Taxonomy (NCBI): domain Eukaryota; kingdom Metazoa; phylum Mollusca; class Cephalopoda; order Sepiida; family Sepiolidae; genus Sepiola; species Sepiola atlantica. The sequence continues at coordinate 3,965,642 of OY744543.1, read as the reverse complement.
ATAACGCGATACATAGAAGTGTTATTTCAGTGTTAGTAATGTTTATGTTTCTTCTAGATATCGCGACGATATGTAGATGAAACTTAGGTCATGCGATTAAGCCTATTGAGCAGCAAAGCTTTTACGTTTGCTGTTACTAGAAGCAAAACTATAGTCGTAGAAAACTAGAAGTAGTTAGGCCATTCTATAATAATATAAACATATATCTGTATCTCACTTTCTCTCTCTCTCTCTCTCTGTCTCTCTCTCTCTCTCTCTCTCTCTCTCTCTCTCTCTCTATATATATATATATATATATATATATATATATATATATATATATATTACACATGTAGATACAAGCACCCGTACATATTTTGGAGTACAAGACAAACAACAAATTAACTGTAAGCGGTGACATTATATATAGGATACATAGGCTTTAAGTAGATATCCAGGAAAACAACATTAATCGTTACGAGTTTGTCTTATATTCGGATAATTTTAAATGTAAATGTGGGTGCATATTGAGGTAAACAATTTAATATTTTATTATTCAAAATGAAATAAAATAATTTAATAAAGATAATTATTTATCAAAAATAATACTTTAAATATATATATGGGGATGCATGTTATACTTGCTAGGAATGTATTATGCGGTGAAGATAGAAGCTGATCGGGTGTTGGGGGAAGATATTAAGTGGATTACGGAGTTGTGTTTATGTTTGATAGATAAATGGGATTTAGTGAATACATCAGGGGTATTTTTAGGATCTATTGGAGATAAGTTTTATGTAATGAATTTTCCAAGATCAGATTATATATTATGGGCAAAGTTGGGGTATTTCGCTAGAAGGTTTCCATTTTGCATATTTCATTTTTTTTCTTCTCATGTATACAGGCTGACAGTTGTTCGTTCTTTACGTTAATTATATTTTTATTTTTACTAGATCTTATTATCATAACCGCTTCAGATGTGCATATTTTTAATATTTTAGAGTTAGAAAAGCATGAATTGTCTTTCAGAATAGACCAGTTTATCGAGAAAGGTTTTTATAAATTAAGTTTTTTTAAGTGCGTTGTTAAGGTGACATTTCTATTATCATCGTCTCCCCTATTAAAAGAGAAACTGCTAGTATATATATATATATATAATACCTCCTTCCTCCCTCTCCTCCACTCCCTCCCTGCCATCCACATTATTCCTGCTCATCCCCCACCTCTTTATCTTACTACCAGCACAGTAGTCCTTGCTCACCCCCATCTTTCTACTTCTTCCCCACTCATTTTCACAAACATTCATTTTTCACTCCTCACCAAGTACGTACGTCCACCCAGTAGTGGCCATTATTTCCTTCTTTTTTCCCAATATGTCAACCCTACATGTGTTTGTACTTGCATGACATATTATCATCCTGATAATGTCTCATAAATAAAGACGAAACGTTGATGTACACATAAAAAAAATCCATTTTTTGGTTTTCCTTTTTCATTAACCCATATATATATATATATATATATATATATATATATATATATATATATATATATATATATATATATATATATATATATATGAGAGAGAGAGAGAGAGAGAGAAGGATGAAAAGGAATTAGAAAAGCGACGGTGGCAGATCCTTTTTCAATTCAGTTGCTCAATGCAAGGTATATTCCGCAAAAAAGGCAATTTATATAATTAATCTTTCCTTAAGCCAGGCTATTAAAAGGACAAAACTTAATCATCAGAGGAAATTACTGGGATAGATAAGTTGACAAAAGCCAAGATTTAAAATCTGAAAAAGTAAAACAAAGATTGTGGGGAAGAGAACAAGGCAAAAAGCTGCCCAAATGCAAGCAAGTGTCCGATTGTAAAAAAATTAGGTGTCAAAAAGTCCAGCGGAGAAAGTGGTTTGTAGGTAGGTCGTTAGAAAACACGAGAAATAAAATGAGAGGTTTCAAAGCTAAACTCCAGTAACCACCATCTTCAGGTGCGGCCGAAATAGATAGAATCCATATCCATATATATATATATATATATATATATATATATATATATATATACTGGCGGTTTTACATACGTACTAACATTTAATTTATTTTTTACATTTTATGATATTCAAATTTTAGCTTGGGACAGAAGTATTTACACAATATTGATCACATCGGGAAAATGTAAATACATTATATTTAATTGAAAAAGTTATTAATCTTAAACTCTGCTAGTCACAGACGGCATTTTATGAGAAGAATCTTAGTTTTCCTCTGATTCAAGCTCTGAACTCTTTATTTAATGCCTATCAATTTTTTTACTTACTGTAATTTTCTAAGTTGTTAATTAAGTGAAATTAAATAAAACGGCGTATTTCGTTGCATGAATCTTTGGCGCAGACACGGACCTTACAATAATGTTGGTCTCCCTTTGATCAAAATGAAATATAGCTATCAAGAGACTTCGCCAATCTTGTTTGCGAATATATATATGGGTATAGGGCGTATACTTTTGGATACACTACAAGGAGTTTAGAAACATAAAAGACGGAACCTACAACTGTTGTGTGATTACAATCTATACGAAATGACTTCTCAGATAAGTCAAGGGGAAACTTTTTCTTCCGTTTCGAAAATGATTAACATGTGAAGTATGAAACGCTTTCATGCTAGAATATGCTGCACCTTTTCTTTTATTATTAAGATTAAAATCATTACCAATAGTTATTTTTCGATTCATTCACATTTACATTCTCTTTTTCTCCAATAGTATTTTCATTTCGTTTGTCATCAATCTCCCCAATCTAAATTCTTAATATTATTTAATGTTATAGTATGCTCATTAAAGTTTTCCGAGTATATTAGTCATTATGTTTGAGATCATTATAATTTTATGGATAAATGTTAGGGTTCATGTTATTATGCTGTAATCTTCTAATTATTAGCAGTATATTTACTCTAATTAACCGATTTTCTGTTAGCAATTCTGACGTAAAATAACCTTAATCTATTACAAGAGAGCTGGATCTGATATCTTCCGGGACAACATATGAAATTATTCCTTCTGACACGACGTATAAATTGGCAAACTATTCAATAAATGTTCTAGGCTTTCCAGTAACGGTGTGCTAGACTTTCCGAATAAATTAACGTGGTTGAAAGCTATAACTGTGTATAGAATGTATTGGTGAGTTGATAGCTTTCAACTGTCAGAATTTAACTCAGCAAACTTTGTGAACAAAAGATCAACCGACTTAAAAATGTAGTTCTATTAAGAAATTGTTATAAAGATATGTTTTATGCACATGATAACTGTGAACCGCTTGATTTGCTGTATAACTGTACCTGCCATTGATAATTTTAAAATGTCAAATATATGAAATCAAATAATATTCTAGCTATAGTAAAAATAACCTGTGTGCACGTAATGTACGAAACCTGTATCTCTCTCTATCTATTTATCTATCTATCTATCTATCAATCTATCTATTGATATATCTATATATCTTCATCTCTCTATCTATTTATCTATCTATCTATCTATCAATCTATCTATCTATCCATCTCTCTATATATCTCTGTATTTCCATCTATCTATCTATCTATCTATCTATCTATCTATCAATCTATCTATTTATTTTCATCTATCTATCTATCTATCTTTGTCTCTCTCTCTCTATCTATCTTCATCTATCTATCTATCTATATATCTATCTTTGTCTCTCTCTATCTATCTATCTATCTATCTCCATATCTCTCTCTATCTGTATATTTATCTTTATCTCTCTATATATATCTCTCTTAATCTATCTATCTATCTATCTTCATCTCCCTCTCTTTATATATATGTCTTCATCTCTCTATCTATCTATCTCCATCTCTTTATCTATCTATCTTCATCACTCTACCTATGTATGTTCTATCTATCTTTCTTCATCTATCTATCGTCATCTATCTATCTATCTATCTATCTATCTATCTATCTATCTATCTATCTATTGATATATCTATATATCTTCATCTCTCTATCAATTTATCTCTATATCTATCTATCTATCTATCCATCTCTCTATATATCTCTTTATTTCCATCTATCTATCTATCTATCTATCTATCTATCAATCTATCTAGTTATTTTCATCTATCTATCTATCTATCTATCTATCTATCTATCTATCTTTGTCTCTCTCCATCTATCTATCTTCATCTATCTATCTATTTATATCTCTATCTATCTACATATCTCTCTCTATCTATCTATATATCTATCTATCAATCTGTCTATCTATCTTTGTCTCTCTCTATCTATCTATCTTCATCTATCTATCTATCTATATATCTATCTTTGTCTCTCTCTATCTATCTATCTTCATCTATCTATCTATCTATATATCTATCTTTGTCTCTCTCTATCTATCTCTCTTCATCTATTTATCTATCTTCATCTCCCTCTCTGTATATATATGTCTTCATCTCTCTCTCTCTATCTATCTATCTATCTATCTATCTATCTCCATCTCTTTATCTATATATCTTCATCACTCTACCTATGTATGTTCTATCTATCTATCTTAATCTATCTATCTTCATCTATCTATCTATCTATCTATCTATCAATCTATCTATTGATATATCTATATATCTTCATCTCTCTATCCATGTATCTCTATATCTATCTATCTATCTATCTATCTATCTATCTATCTATCTATCTATCCATCTTTCTATATATCTCTTTATTTCCATCTATCTATCTATCTATCTATCAATCTATCTATTTATTTTCATCTATCTATCTATCTATCTATCTATCTATCTATCTATCTTTCTTTGTCTTTCTCCATCTATCTCTCTTCATCTATCTATCTATTTATATCTCTATCTATCTACATATCTCTCTCTATCTATCTATCTATCTATCTATCTATCTATCTATCTATCTATCTATCTTTGTCTCTATCTACTTATCTATCTTCATCTATCTATCTATCTATCTATCTATATATCTATCTTTGTCTTTCTCTATCTATATATCTATCTCCATATCTCTCTCTATCTATTTATCTTTATCTCTCTCTATCTATCTCTCTTCATCTATCTATCTATCTTCATCTCCCTTTCTTTATATATATGTCTTCATCTCTCTATCTATCTATCTCCATCTCTTTATCTATCTATCTTCATCACTCTACCTATGTATGTTCTATCTATCTATCTTAATCTATCTATCTTCATCTATCTATCTATCTTTCTATCTATCTATCTATCTATCTATCTATCTTAATTGATCTATCTTCATCTCTCTCTCGCTATCTTCATATCTCTATATATATTCATTTCTCTCTCGATCTATCTATCTGTCCTCATCTCTCTGTCTATCTATCTATCCTCATCTCTCTATCTATCTTCATTATTCTACATAGGTATATCATGAAATGCATTAAGATAGCAAAACTGACGTAATCACGAGCGACCTCTCTTAGCTCACATAACACTAGCTCACTTCCCCTCCCTTATAATCTTATAACTATAACCGCTATAATTCCCCCAAAACTGTGTATTGTTAACTCAATTTCCCACTACCACCATCTATTTGTATCTCATCATTTATTTTTTCATAAGCCACATTTTAGGCCCACTCCTGAAACCACCTTTGTTTCAAACATTTTGTATTGGTGTGTTATTTTTTTCAGACTATCACCTTGATAAACTCTTGAAATAAAGACGAAACGTTTATAAATACATAAAAAATATTTTTGGTCTTCCTTTCGTGAATTTTCATTGCGTCGGGACACTATTTCCATTCTTTATCGTATATATATATATATATATATATATATATATATATATATATATATATATATATATATATATATATATATACATATATATATATATATATATACATATATTTATACATTAGGGGAGGTCGATTTTGAAACTGTAAATTATCGCACTCGAAGAAAGTTGCCAAATAATGTCAAAAGTTACTACAAGAAATATTTTTCTTCAAAATTTTGTATTTATTTGAGCATTGCAACTTTAAGATCAAATAAATCGAGATTTTTTCTCACTGCCGAGATTTCACCGGCAGATGTGTCGCCTTAAATTAAACCCGGGTTTTAACAAAAAAAAGTAATACATTACTTAATAATAAATATTTTAAAGTTTATTATTATTTTTCTTAAGAAATTAAATGTACATATTCAAATTAAAAAGGAATAAAACACTATGATATTTAATGTTATATATAAATAATTATTTGTTTACATAGGCGTTTTATTTATTGGATATTATTTATGGTATTCACCGGTTGAAAATTCATCGGGCGAATTTGACTTCCCGTGTTGATTCTCTGTTTAATTATCACACATATATATTGAATTGTCGAGCGCTGGCTTATCTAATCCCACTTTCCCGACCTTTTGTCACACCTTACCTTGTGGGAGTTAGATAAATAAAAACTAGTTCAGCCAGGGGGTTTTACCCCACCAAATAAACCGGTATCGTCCGGGCCTTTGGGTCTGGATTCACGCCCGTCTATTGGGGCTTGTCCGTCCTGTGCAGTTCTAGGAGGTGCATCTCCCAGGTTTTGCCTTCCCTCTTTGGGGAGGAGTAAGTTTATTGCTTACTGTCTGAGGCGGCCCTACCGGGGAATGCCGACGAAGCTGCCCAGGCAATTTTTAAATGGCCAGAGTGCTCACCTCTCGAGCACTGGCTTTCTCATCCCACTTTCCTGACCTTTTGTCAATCTTACCTTGTTGGGGGTAGATAAATAAAATCTAGTTCAGCCAAGGGTTTTTACCCCACCAAATAAACCGGTATCGTCCGGGCCTTTGGGTCTGGATTTACGCCCGTCTATTGGGGCTTGTCCGTCCTGTGCAATTCTAGGAGGTGCATCCTCCCAGGCTTTGCCTTTCCTCTTTGGGGAGGAGTAAGTTTATTGCTAACTGTCTGAGGCGCCCCTACAGGGAAATGCCGACGGGGCTGCCCAGTCAATTTTTTAATGGCCAGAATGCTCACCTCTATAGCGCAGGGTTATCTAATCCCACTTTCCTGACCTTGTGTCACATCTTACCTTGTTGGAGGTAGATAAATAAAACTATTTCAGCCAGGAGTTTTTACCCCACCTAAAATATATGTATTGGAGTTGATGGGAGAATGGATAAGGACACATTGATGTATAAGGAAATTGTGGATGAAAATAGACAGAGAATTATGAAAAAAAACTAAGGGACCAGAACACCATTTAACTTTTACAAAAGAAACACCATGTGAAAGTAAATATCTGACACATAGAGTTCTTCCGAATAGTGGTGCAACAGGTGCTGTTCATGCAGATCAAGTGGTGGATGTTTTGCATGAATTCCACAGTGAGAACAGTATCAAGGCTATACTTGTTGACAACACTAATACCAACACAAGTTGCGATGGTGGAATGGTTGCAGTTTTAGAAAAAAAACTTTTTAAAACTCTTCACACAATTGGTTGCTCTTTGCATCATAATGAACTACCTTTCAGAGCCCTTTTTAAAAACATAGATGGTTGCGCAAAGGGCCCTACAACATTCAGTAGCCCTCTGGGGAAATTATGCTCAAATGATTGATATGATTTACCCCAAATATCATTTTCCACTATTAGCAATCCTCTAGAGTCAATTTTTAAAATTGATGAAATACATGATCTTAGTTCTGACCAAAGACTCCTTTATGAATACACAGTAGGTATTTCTAGATGTAAGGTTGACTCTAGATATGCCTCCTGGAAAATTGGTCCTTTAAACCAAGCAAGATGGTAAACTTTGGCCATCAGGCTTATGTGTTTATGGACTCGTGGTGCATACCCACAAAGACACACAACAAAACTGCACTATGTAGTAAATTTTATTGTAAATGTGTATGCCACTTTTTGGTTTGAAATTAAAAGAAATAATAAGTGCACATTTTTAATATGACCCAGAGGATTAAGGAGAAGCCTCAGGAAATCCAAGATATCACATTTAGAAATATACAAGGTAATACATTTTGTTTACTGTCTGAAAACTTTCTATATTCCATGGTTAAATCTGAGGAGATTGAAGTAAGAGAAGAAGCTTTAAAAAGAATTTTGGCCATTAGGTAAGTAATATTTATTCATATATCTCTGACTCAATTATTTATTCCAATTTATAGAATGATTTTTAAAGATTTTATCTAATTTCACCATAATTATTAAAGCAGTACAGATTGGAATTTTTTAATAATTCAATTAATTAATTTGTTCTTTCAGGAGTGAGGAGTCAACCAGAAAAAGATTAAAAAGAATACTACCTATTAATTTTAATGCCACACATTGGACACAATTAATAGATTTAAAATTATGCGGCATTTTTGAACCACCAATGACGGAAGATTTTACTGAATCTGAACTTCGAGACTCGTTGATGAATGGAACCAAGCTTGACTTGCCAGATTTGCCCTCACATTCTCAGGGTGTGGAACGGGCAGTTAAGTTAATAACAGAAGCTTCACAAACTGTATATGGTTTTGAAGCAAGGCATCAACACATTACAGCCAAAGTTTTGAGTCAGAAATTGAGACCAGCATTTTTGTCTAAGGGGTCTTATATGGAGCAATTTGACTCTCTATATTAAGCTTCATTAAAATAGTGTTAGGTTTTTCCTTATTTCTTTGCTTGTTATATTTTCACTAATAACAGAAAAAATCATTTTTTTTTAGGTATTCAAATATTACTGTTTAATTCATAACGTTAAAAGGTAGTTTACAAAAGCAGATACTGAAAATGAGGGGGGATGGGAAAATTTTCAATTTGAAGATTTCTTTAATTCATATCATTTTTATAAAATAAAAGGACATTCCCTGCTTTTAAATGCTAAAATTATTTGGTTTTCACACCAATATTCAAGCAAATCTTGCAAAAACGAGGAATTTTCAGTATATTCTTGTCTACGATCTTTGATACCAAACGCTCAAAAAACCGCTGAAGTTTTTGATCTAATTTTTTGCATGAGTATTTAATAGGTCTATATACAACTTTCGGAACGTGCCTTTTTTTAATATTTAAAAAAAAGTGTAAAATCGACCTACCCTAATATACATATATATATATACATATATATATACATATATATATACATATATACATACATATATACATATATATACACATATATACATATATATATGTATATACACACATATATATACATATATATACATATATAAATATATACACACATATATATATACATATATATATACACATATATATATACATATATATACACATATATATACATATATATATACATATACACATATATATACATATATATATACATATACACATATATACATATATATACATACATATATATACATATACACATATATATACATATATATATACATATATATATACACATGTATATACATATATATACATATATACACACATATATATATACATATATATATACATATATACTATTCGCTTCAGCCTCAGTACTACTTTAACGAACAAAAGCTATAGTATATTTATATAAATAAATATATGTACCTTTCTTCTGTCGCTCAAATGTTGGCTAATGCGACCAGCAATCCCTTAAGGGTTTTTAATCGCAAAACTTGCTGGCAGCCAAAGCAATTTCAGAGGATGCATTCCCTGATTAAATGGCGCGAAAGAGAAACATCGACTTTTCTAGTGGTTCGTGTCAGGCAAATAACACCGAATTGATTGAATAAATTATGTTCTTCCTCCGGTGGTTCGGATTCTGTACATGTTGACGTTTTTCCTCGGTGGAATTAGCCCCACTCTTCGGCTGAAATCACGCAGAACGGAGTTGCCGCTTGTTTGCGAACGGTGTGACCTTTCGTTTAGACCCCGTCACTCATATTGGAAAGGTATAGGGGAAGGGCGTGTTAAAGAAATGAGGGCCGATATCTCAGGTTTCGAACGATGAGATTTCCCCTGACAATTACAAATATGACCCGTTTGACATAGGGGTATACATGCCAAGCATGGACTGTTAATAATGTAAATAGGTCCTCCCATAGTTGTGCGAAAGCAAAGTAGAACACCAAGATATAGTGATTTTATATAACATTATTTTCTAGAGGACAATTTATTTGTTGAGAAAGTGATTACGGGGGAAATAACTATTATTTTTATGTCAACCTTTACATGAAACGCACGACGAAATATTCGGCACCACAATTCTTCTGGCATATGAATAGAACGTGTTCAACAAGACAGATTGTCCTACTTTATTGAAAACGCTCTTCTTCCTGATCAAAAATAAATAAAGCATCCTTAACAAACCTGTTTCATATATATATATATATATATATATATATATATATATATATATAAAATAAAATATTTGTTATTGTTTATTATCTATGTACGTATACGTTTCGTCCCTTTTCAATCAGGACTCATCAGCATAGAGATATGACTATTCACTACCGGTCGTACGATTCGAAACCCTGGATTAAAAGTGTTTTTCAACTCAAATCCAACGTCGTTAAACTATTTGAATAAACAATAATAATTTAACACATTATCCAGGCATTCTACTTCTATTAAAAAAGGAATGATGCATATAAAGCAAGTGACGTCATGCTGTGTTTGTACTACCATTTAGAGTGCTCTGCTTATTTTACGAGGAGCGACAATATATATATATATATATATATATATATATATATATATATATATATATATATATATATGAAATGTTATAAGGAGATATAATACATTTTTATCGATGTTCAGTATTTACTTCAACAGTGCTCTATACGTGAGTAGAGCCAGGTAATAAGTTATTAAAATATATTTATGGCAATTAAGCTACACGTAGCGCATTGTCAGGCTCAAATGCATGATTTTAAAACAAGATATTACGACCAAAACAGCAATTTAATTATAAAACACGGCGAATAAAAACAGTAGTAGAGGACCATTACTGGGAGCCTAAAGATAGCAGACGCTCACCAATAATCGAATGGAAAATAATACGACAGGTCAGTACATGTAGAAATTTAGACGACACATGTAGATTATGTCTGAATAAGAAATTTCAAATTTCTAAAATTTAAAGACCCAAAAATATTTTAAATTTTAGAAGGGAAATATAAAACCACTGCTTCAACATTATAAAATGTATTTAGGATAACGATACATGATAAATAAATAAAAACAGATAAGTAAATAAATAAAAAAATTAACCTAAATTAACGCTTAAAATAGAAATACAAGCACGCACGTGTTAAAATAAGTCATCTATTAATTCTAAACAACAAATAAGCTAGGATTAGTCACCCTATACAAAACAGAACAACAGAACAGGAAGTAAAACTAACCGTTTGTGAGAAGCTCTATTATAAGCTGATGTTATAAAGAATCTGAATGGTTAACTAGCTGGATTAAATACCTTATCTTTGTGTGTTTTATTTTAATTTACCCATTTTTCTCCGCAGATTTTCTTGTATAAAGAGTTAATAAGTGTTTTCTCAGCTGTTACCCTACTCGCTGTCTATCTCTTATTCGTGCTAACTTGTGAGAGGGAAAAATATCTTCAATTTCCATTCCCTCTAATAAGTGTACAGTGAACTTATTCTGTCTACATATATGGATATATATATATATATATATATATATATATATAGAGAGAGAGAGAGAGAGAGAGAGAGAGAGAGAGAGAGAGAGAGAGAGGGAGAGAGAATTTTTTTTTACCTGCGGGGACTCGGAAATACCCGACTAGTAGACGGACGCAGGCTATCTTCTCACGGATTTTTGCTACTAACCATTCACGTCTTGGCAGTAAACCGTTGGGAAAGGAGGCCTCCTTAGTCCTGATCGACAACCCTCCTAGAGCTGGAAACTCGACCAAAGTATCCCGTGTGCAAGGAGTAGATGGGCTCTGCCTACTGTCCGGCCATCGAACCTCTTTCTTTATCTATTAGCCAGGCGTAGAGCTACAAAGACTGGGACGCCTCTAAAGACCACTGCTACTTAGTCTTGTTTCATGACTAGGGCAATGAACGCCGTCTCTATTTCTCTCTATCCGGGCAACTTGGGGAACATTTTTGTCACTAAGTCGTACATGGCTAATCTGGATCGCTCTTGTTCCGACAGGTTGAGGGTACAAGTTAGACAGCTTGTCTGGCTGCTGTTTCCGACTGGTAGTTAGGAGCCCTAACTCTTAGGTAGCGTTAAGAACGGCTGCTCCATCAACAGTTGCATAATATCGTTGGTAACTATACGAGCCATCTCGCGCATGGAAAGGGCCCCATCAGTTATACCCGGCGGGATTTCCCGAGGCCACATCCCCATGTTCCAAGTCACGACTAATGTATTGGTTGTGTAAGCTTATTGGCACCTTACAAGCACCCACTTTGCCTTCCCCACTCTAACTCAAAACAAACATACATTTACAAAATAAAAAAAAAACCTAAACCAGACACCCAACAAAAAACATCTTCGCCCTCGACCCTTAAAGGCTCGCATTCACAAATATCCGGGGAGTTAGAACTAACAGAAACGACGTATACACTTTTCTCTTGACAACTCTCTGGATATCCTAACTCTAAGCGAAACGAACCTTCAATCCTGAATCCCCTTTCACCACTTTGCCATGACTGATTACTTTCCACTTTACCGTAATAACTCTGACAAACAGAGTTTATGTTCGGAACACCCTCCCCTTGACTAGAGGACATAGGTTAGAATCAGATGACCAAGCCTACATGTGCTTTAGACTGACCTAACATCACAGAGTTAGATACTTACATTTCTTATATCGTTGTCCTTCGACCCAGGACTGTTCACTACTATACTATGTCTTTGAAAGCTTAGATAGAACACTCTTACACGACCCGAATGCCCAAATGCATGTATTTAAGGATTTTAATGCACACCACCGTGACTGGTTGGGATTCTCCAGCGTTACTGATGTAGCCGGGAACTCTACCTTAAATTACTCCTCAGCTCACGACCTCTCACAGGCTGTCACTTTTCCGACACGCCTTCCGGATCGTGCGGACCAGCACGCCTCACTTTCTGACCTGTTCTTGACCTCACTACCTGAGGCTTGTGTTGTGAATGCCCACAGCCTGCTCGGAAACTCTGATCCTGTTGTGGTAATGATACTTATCACCTTAAAAACACGTCCAAAAGCTGAAGAGCCGGTGCTTAAAACGACGAGAAACTATGAGCATGCTTATTTTGAATCCCTCAGGGATCACATCAGCGACGCCCCATGAGGTGTAACGTCCTCACTCCCTGCTGATCAGTGTGCAAATGAGCTAACTGAATGGCTGAAAGCAGGCATTAATGCTTATGTCCCCACGCGAAAATTCTTCAGCAAACCCTACTCTACTGAATAGTTCACCTCAGAATGTGCAGCTGCTATTGCTGATAGGCAGAAGGTATTCCGAAAATTCGTCCGCCATGAGTCAACTGCGTACAGACAAGAATTTGTAGAGGCAAGAAATGATTGCAAAGTAGTGATAGATGAAGCAAAGTGAGGGTAAACAGAGATAACCAAAAAACGCATTCAGTCACAGAAACTAGGTACTCGTGATTTACAATAGTGTGATGAACAATAGACAAGCGACAATTCCTCCGCTATCAAATCACAATTTGAACGGCAACTGATAAGCTGAACTACTTGCCCAAACTTTCGCCTTAACGTCTACTCTGGACTAAAAAACAACCCCCTCCCTAAATTCCCATTACAGATTGTAGCCACACTTGAGAACCTGGTCATCACTCTGTCTCAAGTGAGAGACATCATAAAAACCTTGACACCTCTAAAGCCGGTGGGCCTGATCTTATACCAGTAATAGTAATAAAGAAATTGTCTGCTGAGCTGGCCCCTGTCCAAACTATACAACAAAGGTCTTACTGAATCTTGTTTCCCTGATAGTTGGGGAATTGCCTCTGTGGTTCCACTCTTCAAGAATTCTGGAGATAGAACTGATCCTCTAAACTACTGCCCAATCAGTCTACTCCCGATATTTGCTACAATCTTTGAATCATTAATCAGTATAGCGAATGTCAGGCACGTAGTTAATGCTTAATTTCTTTCTGATCATCAATACGGATTCAGAAAAGCACGATCTACTGCAGATATCCTAACAGTTATTTCTGAACGCATATATCATACACTGGGTAAGACAGGTGAAGTAGCGCTCAATATATCCAAGGCCTTTGACAAGTTCTGGCATGAAGAGCTTCTCATAAAACTGCACTCATATGGTATTACTGGACAAATATTTGATATAGTTAAACCATTTTCTAAAAAAAACGAAAGATCCCGGTTGTACTCGATGGTCGTTCTTCTAAGCAGCATGTCATAAATGCTGGTGTACCCCAGGAATATACTCTTGGGCCACTATTGATCCTGATTTTCATAAATGTCATCCCTGATGCCATTGCGACTGAGATAGGAATATTTGGTGACGACACCACGCTCTACTCTCATCATGTGGGCAAAACCGACGCGCACATATCTGAGGCATTGCTGAATCCTTAGAAAATGACCTCCAGTCTGTAGTTGAATCGGGTACAAAAATGGATGGTAACTTTTAATGCCGCAAAGACAAAGTTACTTTCCTTCCATAATTACAAGAAACCTCTTCAACCATCGATTGTCATAGCAAATAGAAACATGCCTGAGAGTTCATCATTCAAACTCCTCGGCCTACCTTTCATAGATAACATGAATTGGAATAAATACATTGAACACATTGCCAGGACTGCTGCAAAGAAGGTGGGCTCTCTCTACCGTGCCATTAAACTTCTCACATCATCCGCCCATGCATGGAGTATTGTTGCCACATCTAAGATGGTGCATCAGACGCTAGTCTCTCCCTTTTAGACAAGGTCCGAGAAAAGAGTCGCCAACTTGATAGGTCCTACCCTATCCACTAAGCTCCAGCCCCTGTCCCATCGCCGCAATGTTTCTTCATTGTGTCTGTTTTACAAGTACTTCAATGGATTGCCCTCTGATGAGCCTGCTGCTCTGTTACCCCCACGACGTAAATTCACCAGGACAACCCGACAATCTGCCAAATCCTATCCATACACTGTGGAGGTCCCCAGAAGCCAACGAGCTTTCTACTCTAAAAGCGTCTTTCGTCGTGCTGCTGGACTCTGGAACTCACTCCCTGTTCCCTGCTTGCCTAACGTTACTGACATAGAGAAATTAAAGACGAATGTAAACAGACATCTCGCTGCACAGCTCCTTAATTAGGTTGACTCTTTCAAAAGATTCACCCTTTTTTCTCGGTAGCCCCTTACGACTGCAGTGGTGGCCTTCCTTGTTTGGGGTGAGCAATGTAAATATATATATATATATATATATATATATATAGTTTTGGAAGTTTCTCAACGATTAAAACTATATATATAAAAAAAACAAAAAAAAACTTACGTCCCAAGTCGTTCAGTGGAAAATCACTCATGTAAGTCAATTTAACTTTCACAGTTATTATATTAGTTTGCTTCTAACATTATTTAAGGGATCATCAGTTGTTTACCATGAAGAACTGTTTCGGGAATTTAATATATATATATATATATATATAAATATATATGTATATATATATATATATATATATATATATATATATACGTGTATGTATATATATATATACGTGTATGTATATATATATACGTCTATGTATATATATATATATATATATATACGTGTATGTATATATATATATATATATATATATACGTGTATGTATATATATATATGTGTATATATATATATATGTATATATGTATATATATGTATATGTATATATATATATATATATGTATATAGATATATATATGTATATGTATATATATGTATATGTATATATATATGTATGTATATATATGTATATATATATGTATGTATATATATGTATGTATATATATATATATATATATATATATATATATATATATATATATATATATATATATATATATAAATATAAAACCCGACAACACAAACTTTATGCATTTTATCTTGACGATTGCTTACGGGGATGAAACGCGGAACCCTCTGTCTAGCTTAATTGGCATGAATATATTTTGATAACTTACTTACTATATATATATATTTATATATACATATATATAGATATATATATATATATATATATATATATATATACATATATATATATATATATAATAGAGAGACCTATTGAGAGATAGAGACGCTCATCCACGAGTGCTTATATTATGATGTTAAAGATAACAAACTTTGATTATTTGAACTCATCGAAAAGCTAATAAGGAGAAAAATATGATCGAAGAAAATAATTTAAAATCGAGTTGCTTTTTTAATCATAATCATATAATTATATATTCGAATGGAAAAGTTTATTGGCAAGCATACGCATTTAAATCTCCCTCTCTCCCTTTTTCTCTCTATGATGACGACTGATTGCTTGAAACACGTGTCCATTAATGCACGTAAACAAGTGAGCAATGTATATTAACATTCACAAAGACAAGATTTTATTTTGTCTCACGAAACATTTTTTTCAAAACAGCCAATCTTTAGTGCAAATATTTTACGAATTCGTTTCGATAATAGAAGACCAACTAACAGGTTTATGTAAATATTGTATATGTCTGTGTTGAAAATGTTGTCGTGCGATGAAATGAAGGCTTAGCTTTTGGAATGTACATGGAAATACACCTGGTTTACTTATATATACTCAGTTGTTAATCGTTGACAATCATCGGGCTTAAATTAGAAGAAGTTGGTAAATAAAAAGGATATAAACTATATGCTAAACATAGATTTTAACATGTATATATATATATATATATATACATATGTATATATATATACATATGTATATATATATGTATATACATACATATGTATATATATATACATATGTATGTATATATATACATATGTATATACATACATATGTATATATATACATATGTATGTATATATATATATAAATCTAAAATCCTAATGGTTATAGACTATATACAAATCCTAAATGGCTATAGACACCCACCCCTAACCTCTCTCAACCCCTCTCCCCTTTCCATTGCTTTTTCTTTTCCTTCCACCCCCTACCCTAGCCAGATTTTGATAAAAATTAAAAATAAAATTACTAATAGCCGTAAATTAAACTTTTCTAACGGCAAATATATTTTTTCCTTCTTTTTCTTTTCTTTTCTCCGCCCCCTCTACCCCAGCTCAGCGTTGGATAACAAAAATGAAAATATGACTTTCTAACGGCAAACATATTTTTTAAAATCGGTCACATGACTTTATTTTTTTCTCCTCTTCTTCTTTACTTGACTTCATTCTTCCTAGAATTCAACGACCAGTCGGATCATAAAAAAATTATCTGCCTGATGAGACCTCAGCTCTTGAGAGCTGTAGATCGATGACATCGACATGCCAGTGTAGCAGAGCTTGTACATGTTTGAATAAAAGCATTCACAATACAACTCTATATTTTTATTGAGCACTCTTTTATAAGCCCGGTTTGATTCCCTTTGGATTTCTACCCTGTGGATTTTTACCCTACCTGGATATATATATATAAATCTATATATATTTGTGTTATGATGAAATAATTCCAGGAGGAGATCCGGGTATGAGAGTTCAATGTTATAAACAGAGCAAGAATATAATGAAGTATAATAACACGAAATTACATAATCATCGATGCAATAATTTATTTCAACCTTGTGGTTTTTTCAAGCATCCGATCAAGACAATTACATATTTGAACCTGAAAAAAGAATTAAATTCACACTC
This sequence comes from Sepiola atlantica, assembly GCA_963556195.1. Taxonomy (NCBI): domain Eukaryota; kingdom Metazoa; phylum Mollusca; class Cephalopoda; order Sepiida; family Sepiolidae; genus Sepiola; species Sepiola atlantica. The sequence continues at coordinate 3,947,869 of OY744543.1, read as the reverse complement.
GACAATTCAAATATAATTGGAGAGAGAGGTGTTAACAAACAATCCAATACATATTTCGAGAGAGGGGGAAAATTGAAGCACATATAATCTTTAAGTAAAACTTGGGAGGGGGAATTGCATAATTCGCTACAGACACCAAAGGGGAGGCCGCATGTGTAATTATAAATTGTAAAATCAGGCATAGACGGCGATGGAGGAGGGGGTCCTGTTGTTCAAAAGAATCGGGTCGTGTCAAAAATTAACAGTATTGTTTTATGACACCAACTGTTAAGTGATCAATGTATATTGTTAGTGGAAGTGGGAACCTAAAATAAATTCTGGAACCATCTCACTCACACACATACATAGGCATGCATAAACACGTACACA
>OY744543.1:3940000-3942500 GCA_963556195.1 Sepiola atlantica | reverse complement strand
CAGTAGATCTATTTATTACTTATATAAACATGGTTTAGAACAGCAAAATTGTATTTTTATTTAAATGTTCTAATCAATTGGCTCTTATAAGTAAAACATACGTAGAATGATACTAAAAATGAAAAACTGTTACCTTATGTCTCTTTCTTAAATACTCAGCATTGTAAGGTGAGGGATCAAGGGTGAGTGGTTTAATTAGTATACAGATTGCATTTGTTAATGTCTTAAACACACTTCAATCCAACTCGAATGCCAAGAGAATAAGAGAATGAACAGAATGGATACACAAATTGTTATTAAGTTGAGCTAATTTAAAAAAAAAAACAATGACGATTTATGCATTCTGACGACGGCACGTGGTCGATTACGTTATCGTAAAATAATTTGTTCAATTCGGTGAGTCTCGCCGGTTTATCTACATCCTGTTTCGAATCAATAGGTGTTCAATTCCATGAGATAGTGTAGTAATGCGCATGGGAAACTGGAACAAATACGCTTCCATCGAAATGAGTTGAAATCACTGTGTTATAAAAAGGTTAATAACATTTCCCAAAAAACAGAAATGATATGGTTGGGAGGATGGTCGAGTCGGGACTGTTCAAACGTATAAACTTTGAAAATCATTAAGAATATTGCAAATGTTATCAGACTGATTTGTAGAATTTGGTATATTCGGACTACTGTTCTCATCTTGGGTGTTTTTATCACAATGTTTCGGCCGATGTAACCTCCGACCTTCTTCAGGTGTACTTTGTCGAACTTGGGAATCTTTCTATAGAACTCGGGAATCTGGACGGAATTTCGAACGGAAACCTTTATAGAATTCCACGGGTGTAGTATGCTCTCGTTCCATCTGCCATGACTAAGAAGAAGTCTTCAGTAATTCGCAATTCTTCGTATCGCCCACACTGAGGATTGAACCTTCAACCTTTTGATGACTGTCACTTAGAATTGAATTTTACTTAGTACTATATCCACTGCGGTCGGAGGTTACATCGGCCGAAACGTTGTGATAAAAACATCCAAGATGAGCACAGTAGTCCGAATATACCCAATTCTACAAATTGTCAACCCTTATCAAAAAAATGCTGAAACATATTATCAGACTGATATTTTAAACACTGAGTTTTTCAGATATATTTAATACTCGTACACTTACTCTGATAACTATATGAAACGTAGTGTGTAACCTGTTTGAAGAGAGGCATTTCCTTCATAATTTAGCAGCTAACACATAGAACTATTTTCTAGGTATTGACAAATTGTGCTTGTTAATAACCTTATAATTCATATAGTTTTTCAGAATTGTGTGATCTATTTCCTGTTTATTTGTTCCAGTTTGCTTGACTCGTTTATCTAATAGTCTCTATCAATTAGCTGTGTTGATACCACAATGTGATACAGCTTCCTATTTCAGTCGCTTTATTTCAAAGAACTGTAGCTTTATGTAACTCCCTTCTTGATGACTGATTTCCTCCTTCACGTAGCCTATATCTTTTAAGTATTAGTCCAATGGTCATCTCGTGTGTTTGTGATAATCATAGTTTGTTATTTTTAGCTCTTTATATCAAGTGGCTTCTTGCTTTGTTTAGAGCGATTTCAATATATCTGAGTGTAGGTACATAAAAATGGTGCACAGCAGTTCTGTTCAATGAATCACTATTATTAAGAATATACGGCGACGCATATTCAGCTAGTATATATGAAAATAAAATGTAATTTTTTTCGTTTCCTTTTAAGTATTTCTTTGTATATTTGTACATTTTCTATGGATCGTATGTTACGCATAATGGGAGTCTTCGACAACATGACCATATATATCATATATATATATATATATATATATATATATATATATATATATATATATATATATATGTATATAGATATTATACACGTGTGTGAGGAGGGGTAGATATTGACTCATATTTCATGCCATCGGCAAGGCCAAAAACTTCTCGAATTTGTATATGCTGTATTACATTAACGGTACTTTTCGAAAGTTATTCGAGATCAATAAAAGACACAGTACACCTATATATATATATATATATATATATATATATGTATATATATTTATGTATATATATATGTATATTTATATATGTATATATATATATACATTTATGTATATATATGTATATTTATATATATATATATATATATATATATATGTATATATATATGTATATATATATATATATATATATAGTGTGTGTGTGTACGTGTGCGTGCATGTGTGTAGGAATTCGTTGTGTGAGAGCATTTGCCTGCGTGCAAGTAATTTAACTGAATATATCCGAAGGTTGTATTGATTCCAGAGGCACTGATATCAGCTTACACTGTTCGATCGTCTCCGTCTAACTGCTTATTCTCTCAGGCGTATATATATAGGTTAATGGTTTTTAAAAGCAGACACAAAATTATCGATATAAATATTGATGAAAATCTACGATTCCGAATTGGCTCATCGCTTTGGCGACTCATTTAATAGCGAGCC
>OY744543.1:3900000-3932500 GCA_963556195.1 Sepiola atlantica | reverse complement strand
TGTATAATAGTGTGGAAGATTATTCGTTTTATTCGGGCTCACAGGAACGTCGTATTCGTGCCTGTGCGTTCGTGTTGTTTCAGGTGGCTGGCATGAAAATCTCCCCTAAAAACCGTTTCCCCCTTTTCAATACCTCCGCTGTATTGTCAAGGTCTACTCTTTTTTTCTTTTAATTTTTTTTTATTTCCTGCTTTTCAGACAATCTTCTACCGAGTTCCGTTTTTCTAACAATTCTCTATTCAAAGAATCTCCTTGTTCCGAAATCCTCAGCGGGAAAAGGTCAAAATGTCGGTCTCTTAAAGTCCTTTCACCTTTTGCAAGTGGATTTCTTTACAATTTTTTGCCTGACATCCTACTTTCGATAACGATACCTTTTTGCGAAGAATTCTTTTTTTCACCATTTATGATTTTCTTCCTCAGTTTTTTTTAGCTTATTTTATTTTTGCTCTTTATCGTCTTCAGTTGAGTTCTCCTATTCAGCTCTTAATTCATTTCCCTTTTTTGATTTTCTTATTTTTATTATTTATTTAATTCACGAGCAGGGAAAGGCGACGCTTTCCGGGTGTTTATTCTACTAGGTCCAATAACTATGCTCCTAACACAAGAAGATGCGGCAGAAGGTCTAAAGGTTAGATTAGGCCAGTTGTCACTCTGGCTCATTAAAATTTTCTGATCAGTATCATCGGCATTCCCTGGCGAGGGGGCTTCATGTAGTTTGCGATAAACTAACTGTTTCGGAAAGCAAAATCTCAGGATCTGGTGGAGATGGACCACCTAAAGCTGAAAAGAAAGACCGCAACATGACAAGAAAAGGGCTACCGCCGTCACAATAGTCCAGTCTATGTCAGACTGATTTTCGAGGACGTACCGCAACTGACATGAAGGGCGTGAGAACATTCCTTGGCCTTTTGGCTAAGATCAAAGTGTAGTATCTGTTCCGATGGATACTGCACCCCATAGACTTATATTTTCTTGGCCTTCGGGTCTTGATTTACGCCGGTCTATGGGTCTGTACTGTGCAGTTCTAGGAGGTCCACCCTCCCAGGCTTTGCCTCCCCTCTTTGGGGAGGAGTAAGTTTATTGCTTACTGCCGGGGAATGCCGACGGGGTTGCCCAGGCAATTTTTAATGACCAGAGTGCTCAACTTCTCGAGTGCTGGTTTTTCTAATCCCACTTTCCCGACCTTGTGTCACATCTTACCTTGTGGGAGGTAGATAAATAACGAACATTCCTTGGCCTTTTGGCTAAGATCAAAGTGTAGTATCTGTTCCGATGGATACTGCACCGCATTCTGGTGTTCTCTTGGCCTTCGGGGCTTGATTTACGCCGGTCTATGGGTCTGTCCTGTGCAGTTCTAGGAGGTCCACCATCCCAGGCTTCGCCTCCCCTCTTTGGGGAGGAGAAAGTTTATTGCTTACTGCCTGAGGCGCCCCTACCGGGGAATGCCGACGGGGCTGCCCAGGCAATTTTTAAACCCCACTTTCCTGATCCGACCTTGGGTCACATCTTACCTTATGGGAGTAAGATAAAAACAGGCCTTGTGCCTAACTCCTGGAGAGGAGTAAATCAATACTGAGTCATTGCTTATTGAATTATTTATGCCACTAGTTAATATTAATGAGATTCTGAATTGGATTGATTGACAATACTATAAAAGTTTCAAACTGATGCGTTGAAAGAGCAAGATTTGATTAATTGAGAGGGCAGCTCGAAAAGTATTTTTTTTAGATTGGGTTAAAGACTACCATATTGTAAAAAAGGAAGCAGTGCCGTAGTTGCGCTTTACATAGATGGGTACTTTTTAGAAATAAACTTTAGTAAAAAAAGTTTTGGTTATAATAAAGTGGTACTGGACGAGCTCCTGCTGTAAATGTTTTCCAGGGCGGAAGCTGAGATTGTCCTTTAGTCCAGCAACTACAATGATTATTATATAAAAAGAATTGTCGCGAGAGAGTTAACGTAAGAGATGGACACAAATAAACGGTCTAACTAAGATGCCTACGTTTTTCGCATGCAAACTGTGGTTGATAGATAAACAGAACTTTGTTTTGGAACAAATACTAAAAAAAAATCAATAAACCTTATATTATATTGCCTTGCTTCTGGTTGATTGTTGGTTTTCGCGTGGATATTGTCATCGTTTACTGATTACTTGTCGTTTGTATTTAGTTACAGCCGTTTTTTTCTTTCCCAACTGGTGCACAATTGTTAGTAACGTTTGATGCTTTTGCTCAGTGAGAAAATAACGATTAAAATGACGAAGCGTTGTCGAGTCAACAGACTGAAAAGTTCGAAAGAGGCGAAAAGACGTACAACCAATTCAAACGAATATACGAAGAAATAATTCAACTACAAAATTAACACAAGTTATTAAAAATTCGGATCATCAGCGAACACTATTAATCAGGTGCAGTTGAATAAATATCTTGCCCGCATATCATATCAACATGGCTTTTAATGTTTCGGAAAGACCAAAGTTTATAATAATATATGTAGAAATAACAAACGAAATATTTATTTAACATCAATTATTGCCGTAACCTTAATTTTCTTATTTCTCATATAAACAGTTTACTAGGAAGTCAGGCTTCAGTGTTTATATTGAAAACTAGTCACATTCCCCATGAGGGAAAACTTCTGACGGCTAAAGAATTACCGTTTCCACACTGAACTATGCCGAGATTAATTCTAGTCTATACGTTGATAAGTGACGATTTGAGAATACCCTATGCTGTAAGCATTCACTAGATGCAAGTGTACAAATACATTTCTGGAGAATTATGTCCCATAGCTGTTGTTGCTGCAATTGGGCGCTATCGGTGTCGGTCTAGCTCCAAGGAAAAGCTAAAACAAACAAAACAGACTGTCTGTCCATGACTATATAAGCCCTCTTTGTAGGGTTAAGAACTATCGTTAAAGGTATCGCATGATACTACTTTTGCGTAATGATAAGTAAGCTCTTTGTAAATAAACAAACAGAGCACAGACCAGTGACGGTCAATGTTTATATAAAAACAATGTAGATATCATTTACGATCAACACATGTTTCAGATGTGATGTCTAATGTATCACCCCTATAACTAGATACTTAGAAAAATACAATCTTCATATTACGAGAAGAACGGTCGTGACGTACTTCTAACAGAAGCAATACATTGGTATTATGCATAAGTATATATATATATATATATATATATATATATATATATATATATATATATATAATCTCAGTCATATCCTCCTCGCGCCCATCTGAGACAAAGGACAGAAAAGATGCTACACTTTGATCATAGGCCAAAGAGCAACACTTTCCATGTGAGCTGATATATTATTATTTGCTTAGTCTTATGGTGTTGATTATTAGATATCTACGCTTGGGGACATTATATATATATATATATATATATATATATATATATATATATATATATATATATATATATATATATATATATATATATATATATGAGAGAGAGATGTTCTTGATTATAGAAACATTGTTTAAACTGAAAATATTTTTCAATTTAAACGATGCTTCTCAAATGCGAAGTGTTGCCCTCATTGCTGATGGATATATTCAAACAAGCGGTTTTACATCATATTTTGACCAGCATAAAATAATATCATAACGAACTACAGAAAGTAAAACTCTGAAGGGGATATTCAAATCCTGAGAAGTTACATTTAAAAGAATGAGTTGTTCTTTATTATAAATTGTCATTTATACAAACATTATTAGGGTCATAGGTGCATACATGTTTCGGTTGTACTCTTCACGGAGAGTAAACCTCTTCAGACCAAAGAAGAGGTGAACTCTCTATAAAGAGTACAATTGAAACACATAGCACATATGTAATCAATAATTTTTGTATAAATAACAATTTATACTAAATGTATGTATATATATATATGTGTGTATATGTGTGTGTGTGTGTGTGTTTCTAGGCTAAAAATGTGTTTCGTCTAATGTTTTTTTTCTGAAGTGTTGGCAAAGAGAGTATCTCTCTCTCTCTTTCTATATATATATATATATATATATATATATATATATACATATATATAAAGATAGATGAAAGAAGAGTGATAACCATGTACGAATGACAAATTTATTTCAACTTAAGCCAATGCTTTTCAAATATTAACACTTAGTCATCAGAGGAATTACATAGATAGATAAGTTGGCAGTGGAAAAGCAAAAATTCAAAATTTGAAAAAATATCAAGTAATGGAGTACACCTTGCATTGAACAATTTAAGTTGAAATAAATTTTGTCATTCGTACATGTTTATCCCTCTATTTTATAATTGCTCTATCTCGTATATTGAGCTTAAACCATATCACTATATGTTCTATCTACTAAAAGTATACTTTTAGTTTCATATATATATATATATATATATATATATATATATATATATGTGTGTGTGTGGGTGTGTGTGGTTGTGTGTTTTTGTGTGTATGTCTACATGTGTACATTGTTGTAATTCTTATTAATCATGTATGTCCAAAATAGACTTATTTTCTTTGGATACTTGTTTTCTCTTTCAGCATTTTCGTCTTCAATTTTACTTGTACGTCCTTCCTTTATTCGGCGATGTGTCTTTTTTTAGTTGATTTTAATGGAGATCGCTCAAGAAAAGTCCTAAAACCACTTGATGTAAGGAGCTCAGAAAATACTACTATCAGGTTAAAAACTATCTAATTGTAAGTGTTATGTTGATAGATTACGAGCAAGAAAATAACAAAGCTTCCCTTTTTGTGAGAAAAATCGCTCATGGAATCTGAGGACAAAACTTCAAAATAAGGGAAGCGAGAGTTTCCCGAAGGTAAACTTCTGTTAGTCACTTTTCCCGTTTGGCTTGTACGTCGTTCCTTGATTCGTTTATATGCTTTTTTATCTATTGTTGACCAGTGAAAGTTAGACATAAGGTCAGTTGAATGTGTGGTACCACCAATTACCAAAAGTGGCAATCTGTATTCGGAGAAATCTAAAAAATGCATAAGTCTATAAGGACCTTTCTTCGACCGAGTAGAAAAGAAATCATGTACTTAGATCGCACCCGGAAGTCAACTTGGTATTTCGTATTTCATTAATTTTGACTTCTTTTACATTTTTTTTATATTTCACTTAATTCTATATTTATAATCAATGAATCGTTCTTTTTGTCTGTCGTCCATTTTCTTTCTTTCATTTGTTTTTCGCTTTTGTTCTTTCTTCTTCCTTTGCTGTTTCTCTTTTCGTTTGGCATAAGATAGTATTGTATCAGGCGTTTCGAATACGAGTTGGGATATTTGCTGAGTGTGGAATCAACCATTTAATGATGGTAGTCTTAGACACGATTTGACGAGATGTGATAGTACTTGTCAAGCTTCCACATATGATATAAATGTGGAAGAATATCTACAGAACTAAAAACCCACGGAACTTACATACATCATACTTAAACTATCAAACAAAAACGGTCCATGTTATTTAATAATCTTTGCCTAAATGAAAATATGCTACCTAAATACAGAATATATATATATATATATATATATATATATGATCATTTTTATTTACAGACATGTACAAAGTCTGCGACACTGGCATGTCGATGTTATTGATCAACAGCTATTATAAACTGAGATCTCATCAGGCAGAAGTAGAATCGGATCTTAACCTTGGGCCATATTTGGAAAGAATATATATAAACACTCTATTTGATATGTAGCAGTTTTTATAAACCCGGTTGAAATACTTTAGATTACTACCCTGTGGATGTTTTACCTGGATTATATATATATATATATATATATATATATGGGAAGAGAAGGATGAAGGTAATCCGACGTGATGGTAAAATGAAAAAGGAAAACCAAAAACTGGATGTTTTTTATGTGTACATAAACGTTTCGTCTTTATTTATAAGACTTCATCAGGATGATGATATAGAGAAAAGATATCATGCAAGTACAAATACATGTAGGGTAGACATGTTGGGAGGAAAAATAAAATAAAATGAAAAATAATGGCAACGTCTTGGTGGACGTCCGTACTTGTTAGAGAATAAAATGAGTGACGAAAATGAGTGGGAAAAAAGGGGAAGGATGGAGGGAGCAAGGACTACTGTGGCTGGCGGTGAGAGAAAGAGGTGGGGATGAGCAGGGGTAAAATGGATGGCAGAGAGAGATTGGAGGAAGAGGGGGAGGGAGGTGTTTGACCAGATGGCTGTGGTCAAGATTGAAGGGGAAGAGTGAGTTTGAATGTTTGTGTGTGGGGGGTGTATGCAGGGAAAATGGGGATGGGTAGAGAGGGAGGGGAGGCTGTGATTTTGGTGGATGGGCGAAAGTTATGGTCTTTGAGAGCGTTTTGAGAAAATGAGGGAATTTAAGAAGAGGTATGGGAGAAAATAGATGAGAGGGGGAAGAGGGAGGATTTGTTGTGATAGGGTGTGAAATATTTGAAATATTTGGAAAATGATAGCAATGAGTGAGGGATTGGAGTGGGTGGAGGAGGGCGGTGATTGAAAGGGTGGGTGAGGAATATTTGAAATATTGGGAACATGAGAAAGTTTATTTGGACTGTAGTATTAAAAATGTGAGGGTAAAAAGTAAGGGGAAAATGAAGATTCAGGGAGAAGAAGGAAGGGGGTGGGTGAATGGAAGAGTGTCATAAAGGTTAGAGATGAAAATAAAAGTTAACCATGATCAGGCAAAGACTTTGTTCTGTGAGGATGATCTTGCTTATTAAGGGTGATGGGTTAAAGAAACCATTTCGTTGCTTGATGGTGGTGGAGGAGGTGATGAGGGCAGCTTCCAATAATCTTCGCCGAGATTTGTTGTGGATGTGTTTAGTGATTTTGGCTTGTTCAAATTTGAATGCATGACCATGTTCTAGAGCATGGGAAAAATCACTAAACACATCCACAACAATTTATCTAAACTCAGGAAAGACCTTGCGCTTTGATAGTCATATAATTGTTGATATTTTTGTATCTACGCAGACCTCAATCGGGCCAAGTGGGTAGTTAGGCGACTGCTTGTATAGCTAAAGTCGGTGCTCTTATCGATCCTGAACCAGTTTTGTGACGTTCGACTCGAAAGCGTTCGGCTGTTCTACGCAAACGCCCGAGAGTTGACGAGCCGATTTTTACCAGACGACATTTTTGATACGGTGCTGCGTCCTATGATCACAATGTTTTGCTTGTTTTTTTTGTTAGGGGTTAGGGTTTAGTGTAAGGGTTAGGTTTAGGGTTAAGTTTAAGTTTAAGTTTAAGTTTAGGTTAAGGATTTAGGGTTAGGGTTTAGGGTTAGGGTTAGGGTAAGGAATTTTTTAAAGAAGCAACAAAGAAAGTTAAACATATTTACATGAATTTTTTTGAAAGAAACAACAGGAAAAAAACATAGCGAGGTTACTGTTATAAAATGAATACTGTATATTTATTTACAAGAAATTTTTTTGAAGAAACAAAAAAAAAAAAAAAAACGTACCAAAATCACGACATATTTTTTAAATGTTATTTTTTATTTTTACGTGCTCGCGATAATACTGCAGTGCAAAGCTGTTCGTAATTCATTTTAGGTTTATTTCCTTCAAAATTACTTTCTGACAAAAAATCCGTCTTCGAAAGCACTTATTTTCAATTTGTAACAAAGTTATCGGCTGCTCGCTGCTTCGGCTCGTCAACACCTGGCCGTTTGCTTAGGACAGCCGAACGATTCCGAGTCGAACGTCACGAAAGCTGGTTTAAGATCGATATCAGTACCCTAAAGTCAAGTCCGAAAGAAAGCACGCGATATTGTTTGAGTTCTCGCGATAACGTCACAGCTGCACGTGATCACTTCAAATCTCTCACATCTCACCATGCGTCAATATATAATCATAGTTTACGCGAAGCACACTTTTTCAAAGTGATAGAATTTATAAAATTTATGATTCAGATCCTAATTTACAGTAAGCGATTTTCATATTTTCGATAAAATTAATGTAACATAAATGATTTGATGTTATCTTTTGCGAAAAGGATCGTACTCTGTTATTTAAGTAGTTCATTAGATTGCTGACATGCCATAAGTCTGTGGTGTCTTTGAACCCCGCCAAACTAAGACTATCGAGACATGTGTACTCTCACGTATCAAACGCACGTGATCGCCAGTCGCAATCGATTTTTTTTGTCTTCACGGAAACTCTTTCTCACGATTCTGACATTTTGTTTTATCAACGTCGACAAACGAGAGAATTGAGACATTTGATCAGTGAAAGTGAACTTTTGAGACTAACAGTTTAGGTTCATGCACGAAACATAAGCAAGTTTAATATGTCAAAGAAACATTCGAATATAACGCTTCCGTTTTCTACATCATTTCGCTATAATGTCAAAATATATAGGTAAACAATATTTTCGTTTTGCATTCGCACTGCTTAACCCGAGTTCAGACAGAATATTACATTTCATACTGTGATATGTGTCCTAAAATAAAAATCAATAAAATTGCATGGTTATAATAAACGATTGAGATAACGGCATGTTCCCATATGTAAATGTGTCCCTGTTAATGACAAAATATTGCATGACAAATTAAGTAATTCATATTTGAAATAGACTTAAATAAGTTTTTAAAAATTGGATTTATTATATTACATAACACTAAATAGCTCCCTGGCCTTACTAACATTACAACAGCTTTTCAACAAAGCTCGACTTTATTCATCAACATAGTTTCCTGCTCGGTGATACACACATTTAAACGATATCTAAGTATTCTGTGCACTTCGTTTTGTAGTACGATCTGTCTTAGGTCTCAAAGTACACCCCATTTATTTAGTAGACACCAGATCACTATAGTTGGATAATTATTTTGATGTCTATAAACAGTCAGTAATTACCAGGGCATATATTTGAGAATAGGTTAGATGTTAGCAATTAGAAGTTTTGTATATGTACTTTTTCCATCCTTGCGATCGACTTCTGATATTGTGTATTGTCACGAAATAAGAGAATGTTTGTCTTCATTTGTGACAGTTTTGGGGCGAATTCTTCCTTCTAACGTACCAACAATTCTATATAATATTTGCTAATGACTGTCCTTCTTTACTCAAATTGTTCAATGAACAAAGTACACTGCGCATTTTCGATAGAAATAAATAGGGTCTGTTAGTGTCTTGTAAAAAATAATTTAAATACAAATATGTATAAATAAAATTATTCGTTTAAAAACATAATTCTCATGTTTAGCAACGCAACTTTATTTAAGAAAACACTGAAAATATTTAGTCTTAATTTTTTTTTCAAATTTTGCTCGCATTTCATAATCACACAAATATGATTACTCAATTATGTGAAACAAACAGAGCTATCAATATTGAACACATTTGCATAAATAATTAAAAGACTCTGACAACAGTGTTATTTCCTAGTTTAGTCACGTAAACATTATCGACTTAAAACACAATTGTTACCAATTAATAGAACATATCAAATCTTTGTTTAGAGAAGGAGAAATCGTTCTCGACTGAGACAAGTCGCAAAGTTATAGTTTGTAATAAAATGTATAAAAATCTTTTGAAAAATGATCAAAGACAACACCGTAATATTTTGTCGTGCTTACTACGACTAACGATCTGTATTTGACATCGAATCCGCTATTCCCGTATTTCGCAAATAGTCATGACAGGTTCCAGGCGTAATGCAGGGAAATATAAAATATTGATTAAAGTTTTTAAATATTAGAATATAAATTCTGAGATAAAATAACAAGTATAAAAGCATATATTTAAAAAAATAATCGAAAAAGTTTACAAACGCAGAAATATAAACTCGTAGGGAACATTTTCTGTTTTCCAGGAATGCGAATGTGCAGACTTCGTAAAGTATTCTGTAATAACTGGTTTTTGTTTCATTCTCATGCCCTCAAATATTTGTCTAAATTGTAGCAGGCGTAATAGATATTAAGCAGTGAGTTTAAATGGAAGGTGTTTTGGGGAGAGTTACGTGATCCGGAAAAATAGAATAAATATTGAAAGAAGATAAAAATGAATGCCTAATTGCTCGTAACACGTATTAAGGTTTAGGCTAAATGGATTGCGGAACAAATTAGCATGCAAGTAGTTGGGTTATTAAGCTACCATGTCTTTATGCAAACGCGAAAAAATCGACTTTACTTTATTATATAGATAATTACTTATACTTGTTCTGTACACTTAGCGATGACTGATGGCAAAATCCGCACGACGCTTAACTGAGAAAATGCATTTGGTTTTTAAATCACAGTTGGAAAGAAATTTGTGATACAGCTCTTTCGAAAAACTACACACATCAGGTCACTACATCAACAGATGTTGTTTTCTCCAAGGAAAAACAGTTCATCGTAAGTTAGTTTTTAATACTCAATGCTGTCATCTAAGTATTGTGTAAAAATTGATTCAAAGTGTTTTCCGTGAGTCATTGTAATGATGAGGTGTCCTGTTACACCCCACATCAGCTTTCATGAATGTTGCTTTATATAATGTAAATAATGAATGGCATTTCGCCAGTCTTGATTATTTATGAAAATAATGTGTTCATTTACTTCTGTCATAAAACATACATCAATAAGTCCTGAGTCTGACACACATACTATATATATATATATATGTATGTATGTACACACATATATATATATATATATATATATATATATATATATATATAGTAAAGGCTACTACTTTCCTCCCTTCTTCCCATAATGTCAACCCTATATGTGCACGTACTTGCATGACATTTTTCTTTATATTATCATGTTGATGAAGTCTTATAAATAAAGACGAAACGTTGATGTACACATAAAAAACATCCATTTTTGGTTTTCCTTTTTCATTTTCCCATTACGTCGGATTACCTTCATCCTTCTTTTCCCATATAGATATATATATATATATATTGATAATATTACATTATTGTTTATATGTAAAATAATATGTTCATTAATATATTTTTTAAATATATATATATATATATATATATATATATATATATATATATATATATATATATATATATATATATATATGAGAAAGGAAGGATGAGAGTAATCCGACGCAATAGGATATGGAAAAGGAAAAACCAAGAGATACTTTTTATATAATTCATCAACGATTCGTATTCATTGTAAGACTTCTTCTGTATACATTTCATGCAAGTACATCGAAATATTGGGTTGACATGATGATTTGATGAGGAAAAGTAGTAGCCGTGGCTACTAAGAGCGCTGAACCAGAATCCGGGCTGCGAGAAGTCAGTCAATAGCAGACAGTGAAATGAATATGGAAAGCTCTGAGTGGATACATTAAGGCAGCATTGAAAAGGGGGAGTGGTGAGAGTGTTAGTGAATATGTATTAGGGTGGGAGAGAGGGGATGGACTGCTGAGGTTTTTGTCGTGGTGAGGCGTGGCATGTATTTTGAGGGGCTGGGGAAAGAGAGGGAAGGGGGAACACTGTGTCTTTGGTATATAGGTGGTATAGTTTCAGAAAAAGATTTGAAAAAATGATGATAATTTGAAAGTAGGCGCGGTTGGGTGGGTAAGAGTATAAAAGAGGTAGTCGAAAGGGTGAAATCGGTGAGAGGGGAGATTTTGTAGTCGTTAGGTGTGACATTTTTGGAGGGTAGGGTTATTGACCAGCTGGCTATGTGTGAATATAAGTCAGTTAGAAGGAATATGTTAAAATATGCTGTGAACATGACAATAAAGGAAAACAAAAGAAAAACGAGAATGATATTAATTTTGGCGAGAAATAGGTAAGATGTAGTTTTGTTCAGGCTGTGTTGATGGTTTGAGATTAAATTAAGGGCAAAAGAGGTTTTAATATCTAAATATTTCTGAGGATGTATAGATTGTGTTCATTGGTAAGGCTGTTGTTTGTGGTTAAGTGGTTTCTTACACCATCAGCCAACGAAATGGTTACTACAATCTATCCCCCTAAATGAGCAAAATTATCCTGACCGAACAAAAACAAAACCTAGATCATGGCTAAGGGTTCTTCTCTTCGTTCTCAACTGTACTTATATACAAGCCCCCACATACATACTCACGTACTTACTCCTCCTCACATACATTTTCACTCACTCCGAATCTAAACCACTTAACCACGAATAACAGATGTTCCCCAATGAAAAAATGATATCGGACACGGAGTCATATTTTGAGGCCAAATAAAAATTGTTCGACCAAATCGCCGTCGAAATTTTAGAAAAGCGTTGGAATCAGCGTTGTTGATGAATAAAATCGAATTTCGCCTTAACATGTGTTTTATGAGTTCCGGAATCTTTTGTAACTTATCTTTATCTTTCATACCACGCTCTCCCTCTCTCTAATTATCTGTGTTTTAAAAACAATAAACACGACCCAAATCAGAATTACCACGCCACTATGCTCAATTGTATGGAAGACATTTTGTCGATTTTAAGTTATGTTCACTTTCTTCATAGGTATTCTTGTTATCAGATAAATATAGTGTTGTCTCCTCTTACTATGAAAGAGTTCCAATATTTACTACTTTATTCGAGACTTCTTCTAGTCTTCTTCTGACTATGAATGGTAAGTGTGTTGCCTGATGCAAAAGTGTGTTCTACGGTGTGAATGAATCTGCTGACTGTATTCAATGATACATTCACTTCAGACGTCTTTAAATAATTGACTATGTCGTTTGTTGGTGAATTAACTAAGAAATTAACCGTTTCATGGCAATCCACAATTGATTTAAGACACAATAAATCAATGTGTACGTCTTGATAATTCTGTGAATTGTCAATCTATGAAGATGTAAACGCCAGCAAGTGACTGTATTTTCACCATTTTACTTCTGTGAATCGATAAACATCATCTAGACCTTTTTATCAAGTTCAGCCGTTTTTATCTTGATTGTAGAACGAAGTTGTCAGATAGTGTCTCTTTCACCACATTTTGTTATGGAATCAAATCAATACTATTTGATACGCAAAGTGTATTGCAATTGAATGTCAAATTAAGAATGTTAAAAGATTACAATGGATATAGACGAATTATTTAATAATTTTCTTCATTTTAAAACGACCACGTTTCTGAAATATCTACAATATGAATAGAAAAGATAGGAAATGAAGAATGTATTTACAATAACTAACAATGCAACATTCAGTAAATAGTGCAAATATCTGTATTCCCTTAGAAAATATTTAAATATTCATTAGATGCGTATAATTTGAAATCAAGGTATAAGTATATATAAGTTTACGGGGGATAAATATCCATTGGTGTATTTATGCTATTAATCTAATTGAAAATAGAAAAACATAATACAGTTTAAGCTTTATGCCTTTAAAGCGTGTTAGAGATCAGGAGGTAATATATATTTGTAATCATACAGACACACACACACACACACACACACACACACACATATATATATATATATATATATATATATATAATATATTGATCAAATTCAAATATGTTAATAAAGTGAGCATAAAACGATTTTTTCAAGAGTGCTCAATACCAAGTAGAGCATTAATACAATTACATGAACTGACTTTGACAAGGTGCGGTGACGCGTCGAAATGTAAGTTGATTGGTGTAAGGCTATGATATTGTTTATGTAATTATATATATATATATATATATATATAGAGAGAGAGAGAGAGAGATTTATATATATATATATATATATATATATAGGTATATATAGTTTTTACTATTTCATGTATCCACATACACTTTTATAAGATATAATTTTTCATGTATCAATTTTCAGTATTTACTCCAACAGTGCTCGATACGTAAGTAGAGCTAGCTAGTAAGTTATGAAAACAAATATATGTATGTATATATATATTTATATATATATATATATATATATATATATATATATATATATATATATATAATATATTGATCAAATTCAAATATGTTAATAAAGTGAGCATAAAACGATTTTTTCAAGAGTGCTCAATACCAAGTAGAGCATTAATACAATTACATGAACTGACTTTGACAAGGTGCGGTGACGCGTCGAAATGTAGGTTGATTGGTGTAAGGCTATGATATTGTTTATGTAATTATATATATATATATATATATAGAGAGAGAGAGAGAGAGAGAGAGAGATTTATATATATATATATATATATATATATATAGGTATATATAGTTTTTACTATTTCATGTATCCACATACACTTTTATAAGATATAATTTTTCATGTATCAATTTTCAGTATTTACTCCAACAGTGCTCGATACGTAAGTAGAGCTAGCTAGTAAGTTATGAAAACAAATATATGTATGTATATATATATTTATATATATATATATATATATATATATATATATATATATATATATATATATATATATTTACTTACTAGAAAATGTCTGAACACTTCGTTCATCCACTGAGATCAGTTTAGAATTACAGAATCGTAAATAAACCGTTTTTCTATGATAATTATGTTTCTTTTGCTGATCTGAGTTTGTGGCTACCTAACTTGAACTCGGAACTCACAGAGAAATATATACGTTTACAACGGCCATATCAGTAAATGACGTATACACTGACTCACACAAGTTCGCACAATGTTGTAGGAACACACCCGCAATGCAAATATGAGGCCATATATACAGAAGGGCACACACCCTATTTCTCTCAGCCGCAGCTTCACACTAACAAGCTATACACACCGTTTACTTACGTTCGTACGTACACATTGGGCATTCCCTACCAAACATGAACTTTTGTGAAACGAACAAGTAATAACTTTAATTTGCTGTCAGTGTTGTTGTATAGTTATAGACAAATAATTTTAAAAAACTTTAATACTGTATTTTTCCATAATTTTATTCACGACACCCTAATTGTGTATTTATTTAGCACTTTCTAAGTAGAGGCTTTTTTATATTCAAGCATTCTTACATTTTCATAATATGCATGTTTAAATCTTATTTTTTCTAACACCAGTTTATATTCATATATTAATTGTCAGCATGGTTATTGGTACATTTCCAGACCATTGTCTATATCCGTAGCATGGCAACTAGTTGGACTTAAAAATTATGAAAGTTAGTAAAATACGCCTCCCACACAAAAAGTACTGAATATTTCGTTTTCAAGGTTTTTGTATGTTTTTTTTTGGAGAAAAAAAATCATCGATCCGAGTTTTTCTTCTGAATAATGTACGCTACTCAAATAGAAAATGGGAGGTGACGGTGGTTAAGTGGATATCGACACGGACTGAAGACCTGGGTGTTCCAAGTTTGCATTCAGTCGATTACACAGTATCACCTTCACTTAGGGATGTTGACAACTATCTCGTGGTCCTTCCCGTAAGTACCCGATGTCTTTCCAGAAATATTTCTAACTAGAAAAATATCTGGGAAACCCCAGAATCATCTGATTCACACGAAAGAAGAAGAAGAAGAAGAAGAAGAAGAAGAAAAAGAAAAAGAAAAAGAAATAGAAATAATCAAAGACACTATTAATTTCGGTTACTTTGTTAACAAATTAGGCATTTTCTAACTATTTTGTTCATGAAATGAATTAGTTTCATGAACTTCTGAAATCTAAAATAAATTTAAAAGCATTTAAACTGTCGTATTATTATCATCATTTGTTTTTTATGCCTCCTTTTAACAATCTTCTCAATTCAACTGTTAAAAAAGAATTTAAACTCTTAATACAGTATCTATATTCAGATCAAATTCTGTTAAATATTCCATACGACAATTCACAAAAGTTCCCTTTCTACCACTTTCTTTGAATTCATTTAACCTCATTTTAAACTGATCCACGCTATTTCTGTTCTTAATCCGATCTGGCAACTTATTCCAAAAACATATTACTCTGTGAGGAAGAACACTTAACTGGTTAACAGATCTAGTTTTTGAAAACTTCCTTGACAATAACCTTCAAGATCTAGGAGAAATACTAAAAAAACAGAAAATTATGATTATTAGTAGTCATTTCTTGCTTTAAAATTTCTAGGAAATCCTCATGTTTGGAATGAAAATGTTTTTAATACTAATCCATTAAAAAATATCATACAGAGAGATTGAAACAATAAATATTATTCCATTAATAATTTAATCACCAAGGGATTTTTTTAACATAGTTCACCCCAAACAATGCAGGCCGCCACTGTAGACGTAAGGGCTACTGAGAAAAAGAAAAGGGGATAACGGAATAATAATATTTAACATTTTGAAATACCAGAAAATAATAAAAGCACCTAATGTTGTTTTCGTTGTTTTTAAAAAAGCAAAACAAAAATTAAAGTGCAATAGTCCTGGGTGACGCCGGGTATGTACAGTTTGTTATATATTTTTGCAGCATCACTTTCGAAGATTCAACATATACGGGTGCCTAAGAAAGACCTGAAGAGGGGCTGAGAAAAGGGAGAAAGAGAAAGAGAGAACTACCTAGAATAAAAGAAAGAGAAGGGAGAACTATGTACTTAGAAGCGTGATGGTATTCCGTCAGTCGACTGGAATTTATCGACGCTTGGTGTGGGTGTTAGATTCTAATCTGTGTACGCCCGTCTCCTTGTGTCGACGTTTACAGCCCGCGTTGCTTGTTCCAGCTTCTGGCGTCCCGTTGACAATCTCCCCTTTCTTTCGGGTCTTTTTTTGGGGAACAACAAAACCCTTCATCCTTCCATCCGCACCCTGCCCACATTTGCCAAAGCCTTGAATCTTGGGACGGCCTTTAGAATAAATACGCGCGATGCCAATACATCGAGATGTGGTAGGCCGATAAGCCGACTGAAGAGGCCAGATCAAGGCGAGTTATCAAATTACTACCTTCCAAGATAAGAGAGAATCAGATGGGATTCCACTCTCTCGGACAGCCAGACTCCTACTTAGCGCATAATTATTCAGGAAGTCATGAATAATTTGGAACAATACAAAATATTCTAAAATCTGATTTTCTGATTCTTGAAAAATTCAAACAATTTGTTAGGTTTTCAAACATAAATATAATGAGAAAGAAATCAGATCAATATTTTATGAATAAGTTCCCTTCTGTTACAACTTGCAATATACAACTAGCTGAAATAACCTCCATAGACGGGTGTATAATGATGAAGACACGTTTAAAATATGTAATCATTGCGAGAGATTAGACTCTTTCAGATTTTTATGTCACACCATTTATCAAGGCTAAAAGCCTCTCGAGGATAAATGTTAAGGAGATGTATTATGAGATGGCCTAACATGACTAACGGAATTTAAAAATTTATGAGATTTGAGACAGTTTATGACAAGCAGTTGCTTATATCCGACTTAAAGATGGGTATGGAAGCAGTCAAATAAATAAAGATTACACAAGTGTAAAGCTTTAGGAAAAGACGCTGTTGATGACAATGCTCACACCTGAAATATCCTGTATCTCTACAAAGCCACAATCCGCCCATGCATGGAGTATTGTTGTCACATCTGGGCTGGTGCATCATCTACTAGTCTCTCCCTCCTTGACAAGGTCCAAAAAAGAATCGCCAACCTAATAGGTCCCTCACTGTCAACCAAGCTCCAGTCCCTGCCCCATCGCCGCAATGTATCATCCTTGAGCTTGTTTTACAAATACTTCAATGGATTGTGCTCTGAGGTAGTGGCTACTCTGGTGCCCCCTCGACGTAAATTCACTAGACTAACTCGATAATCAACTAAATCTCATTCATTCACTGTGGAGGTCCCCAGATGACTGACAGCCTTCTACTCAAATAGCTTCTTTCCTCGTACTGCTGGCCTCTGGAACTCCCTCCCTGCCCCCTGTTTCCCCGAGAGTACTGACATGCAGAAATGTAAAACTAATGTAAACAGACATCTCGCTGCGTAGATCCCAATTTAGGTTGACCCCCCCCAACCTTCTCCCCTTTTCTTTTTTCTTTTTTCTCAGTAGCCCCTTACGTCTACAGTGGCGGCCTGCCTTGTTTCGGGTGAACTATGTTAAAATAAAAAAATTGCACATGGCGTGGAATACATTTATTTTCAAATGACGAGTTCTTGCTGTGAATGTTTTTTGTAGAGGAAAAATCGTTTGGATCTCAGTCGGGCATCTTCCATGGCAGCAACGATAGAGTGGAGGAACACTAGCAATTATAGAGAAAGGCTAGCAATTTCCCATCTGTGAGGTGTGGAGGTGGGGGGGGGGCTGTGAAATAAAGCAGCCAACTCGATTGTGAATCGGTTTTGTATACTGTCAAGAAACAAAAGAGAGTGGTCGGAGCGTCTTCTTCCCAGATGTTTCAGAAGTACTTAATCATATGACCTTCCGACTTGTATATGGGTAAAGGATTGCATTATGAGCGTGGTACTTTCTGGAGCGGCAGAATTATCTCACAATTTCACAGTAAACATCTTAGTCACTCAAGTGCTTTTTCTCCCAACCGGGTGATTGACTTCGACCATCTATCGTGCTATGTTTTTCTCAGCCTGGAGCGTGTACGTATAAAATGTGCTAACTCCTATCAAATGACCTTTTCGGTACACGCAGGAAGTTTTAACATTGCAAGATAAACTAAATCATGGCTTCAACAATTACACCGTCTATTGATGAATCGTCAAGTTTCGATCTTTACTTAAAGCATTTAAGAAATGTTATACAGCCAAACAACATTTAGTATTTTTTCAAGAAATGTTATACAGCCAAACAATACCTAATATTTTTGTAAGAAATGTTATACAGCCAAACAATACCTAATGTTGTTGACGAAATGTTATACAGCCAAACAATATCTAGTATTTTTTAAGAAATATTATGCACCCAAACAATACTAAGTAATTTTTAAGAAATGTTATACAGCCAAACAATACTAAGTATTTTTTCAAGAAATGTTATACAGCCAAACAATACTTAGTATTTTTTTAAGAAATGTTATACACCCAAACAATACTTAGTATTTTTTTAAGAAATGTTATACAACCAAACAATACCTAGTATTTATAAGATATGTTATACAGCCAAACAATACCTAGTATTTTGAAGAAATGTTATACACCCAAACAATACTAAGTATTCTTTTAGATATAGCGTTTTAACTTATGCGTAAATCGGTAAGTTTCTTAAAATTGATACATATTATATCGGTGAGTTTCGTCCTTCACTTTTTTTTATATGTATCTTTAATGTGATTTATTCTGATATAAATATATGAATTTTTATTTGGGTGCACCCCCAATAGCATCACTCTCCTAACTTGGGCGCCGGAGTACACCATCAGTGGTGTCTTATGATTGAGTCATTGGGGAGGTACATATCTTGCAACTTCATACCTCCCTCGTCAAGTAACCAGTAATCTAGTATCTATGTATGCAGTTTTTTTTCAGGCTGTAATAAACAGGCGTTCAGTTCACACAGAGCTAAAGGGGTTAATCAGTGAACATTGCGAGAAGGAAACGCGAAATTCTAAACAGACCCGGAGGAGGAAGCTACTTGGGGGAAATAAACAGAGACCTCTTCATCCGTAAATTCCTTCGAGGCAAGACGGGCTTTTATGGCTGAGAACAGCGTACGCTTATATGTGTATGTGTATGCGATAGTGTTCTAGCCGGGGGCGATCTAGGATTCTCCGAGGAGAGAGTTGTATTCTGATATCCCATCTGTCGATGAGTAAACTTGACAAACATACCAGCCTAAGTAAATAGAATCAACAGAGGAACTTGGAACTTGGAATCGTTACTGAATAGAGAACAAGGAAAGCATTATTTATTCTTAATAATTGATTTTTTCTGTGGTGCTAGATTGCATTGTCCGTGTATCATATTAAAAAAAATAGCAGGGATACCTGACGACGCCCAGAATCCTAATTTCTGTAAATTACGTGGATTACAAATAAAAGTAAAACAAAACGATATGCTGAGTATTGTAACTTGAGATGTTATAGAACAAAGTCCGGTAAAATAATTACGTATACGTGAGTTGCAATCTTATAAACTCTCAGTTTTAGTTAAACCTGACACACGTTCAAGTCACTCAATCAATGTTCGGCCTTACAGTGTAATGTGTTGTAAAATCAGAGTAGCGTCATTTTTCTGTTTTTTTTTTCCTTTCCCTCAGCCAAATGCAACGAAAAAATAATTGACTCAAAGCGATTATCTCCGTCGTTCCTTTCAACCTGTCAGCCAAACACAACGAAAGAAAAGAGAAAGGAAAAGCGAACAAGACAAATAAAACTTACTTTCCCTAGTCACATTATCTACTCTTAACTAAGAATATAAGTAGAACATACTAAAACGAAATGAAAGGAAAAAACAATTGTCTGAAAAGATACGGAATACATATTTTATAATCTAAGAACTCCCCTAATACAAACGAACTCCCAAAACAAAGAAATTGACCGAAAAATATCAGTCGTAAAAGAGGTATAACAATTGATAAACCGAGGAAGAAAAATTACCGCGTAGACCTCCACTGTATGCGAATCTCCTAAAGGTTCATTGTTACTACAATTCCAGATTATTCCCATAGGCGTTATCAAAGAACACTAAAAAGCATACAAATTGATAGAGAAATGTGTTGAAGTGATTGAAAGAATCACGACGTCTAAACATTTGGGGAGACTTGTTGTCACTCAGACTCCATGAAATGTTACTTGTTTTTTTTTCCTGTAAAAAATGTAAAAAAGAAATATTAACACTAACAATGATAACAACACCAAATCATCGCGTTGTTTTATTAGACACTACTGTGCCCAGTATTGTTAGCAACACTTCCATAACATCAATTCGGTTGCGTCATGTTACAAACGTAAATTAACACTAAGATTATATTACAAAATATTAATTAAGTCATGATGTTAGTATTATTTATCTTTATTTAGTTATAATGATAGTAGTATTTATCTTCATTTAGTTAATAATAGTAGTATTTATCGTTATTTAGTTAATAATAGTTGTATTTATCTTTATTTAGTTAATAATAGTTTTGTTTATCTTCATTTAGGTAATAATAGTAGTATTTATCTTTATTTAGTTAATAATAGTAGTATTTATCTTTATTTAGTTAATAATAGTTTTGTTTATCTTTATTTAGTTAATAATAGTAGTATTTATCTACATTTAGTTAATACTAGTAGTATTTATCTTTATTTAGTTAATAATAGTAGTATTTATCTTCATTTAGTTAATAATAGTAGTATTTATCTTTATTTAGTTAATGATATTAGTATTTATCTTTATTTAGTTAATAATAGTAGTATTTATCTTTATTTAGTTAATAATAGTAATATGTATCTTCATTTAGTTAATAATAGTAGTATTTATTTTTATTTAGTTAATAATAGTAGTGTTTATCTTTATTAAGTTAATGATATTAGTATTTACTTTCATTTAGTTAATAATAGTAGTATTTATCTTTATTTAGTTCATAATAGTAATATGTATCTTCATTTAGTTAATAATAGTAGTATTTATCTTTATTTAGTTAATAATAGTTTTATTCATCTTCATTTAGTTAATAATAGTAGTATTTACCTTTATTTAGTTAATAATAGTTGTATTTATCTTTATTTAGTTAATAATAGTAGTATTTATCTTCATTTAGTTAATAATACTTGTATTTATCGTTTTTTAGTTAATAATAGTTGTATTTATCTTTTTTTAGTTAATAATAGTTGTATTTATCTTTTTTTAGTTAATAATAGTAGTATTTATCTTTATTTAGTTAATAATAGTAGTGTTTATCTTTATTTAGTTAATAATAGTTTTGTTAATCTTCATTTAGTAAATAATAGTAGTATTTATCTTTATTTAGTTAATAATAGTAGTATTTATCTTCATTTAGTTAATAATAGTATTATTAATCTTTATTTAGTTAATAATAGTAGTATTTATCTTTATTTAGTTAATAATAGTAGTGTTTATCTTTATTTAGTTAATAATAGTTTTGTTTATCTTCATTTAGTTAATAATAGTAGTATTTATCTTTATTTAGTTAATAATAGTTGTATTTATCGTTTTTAGTTAATAATAGTAGTATTATCTTTATTTAGTTAATAATAGTTGTATTTATCTTTATTTAGTTAATAATAGTTGTATTTATCTTTTTTTAGTTAATAATAGTTGTATTTATCTTTTTTTAGTTAATAATAGTTGTATTTATCTTTATTTAGTTAATAATAGTAGTATGTATATTCATTTAGTTAATAATAGTTGTGTTTATATTTACTTAGACATTGGATTTAATTCATGGAAGCAACGAGGCGTAACCGTAATTAATAAATAAAAAATTAATCACGTGGCATTTTCCAATGTTTTTATGAGAAGAATATTTTTTTAATTGTTATGTAAGATTTACGAAAACAACAATTTTCGTTCCAAAAGTTAAACAACAATTTAAACAATCTTTCTACAGTTAGTTGTATCAGTTAGTAACATAACAAACAAGCCGCGCATGTGACTCAATGTGGCGAGTGTAAAATGCAATAAATTTGGGCAATTTGAGGCATTTTTTACCCCTTTTTGAACCCCTGGGGGCGCGAACCACAATGTTGCTGAGGTCAAGAATGCTCATTTTATATCCAAAACAATTGCCTCTACATTTTGGGCAAGTTTCAGAAAAATTGAATGGATGGATTAAACGTTATGGGAGAAAAAGGGTCATTTTTTGCCATTTTGGGAGCTTTTGACCCCCTGGAGGTGCGAACCAGATTTTTTCCAAGGTCAGCGATACTTATTTTCTATTTGGAACAATTGCCTCCATATTTTGGCCAAGTTTCAGAGAAATTGAATTGATGAATGAAAGGTTATGGGGCAAAAAATGTCATTTTTTGCCATTTTGGGGCCTGTGGACCTCCTGGAGGGCTAACCAGATTATTTTTCAAAAATCGAAGAATGTCTTTCTAACCTGACAAAAGTTACAACTTCATGCAAAATTTCAGAGAAATTCAATCGATGGTTGCGGAGAAAAATCCGGACGGACGGACGGAAATTCCTCAAAACATAGGTCTCCCGATTTTATTAATCGGGGGACCAATAATAATTTAATAGCAACAGTTAAGCAAGGTCTTCTACTTTCAGGGCAACTCAAACGACAATGTTCTGATAAATCGATGCCATAGCAACTTATATCGAACATAATAAAATGTTGTTGAATAAATCATAGTCGATTAATTTATCAGGGAAGAGAGAAAAAAAGAAACCATACTAATGATAGAATAACAATGCAATAAAAAGAAAAATCGATGTGTACGTAGTCCAGTTTCAATCCAAATAACCAGAAAGATATTGATATGTAAAACACGCGGTAAAAAGATTACACAACTGAAGTTATGGAATTAGAAAATTAAAATTTTCCGAAGAAATATCGTTTTTTCTACGTCCACCAGTTTGAATGTCCATAACTATCCAACACAAACTCTCCTACAGGTAAGGACAGACAAGCATTATTTACTTAATATTAAATAGAGTAAACATGCTAGAAAATAAAAAGGATAGTGTAATACCTTCGTTAGTGTGCGTTTAAATTGATTATTTTATTTTTCATATATATTATAGCAGCTTTAAGTGTGAATATATCACAATGACAACTAATACAAATTTTGAAGCAGGAGATTAAAAACATGATTTCTAATGGATATTTTTTAAAAACTAAATTGAACGAAAGTTGCATTTTCTTGGGAAAAAGAGAATCTTCCAGATATGAAACAGTGTTTTCGGGTGAAAATTCCTAAAAAAGGTAATTAATTAAAGATAATTAGGAAAGTAGTTATTTTTTTATATTTTTAAATTTCTTATGTTTTTTGTGTTTGTTATTTTCTTCCTTTATTCTGAATATGAATGTTCAAGATATTTTACTTATACCCGTTTCTATTGAAGGATAATTAAATCTAAATAAGAATTTTTAAAAAGACAAAACCAAAAATATATTTCTATGGCAAAACGTTTCGTTAGAATTCGAGTAAGTTATAGACAATATATGTTGCCTTGTTTACTTTGAAGTTGCATTGAATTTTAATGTATGGTATGGTTGAATGTCATTGAAAATATTGTTTACTTTGAAGTTGCATTGAATTTTAATGTATGGTATGGTTGAATGTCATTGAAAATATTGTTTACTTTGAAGTTGCATTGAATTTTAATGTATGGTATGGTTGAATGTCATTGAAAATATTGTTTACTTTGAAGTTGCATTGAATTTTAATGTATGGTATGGGTGGATGTCATTGAAAATATTGTTTACTTTGAAGTTGCATTGAATTTTAATGTATGGTATGGTTGAATGTCATTGAAAATATTGTTTACTTTGAAGTTGCATTGAATTTTAATGTATGGTATTGTTGAATGTCATTGAAAATATTGTTTACTTTTAAGTTGCATTGAATTTTAATGTATGGTATGGGTGGATGTCATTGAAAATATTGTTTACTTTGAAGTTGCATTGAATTTTAATGTATGGTATTGTTGAATGTCATTGAAAATATTGTTACCGATTTTATATCGAATATTAGTTAGCTTCTGAAATGATATCCGTTTAAATTACAAAACAAATTAATACTTTATTACTTTTGTTTACAGACTAGATAACTCGAGGACTTTACTCGGAGTCTTGCTTTCTAGCTAAGTGAATGACTATTTCTAAATATCTCTTAACCGTGTTCAACTTTAATTTTTAGAAGCTTAATAATAATATTAATAAACAAATATTAAATTATATTTCAAAACAGTTTCGGGCTAATTGCTCTCGTTAGTGTAGGAAGTTTATGTGCGTGTTTGTTTCCGACGGTCTATCTCCAGAATCTTAGCGGCAAACAGATAAACTAAGAAACATTAAATAAAAAGACGGAAAGGAACACCAACAATATATTTCGAGAAGATGCGATGTTATCTGGTATGTTCTGTTTCAGTTTAAAATAGCATCTTCATCGATAAACGCGCAGATGGAATGGACATATCTAAAAAAAATATGTGTTGTTTGTCCTTGATCAGCCTTTTTTTGTCATCCAAGATTCTACCAACATATTTGCCTTCTATATACATTTTACATTTTTTTCGATTTCAATATACCTTTCCAACGTTTACTTTTGCTCATATTCGCCATATTCGTGCCCGTTTCACTTTCCCACCATCCACACCACAATAATATGAAATCAAATAAAAGACAAAACGAAAAGAGAAATCCATCTTCATGAACAAAGTAAAATCGATATCGTAGATTGAGCAGATCGATTCACTTGGGATTCACAAATGCATTCAAACAACAAGAAAAAAGAATATTGCCTAACGTATTTGCATTCACTGGTTTCTTTCTTACTTTATTAATTTCATTATTTCCTGGCCCTACATGGTCTCTTTCTCTTTCTCTCTCACTTTCTCTTCTCCTCTCTCTCTCTCTCTTTCAATATGTCTTTCTCTTTTTCGCTATGAAAGGAATGTTAGAAATAGTTGAGAAAACACGACGGTGGCCATCCCTATAGACCTCAGGGACATGACAGTTGATTTAAACAAATAAATGTCCACTCCCTATCGGCATGTCGTCCTATGTTAAAAAAAATCGTATTCGTGATGTCTCAAACAAAAAACACCTTCACTCGCACGCACACACACACACACACACACACACACACACATATATATATATATATATATATATATATATATATATATGTATATATATATAGGTACAGATAATTTAATATTATTTATTTAAAATTAATATATATATATATATATATATATATATATATATATATATATATATATTATACGTACATTAAAGTCATCCATGGACACGTGTTTCTTTTTTGTGCGTATAAGATAAATAATAAAATTAATATTAGCGAAAAATACGTCTTATAAAGTGAAGGCCTACTAAGAATTCAATTGCCTGCATTTTAAATCACTTAGTAGGTGAGACAATCAAGGTAGAAGTGAGCAAAATAACAAGAACGCTGCAATAACCAATACCAAATGATTACATACAAATAAATAAATATATATATATATGTATATATATATATATATATATATGTGTGTGTGTGTGTATGTATGTATATATATATATATGTGTGTGTGTGTGTATGTATGTATATATATATATATATATGTGTGTATGTATGTATATATATATATATATATATATATATATATATATATATATATATAGGGTGGGCCAAAATAAGGGTCCTATCTTTAAATTTGAATAACTTGAATTTGAATAACTTCCACAAAATAAAAGTTAAACTCACCAAACTTTATGTGTGTGTAGACTGACCCTTCCGAGATTTTTTGAAATAAACAAAACAAATTTTAGCCGAAAAACACTTCTTAAAACTTACAAAAACTAAAGTATTGTCTTTTACACTGTTTTGAGTTTTTTAAGCAAAAATAATGTTTTCTAAATGAGGGTACGTTCCTTAGGGCATATACGGCTCATGCGTGCTTCGGAAGGGGTCCTTTACTTATTCTAAAAAAAAAAAATTAAAAAATCAATAAATAAAAAAGTTATGAATTTTTAAAAATAGGACCCTTATTTTTGCCCACCCTGTATATATATGTATGTGTGTATGTATGTATATGTATATATATATATATGTCTATATGAGAATTTCCTTTATTTTATTGACCAGTTTAATTAATCTCATATTTTTTATATTTTAAATATTTAATTTGCGATTTCTTATGTCTCAGGCTACGTTTCCGGCTTTCACTTCAACAATATCTAAGTCTTGTGATGTCCCGCTTTTATCGTATATTTTTCAATATGTCCA
Source organism: Sepiola atlantica (assembly GCA_963556195.1). Classification (NCBI taxonomy): domain Eukaryota; kingdom Metazoa; phylum Mollusca; class Cephalopoda; order Sepiida; family Sepiolidae; genus Sepiola; species Sepiola atlantica. Next base: position 3,905,803 of record OY744543.1, on the reverse strand, counting down.
GCTTTCTGTCAATATATCGCCCAGTCAAATATAACAATATAAACTATATCAACTATAATAAGTCAGATAGTAATTATACTATGTAAACCGCAAGAGAGAGAGAATAGGAGAAAGAGACATTTAAATACTTAACGATATATATATATATATATATATATATATATATATATATATATATATATATATATATATATATATATATATGAATTTAATCTTTATCACTTAGGAAGTTAAACAATTGATATGGTTGTATATTACTACAAGAAACAAACGCTACAATCACCAATAAAAACAATTCCATAAAAATACATTGAATATTTAGGTGATAAAAATCTTACATAGTGATATCTCTTCAAAGCCATTATCCGCCCATGCATGGCGTATTGTTGCTACATCTGGGCTGGTGCATCATCCGCTAGTCTCTCCCTCTTAGACAAGCTCCAAAAATGAGTCGCCAATTTGATAGGTCCTTCACTATCCACCAAGCTCCAGACCCTGTCCCATCGCCTCAATGTGTCTTCCTTGTGCTTGTTTTACAAGTACTTCAATAGATTGTGCTCTGATGAGCTTGCTGCTCTGGTGCCCCCCCCCCCCCCACGACGTAGATTCACTAGACCAACCCGACAATCTGCCCAATCTTATCCATACACTGTGGAGGTCCCCAGTTGCCGAAGAACTTTCTACTCCAAAAGCTTCTTTCCTCGTGCTGCTGGACTCTGGAACTTCCTCCCTGCTTCCTGCTTTCCTGACGTTACTGACATTCAGAAATGTAAAACTAATGTAAACAGATATCTCGCTGCGCAGCTCCCAAATTAGGTTCCCCCCCTCAAAAAAAAACATTCACCTTTTGTTCTCTCAATAGCCCCTTACGTCTACAGTGGCGCACTGCCTTGTTTGGGGTTTTACGTAAAAAATCTTTTTAGAATATTTCCAGGCAAGGAATCATAAGCCGGGGGTAAAACGTCAGACTACTGACATCAACATCAAAGGTCCAATAGTTGTCCAAGTTGGCCATGCTGCTGCCGACTGTGAGTCAAACACACGTATCTATGGATTACTTTTATGTATGTATACAATTAATATATATATATATATATACATTAACGTTAAGGTGGCTAATAACGCAGTGTTCTACATCTTTATCACTTAGGAAGTTAAACAATTGATATAATAGTATATTAGCAACAAACGCTACAATCACTAATAAAACAATTACATGAAAATGCATTAAATATTTAGGTGACAAAAATCTTACGTATTTCGTCATACTCCGAGATTAAAACGCTAGACTACTGACATAAATATCGATGGTTCGATCCTTGTCCAAGTTAGCCATGCTGATGACGGCTGTGAACCATGAAACACGTGTCCATAATTTGTTTTATGTACGTATACAATTAATATATATATATATATATATATATATATGACTTCACACAGCCTGGACCCTCGTTCAGCGCTCTTAGTAGCCATGTCTACTACTTTTTCTTGTCAACCCAATATTTCTATGTATATGCATGATATTCTTCTTCAAATTATCATCCTGAGAAAGTCTCACAATAAAGACCTAACGTTGATTAATATATAAACAATATCTCTTGGTTTTTCCTTTTTTAATTTCCCATTATGTCGGATTACTCTCATTGTTCCTTTCTCATATATATAAATATATATATATATATATATATATATATATATATATATATATATATATATTCGTTTTACACATTTTTATTTTAGTCGGTCATGTTTCGTCCAGAAGATGAACATAACTATATTTTACATTCTATACATACAGTGATTTCCAAGTGATATACTTGTTTATAACTGTTTTATTCTTTTAAACCATCACGAGGGAGTCTTTTCCTGATGAAGACGAAACGTTGATGACTTTACTGATAATTTAGTTTCTCCTTCTTTCATTCATATATATATATATACATATATATATATATATATATATATATATATATATATATATATATATTGCATGCCAATGTAGTCTTTAGTTTTAAGGTAGTTTTTTAGAAAATAAATACCAAATACAATGTTATTACAGCCGTTGTATTTAGTCGATCCGTCTGGTATTTTTGTGGCTATTAAATTCCTTTGACCACTCATTCTTCTATAAATTGTCAAACTTATTTTTTGGAAAACTATCGTCATCAATTACTTTGATGTGATCACTTGTATTAGACTCGAAAATTGCCCGCGAAAATGATTTGTTTAAACGAAACACGTAATTTCAGAAATACAAGTCTTAATAGTTCTTAGTAAAGTGTTCTGATTTTATGGTTGATTAATACTGTAACATTTGGATTAGAGAAGGTTCTAGAAAAGAATTACTTATAGAAAATATACGTTTTGCTTCCTGATAATTATGAAATATTTTGGGTAGTCAAACCCTGTTTGAATCAAAATCTTATCAAGCAAGTACTAACAAGATTGTTGGTTCGTTTGTTTCTCATGGAAAGCCATTTCTTGGTTTTCCTCAAGGTTTTTTTCAAGTTTTTGCAGTACACTTGGCCACACTTCGTAGATGAAGACGATCATGCCTGGGAATCGGGGTCGCGTGAAGTTAAACTATTTCAATACCAACACAACTCTCTATCTCTTCAGTACATTAAATTACTTCTAATTGTAAAAAATGGCCGCGTCTATGCATGCGTGGTAAAAACGTATAAATTCTCTTCTTTTTGAAAACCATAATTATTTTGTACATCATTATTTGGGCTTCTTCTGGCAGGTGACATCACTCAATCAAAAGAATAATGGCGTTTCATTAAGAATTTCGAACAAATTTAAAGAAAGGTGAAATTTACAAAATAGAAAAGAATTGTAAAGAAATGTATTTTCTTCATTTTTGTTCTTTATTTTTTTTTATCTCATAGCGAACTGGTCTCACAGTCAGGTTAGTCAGTCACAATGGATATCTCCTCACAACAGCGAATGTCAAATCATAATTAGAACTTGTTTTATTATTTCAACAAAAAATTCTGCAAATAAATTATGAAATGAGGAAAGAATAAAAAAAAAAAAACAGGATGAAGAGAAAAAAAACTAAAGGAGTGTACTGTTCTGATCGACAACAGTTGGCGTGAAACCCTTCATTCTAATTAGATAAATTGAAGGATGGAAAAACGCATGTGAAACGAAAAATTAAAAATAAACAGATGGGGAAAAATAAAAAGCAAAAAGCGGAGATAATAAATGAAAGTATGGTGTTATTTATGCAGGGATGCCAAGTGATTGTCGATAGCTCTTCAAAAACTCTCAACACCACTTTCACGATGACGGCGACGACGGCGCCATGTTATAACACGAATTTTCGAATGACAACATTTAATATCACAGTCATGTGAGCAAGAAAAACAATACGAACAATTATCCCGACAATTGGAAATTCCATGGTTAATTTATTTAATCGTATCTTTCCGTGATATCCTGTATTTTCCGTACAAGTTTTTTTTTTATTAGAAAATATACGAAACATTTCTAGAACATACTAATCTTTATTATTAATATGTAAACATGTATCATGGCTAAAATCCACTCGAGGATTACAAAATGAATGGTAACGTAACATCTCGTAGTTGTTATTCTGATACACATGAAGTTACCTCGGAATTTGATAGCTCTGATAACGAATTATGACGGATATCTTTTCAGTATTTTTTTCAATAGAATGTAAAACCGTTCACTATTCGATTTTAAATGAAACATTTTTTTCCACAAGTTAATCAGCATATGTTTCTTGATGTACTTTGAACACAGCTATACATATTAACACGCTGTAAACACACTTTTTTGTATTTTTTCTCATATTTTTAAATGCTAGCACGTAGTATCGGTGATAAAGCTTATTTAGATTTTAGTTTGAAGACCTAAGACATGGGATTAGATGTGCACGGTTTCTGCCAGTGTCTCGCATCGCGTTTATCACATTGCGTTCTAAGAAACAAGGGGCGATAAACTGCCAGTCACCATACGCTGTTGTTCCTTTTTAAGTATTACATAAATACATGTTCTAAAGAGAGTGCGCTGAAACTTTCAAGAGAACTGTGTCACGCGCAGATCATGAAATAGGCATTTTTCTCAAGTGAATCAGGTTGAAAAAGAAGACCTGTTAGGTTTTCAATTCTTGCCCATGTGATTACACCAACGCAATAGATTCTCATCTTTTTAGTATTACATAATTACATGTTCTAAAGAGAGTGCGCTGAAACTTTCAAGAGAACTGTGTCACGCGCAGATCATGAAATAGCAATTTTTCTCAAGTGAATCAGGTTGAAAAAGAAGACCTGTTATGTTTTCAATTCTTGCCCATGTGATTACACGAACGCAATAGATTCTCATCCTTTTAGTATTACATAAATACATGTTCTAAAGAGAGTGCGCTGAAACTTTCAAGAGAACTGTGTCACGCGCAGATCATGAAATAGCCATTTTTCTCAAGTGAATCAGGTTGAAAAAGAAGACCTGTTATGTTTTCAATTCTTGCCCATGTGATTACACCAACGCAATAGATTCTCATCTTTTTCAACAGCTCTTCTATAAATAAATAACATTGGCGTCACTCGCAGAATAACAAATTACTAGTTCTGTTTCACGCCAAAATGTCTGAACTGTTGTTAACCATGATCAATAGTAACAAAAAAAATACACAGTCTATTGAAATAGTCTTGTCGTACAAGGCGCAGAAACATTACAAAAAACTATCATAATAAGTGTACAAACACTGAAGCTAAAACAGAGTTAACGCTCGCTATCTTGAAGGTCACTTAAAAGATCCACAACATCCTGTACATTGTCACTTAAAAAATGATAATAATGCAAATATATTTAACTCACAAGAATAATCTAAAGTATATCATAGGAAAACCTGGAAACACATGAAATGAATACAAATGATTTTTTTAAACTTAGTTCACCCTAAACAAGGCAAGTGGCCACCCGAGACAGGAGTTTACAGGGAAATCCTAAATTGGGAGCTGTGCAGCGAGATGCTTGTTGACATTAGTTTTAAATTTCTGCATGTTGCTACATTCGGGGAAACAATGAGCATGGAAGGAGTTCAAAAGCCGACAGCTCGATGAACAAAGCTATTGGAGTAGAATGTTCTCCGCCATCTAATGAGCTTCACAGTGGGATCGAGCTGATTGTCCGGTTGGTTGAGTGTATTTACTTCGAGGTGGCACCAGAGCAGCAAGTTCATCGGAGCACGTTCTATTGAAGTAGTTGTTAATCAAACACAAAGATGCAACATTACGGTGATGGTACAGGTGATGCTGCTTGCTGGATAGTGAGAGGCCTATTAGATTAGTTACGCTTTTTTGGACCTTGTCTAAGAGGGAGATACTGGTAAATGGTGCACCAGCCCAGATGTGAAACAATACTCCATGCATAGGCGGATGGTAACTTTGTAGAGATATAATATACTGTCAAGTGGGAAAAGTTTTCTTTTAAGGTAGAGGGTGCCCAAGTTTTTTGCAGCAGCCTTGGAAATTTCTTCTATATATTTGCTCCAATTCATGTTACCTGTGAATGTTATGCCAAGGATTTTGAACGTTGGGCCTTCCGTTTAGGTGTTATTCGCAATGGCAATTTGTGGCTGAAGAGGTTTGTTTTATGTTTTTTTCTTAAGGTGCTTTATCTTAGCAGTAGTAAATCTTACCATCTATTTATGAACCCATTCCGCTACAAACCGAAGGTAACTTTCTAAGGATTCACCCGTTGCCTCATATATGTGCACGTTTGTTTTACACACATGACGAGAGTGGTGTACCTGTGTAAGTGTGTGACT
>OY744543.1:3835000-3895000 GCA_963556195.1 Sepiola atlantica | reverse complement strand
ATATTATTCGTGGCTTATTTATTATTAAACATTGCGCAGTAATTTACGAAAACAAACCAATCAATACTCACTTTACGACATTAACAGAATATCGAATTCATATTCTACGCATAACGATTAGCTATTTTCAACACTTTTACGTATGTAAATAATTTCATATTTTCTTAAAACATTAAAACATGATTAATACTTGTTAATTCAACATCATAAACCATTATTGATATTTATCTTTTCACTCATGATTTATTATTTTCGTATTTTACAAATACTAAAAACCGATTTCGAACACACACAAAGTACGTATTCGCTCAACTATCAACAAGCGAGATTAGAATTGATCATTATACAATTTTTATTTTCAAAACATATTAGCACGTTACTTTTCAATAATAAAAATATCCATGCTTTAAAAAAAAAAGATTACAAACAAAAACATAAAAAATAATGACACAGCAATGTTTATAGAATTTCTCAAATTATGTCTTATCAAGTTTACTAATCAAAGCCATTCATTTCGCGCTAGTTTGTAGTATGCCGTCACAACTGCCTACGATTCTTTACTCGGTAGAATCTAAAAGTGGTTGAGATAAAAATCTCTTTATATGTAAACATAGCTGATAGAGATTGACGCAAAAAGGAAATAGCAGATAACTGCGTAAACAAGGTTGATAGATAATCCATTTACATTATCATAAAGACTTCGTGGCTTCTTTCAAATTAAATATCTTTACGTGCTTTGTTATTTGCTGTCAGTTCGAATCCTATAATCTTTCTGATGGCTGCAATCGAATCACATCTGATAAGTCCAAGTCTACCTTCAAATTGATGCGATTTTTACAACTGTCTAACAAATAAACACGTAATATTTCAGATAATATGTTTATTTGTTTTGCTCGTGCGTCTGTTAAAACATCCAAATACGCTTTTTCGTTCATTAATTCTTGTCTTGTGTACTCCTTGTTTAAAATAACGAAAATTATTCTAGCTTGTTTGTACTCGTTGGTCTTGTGGTCTCCAACAATTCGCTCTTTTAATACGTCATTGTAAGACAGCTTCCTTTTCCAGTAGTTTATTTCCAAGAACTGCTTGTGGAACACTCTTACTGCTGACTGTGTTCTTCCTACCTATATCCTTTCTTTTAGACAAAAGCCAATAGGCATATCCTCTCGATGAGATAATCGTATTTTGGTTTTGTTAACTCCTTACATTAAATGGTTTCATGTCATGTCTGGACTGATTTCCATTAGAAAAATACCTTGCATTGCTCACTTAAGTATACAAGTAAATAACCGTTTAATATGTATAGTTATTCAAAATAATCCCTGTATTAATATGACTATCAAACACGTTTTCATGTGTCTGTGTAAATGAATTCTACACACGTAAATGTGATTAATACACATTGAACAGTTTCTTTTAATTTACGAATCGAATACCATATAGTTCACGAAGCTTCAGGTCTAATAAAACAAGCAAATTAGACATAATTCGACTTTATTCTTTCGAATATTACATTTATTTTCCCATGAGAAAATACTTTAGGAGGTAAAATAAAGGGGTGTCACCTTAATTTAAATTTAGTAACGATAATTTGTAAACAATATTCTTATTAAACTCCTATATTTGACACGTGTATTTTCAAAGGTAGTACTTTATAGAAATCATATTAATTCTTTATTATTAGCGTCATGTATATGTCAGGTGAATGACTTTTTCAGTGATCTGTTATTTATTAAATGAAAATAAAATAAGCGACTTTTTATTAAATTTTTAAGAGATAAAATATAAATAATGGAAATGAGCATTTTCGAATTGTTTTTTTCTCTCAGCGTCTTACCCATGAATAGGTTTTAACGCGAGGAGAAGAAGAAGAAGAAGAAGAAGAAGAAGAAGAAGAAGAAGAAAAAGAAGTTGACTAAGAAACCAATGAGAAGAAAAAGAAGAAGAAGAAGAAGAAGAAAAAGAAAAAGAAGAAAAAGAAGTTGACTAAGAAAACGATGAGAAATAGAAGAAGAAGAAGAAGAAAAAGAAGAAAAAGAAGTTGACTAAGAAAAAAATAAGAAGAAGAAAAAGAAGAAGAAGAAAAAGTAAAACAACAAGAAGAAAAAAACAAGAAAAAAAGAAGTAGAAGGAGAAAAAGAAAAAAAAAGAAGGAGAAAAAGAAAATGAAAAATAATAAGAAAAAAGGATAAGACGAAGAAGGAACATAACAATTAGGACTAGTTACAGAGAACGATAGAAAGAAAAAAAGATAATGGGGATATGAAAGAGAAAAAAGAAAAAAGGTCGTATAAATCAGTTATTCTCTCATGCAATTAAGAGAGATAAAATCGAATTCTTTCCAAAGAATTTCTATTTCTTAGATCAAGTTTTTATGGTACCTATTCTTCTTGTATAATCGTCACATATATTTTTGAGATCTCATTGTAATCGGTAAACGTGTATATTAAATGAGCGTATCTAATTTGAAGTGTGTCTACGTAACTATATAACAGGCTCTGTCCTGTATTTGGCCTAAGTTTTAATTAGCGTTTTCGTCGGTCTTAAACGCTTACGTTTGAAATAGAAATCTAGATACGTCTACCTATCTCTAAAAGAGTCAGTGTCCTACCGTCGGTCGGTCTGTCACGCTGTAGTTTGTAATAGTGTTCTATTAATACTTCAATTGCATATGGAATCTGGACCCCTAGTTGTTGTAAATTAATAGAGGGTCAAAGTAATTATTTATTGCCCTCGCCCTTCTCATCCCCCCGAAACACCGGAGACTGAATTCGACCTCGGATTTTAATCATGTAATTGTTTCGGCCGAACTCTAATCGAATCACTTTTTTTTTTATTAGTACAGCATTAACTTTCGGATGATGCAATATCGCCATATGTCATACAACGAATTACTAAGTGATTGTATGTCAACCTGTACTTATGTTCTGACTTGTATTATTTGTTTTATCAATAAATACATTTTATATGAAAAAAATATGTTAAAATACAGCGTATAGTTCTTTTCTATTTAGAAGTGATTTCGTATAAAGCCATTGTATACAAATTACGTTATTTATCAAGAAAGAAAGTTGGAATTCGAACAGCGTGTTCATCCGGACACGAGAAATAGTGCATAAATTTGCCCTGACAATATCCAAAGTTATGATAGTCAATCTGTATGTTTATTGGAATATTTCTTGGCATTGACCATAAATATATTTTTTAATGTTTTTATGAGTTTACTAATATACTTCGTACAAGTTAATTTTCTTCCTTTTTTTCTCTTTCTTCTTCCACTTCAACATTTACGCATTCTTTCATTCATTTTCACTCAAAATTATTTGTTTCTTAGTTATAACAAATTCTTAGTCATACTCGTTCTTCCTTTTCTCGTTCACTCTTCGACCTTCTTTTTTCATTTTTCTCTTTCATATCCCCATCTTTTTCTTTTAGTCGTTCTCTGTAACTAGTCCTAATTGTTATTTTCCTTCTTCGTCTTATTCTTTTTTCTTATTATTTTTCTTTTTCTTCTTCTTTTTTTTCTTTTTCTCCTTCTACTTCTTTTTTTCTTGTTTTTTCTTCTTCTTCTTGTCCTTCTTCTTCTTTTTCTTTTTCTTCTCCTTTTTTTCTTTTTCTCCTTCTACTTCTTTTTTATTGTTTTTTTCTTCTTGTTCTTGTTGTTCTTCTTCGTTTTCTTTTTCTTCTTCTTTTTTTCTTTTTCTCCTTCTACTTCTTTTTTCTTGTTTTTTTCTTCTTGTTATTGTTGTTCTTCTTTTTCTTTTTCTACTTCTTTTTTCTTGTTTTTTGGTTCTTGTTCTTGTTGTTGTTCTTCTTTTTTTGTTGTTCTTCTTTTTTCTTTTTCTCCTTCTACTTCTTTTTTCTTGTTTTTCTTGTTCTTGTTCTTGTTCTTGTTCTTTTTCTTCTTCTTTTTCTTCTTCTTCTTCTTCTTATTCTTCTTACTCCGCTCTTCGGTTCATTACTTCCCCTTTTTTTTCAAAGTTTTTTCTTCAAAATTTGTCTCACCTTCTTTCTCATATTTGTTCATTTTACTCCTATTCCCGTTTTAAATTTACCTCACATCAACTTTTTCCTCCCTTTTCGTTTTGTTTCTTCTCTTTCATCATTGTTTCTTATTCGTTTTTTTACTGCTACTTTCGTCATTTTTCTTTTAGCTGTTGCTGTTTTTGTTTGTATTCTTCGTCTTGTTTTCATTTTCATTTTTGTTGTGGTTGCCGTTTTTTATCACCTTCGCGTTTTTCCTTTTCCTTTTCTTGTCCTTCTTAATCATACATTTCTCTGCCTTCTTCATCACCTTCTTTATAAATAGCAGAAACCACATTCCACAGATTGTTTTCCCTATTTAACGACTTATCAATTCAACCCAGGCACATTTCCCGCCCCTTCTACTTTTCGTCTCCGAAATGACAAAAAAACAAAACTCCCTTTCTGACCCACCTTCTTATCCCATGTTAAATCTAACTTCCCCTTTATTTTCCTGGCGTAGGTGTTGTAACACTTCCATACCGATGTCATCAAGATACACTCAAATAAACGCCGTGTATATTTCGGCTAGGATAAACGTAAACAACTTGGCAAAAAGCAACTAAAAATTACCAGGCGCATTTGATTCAAACAAAACGTCGACTGTTTAAACTTTGTTCCCCCATCGTAACTGATAGAAATGGTTGATGTTGGGGGAACGATAACTGTTCTTATCGAAATGTGTAAAACCGCAACTTTAATACGATTTGACAAATATACATGAGAACGATTTCCTAACATATAGACGTCGGGTTTTATTTTATTTATCAGTTAAATGCAATGCCAGAGCTATTTGTGGTTTGACTGTTCGATAGTAGTCAGATTTTAATCTGGACATATCTGATGACCTCGGTGTTTATTGCAGTCATAATAGATTCGAATCTGAATATATCATAGATTCACAAACGCTAGTTGAATTAAGCAATCTCTCGGCAAGGATAAGTACGATAGAGTATAGTTCAGCCTTTGAATTAATGATAAAATTCGTATCACGCAATCACTCTATCAGAGGTTAATTATGGCCCTTAAATACAGTAATCTATTTTATCTGATTTGTAAAAATATAACCAGTGTTTAACGTAATATATGAAAACGTGCATTACATTATCAGTTCAGTTGGATCTTTATACATATACTGGAATAATAGCTGTTCAAAGACGAAGTTAAATTAATTCCCGAACAGAATATTTTTGCACAAGTTGTATGTCCTATTACGAAGATTAGACTCCTCAGCCTAACCTTCACAGGTAACATGAATTGGAACAAATACATTGAAGACATTGCCAAGGCTGCCGCAAAGAAGGTTAGCCTCCTCTTTCGTGCTAGTAAACTCCTCACACCTGGCATTATACTGTATCTTTACAAAGCCACCATCCGCCCATGCATGGAGTATTGTTGTCACATCTGGGCTGGTGCATCATCTACTAGTCTCTCCCTCCTTGACAAGGTCCAAAAAAGAATCGCCAGCCTAATAGGTCCCTCACTGTCAACCAAACTCCAGCCCTTGTTCCATCGCCGCAATGTAGTATCATCCTTGTGCTTGTTTTACAAATACTTCAATGGATTATGCTCCGATGAATTGGCTACTCTGGTGCCCCCTCGACGAAAATTCACTAGACTAACTCGACAATCAACTAAATCTCATTCATTCACTGTGGAGGTCCCCAGTTGCCGAAGAGCTTTCTACTCCAAAAGCTTCTTTCCTCGTGCTGCTGGACTCTGGAACTTCCTCCCTGCCCCCTATTTCCCAGTACAAACATGCAAAAATTTAAAACTAATGTAAACAGACATCTCGCTGCGCAGATCCCAATCTAGGTTGACCGCCCCCTACCTTCTCCCCTTTTCTTTTTCCCAGTAGCCTCTTAAGTCTACAGTGGCGGCCTGTCTTGTTTGGGGCGAACTATGTTAAAAAAAAGAAGATATAATCGATCGAATTCAATGCTAGCTTGATATATCATGATTTCTAAATAATAGGTTGGGTACATCTTATACACCATTAAAAGCCTTTTAAATACTCTCAAGTAACTGACAGATTTATTAATTGATGCCTAATAACTACGGTCAACATCTGACGAAAATCGGAGGCATCTTAATTTTCAGGTAAGCTTTTAAGTTCTTTTAATCCCCTTTCAAATGAACTGGATTAAAATAAATACAGTCAATATATAGACCCGTTTAGTTTAGTATTGATTTACTCCTCTCCAGGAGTTAGGCACAAGGCCAGTTTTTATCTTACTCCCACAAGTAAGATGTGACCCAAGGTCGGGTCGGGAAAGTGGGGTTTGAAAACCAGCGCCCGAGAGGTGAGCACTCTGACCATTAAAAATGTCCTGGGCAGCTCCGTCGGCATTCCCCGGTAGGGGCGCCTCAGGCAGTAAGCAATAAACTTACTTTTCCCCAAAGAGGGGAGGCGAAGCTTGAGAGGGTGTACCTCCTAGAACTTCACAAGTCAGACCCATATATCGGCGTAAATCAAGCCCCGAAGGCCAAGACAATACCAGTCTATAAGGGTGCGTTATCCATTGGAAAAGATACTACACTTTGATTTTAGCAAAAAGGTCAAGATCAAAGGGTACCTCTTATGCTTATTAGCTGTGTTCAAAATTAATATTGAGCGGTTAATTTATTAAAGAGTGAATCTTGTACATAGAAATGTAAAAACGTATAAGCATATCATTTGTAACTGAATATTATTAGAAAAAAGATGTCTGTTTACATTATGAAAGAGGATTATTATTTAGAATAGACGTACAGAGATAATATATAACTAGAGATAAAATAAACATCGTTATGTCTAAATAGGTTTTCGAAATATCCGACAGATAGTGATCAGTGTAGTTGTGTCACTTAAAGTAGTAATAGTATCAACGATTTATATCATACTTTCATTCAAATCATCATAATCTTTCAGAATTTATTCGATAGAAAATTCACAAGAATTACATATAATGACTTGCGTTGCCAACACACGGTGCCCTAAAAAGAGCATACACCTGTGAAACATTTACGACAACATAATCATTGATAATGAAATATTCATGTAAGATATATTATAATAATAATAAAAATAAAATGACCATGATAGTGCCAAGCCTGTCGAGTGAAACCTATTCATCATCACTCCAGTCTACAGAAGCAGACTCGAAGTGATGAAGATTATTGATTCACCCGCTAAATAAATTACATACCATTTATATTTCATGTTGGAATAATATAAAGTTACAATGACCATAAGCTGCATGATTCAGTAAAGTGAATTCCAGTTCTGTAAATAGAATTCTGCTGCAGTAAAGATTCAGCCCAATCTTTGGTGCTTGTCTTACAAAAATATGAGTTAGTTTCGCATTCAATATTTTATATCTTTTCCGGCTCGACAGATTCTTTCCCTAACATATTCATACATATACAGATCATGGAATTGTTCACTCACATGCTTATATGAACAACCACTGCCACCCCATTATAGCGTAAAAGTTTTTAATTGGGTATTATTCCTTTTTATTAATGAACAAACGGAAAACAGGTTAAAGAGTAGGTGAAAATTAAAAATATATAACTTTCAAAAAATAAAAAAATAAGGGTTAAGTTTGTGAGAGATGTATTAAAATGATTTGATTAGTAATGAGAGCTTGCTATTATCACAAAACCATTTTTTTTACATTTTTTGTACTGTATATATAAATATTTAATCAGGGTCGCAGTGGTGTAATATATTGCATTTTTTTAGTGCGACTTTTACTAGGTGCCTGTTTAGGGTATAATAACCGAGCCTGAGGCTGAAGTTTGATGGTGATGAAAGGAGTATAGTCACGTTTTTAATGCATTTGCGGCGTGAGAGAGATGTTTCGCTTTTAAGGAGAGTGCAGTCTGAAAGGTTTAGTTTGTGGGAGAAAGTATTCCTGTGTATCACTAGAGCGTTACTGGAAATGTGGTGTTTGAGGTCCCGCTTGATGCGAGATCTCAAGTTTCTGGACGTTTTCCCAATGTAGAACATCGGACATGCGGCACATTTTATTTTGTAGATGCCGGCAGAGTGAGAGGTGTGTTGGGGGTGGTGGTCGATAGCGGGGTTTGGTATTAAGTAGATCTTTAATAGTTTTTGAGGTGGATGTTACTATATTTATGTCGGGTTTAAGTTGTTTCTGTATTGAGATAGATATGGGGTTATTGGGAAAAACGATTTATTTTCTTCTGTTGTGTCAGTGTTATTTGTGTTGGTTATTTTGTGAAGAGATATTTTTGTGGAGTCAGTCTTTTTTGTTGTGGATGTTGAAGGCTTTTTGTTTAGCGTTAAGGATGAAGGATTGAGGATATTTTAGAGCTTGGTAGGTTTTTTGAATGTAGGATTCTTTATTGTGGAGATGGGAGGGGATGCAAATTCTGAGAGCTCCAAGAAACGATCCTATGATCATTCCGGATTTTATATTTTTGTTGTGGTCAGAGTAATTATGCATGAGGTCATTTTTGTTAGTTATTTTCCTAAAGACTGAGAAGTTCAGGCCACTCGGGGTGTTGTGAAGAATGATGTCAATCAAATAAAGGATGTGGGTATTTTCTGGTTCGGAGGTGAAAGAAATGGTGTGTTCTATTTTATTGAGTTTTTCGACTATGTCGGGTAGATTAATGTGATGTGGGTAAATAAAAAGTGTGTTGTCTATGTATCTAAAGTAGTGGGAGTTCTTGGGTAGAATTGCTTTGAATGGACCGTTCTCTGAGAATTCTAGGAATGACCACGGCATTTCATTTTCATCGTGTACCTTACCCCATATATATATATATATATATATATATATATATATATATATATATATATATATATATATATATGGACTGTCGGTTTAAGATTTGTATTGCTCTTTAAAAACCTAATGTGTGACAAATTAGCAGACCTATTTCTGATTCATTCAGATAAATCTTTGGGTTCTAGCATTCAGTGTATCAATTTAATGCCCACTCACATTTGTTGTTTATCCTGGCTCGCTTCTCTCTCTCCGTCCCTCCTACCGCAGTTCCCCCTCCCCCACCGCCTCCCCCTTACTAGCTCATTAGGTGTGAAAAAAAGAAAATAGATAATGATATAAAAAGAAGAGTAAGAAACCAAGAAAAATGTGTCCCCCACTTGTCATATTTCAACGTCCTTAATCCCCTCTCATATGGTCCAATCGGACCATCCTCCCTCATCACATATGTGTGCCTTCAAAATAAAATTATTTCCAAATCTTCACTTTTTCTGAAGACGTTTGCCAACACGAACGAAACCGGTCAAATCTTTTGTTTTTGTTTTTTTCCTGCACTTTAACCTCTTTTATAACCATGTATATATATATATATATATATATATATATATATATATATATATATATATATATATATATATATATATCTGTGTATATATATGTATATGTATATACGCATATATATCTCTGTATATGTATATATATATATATATATATATCTGTACATATATATGTATATATATCTGTATATATATATATATATATGTGTATATATATAGTTGTATATATATGTATATATATGTGTATATTTATATATATATATATATGTGTATATATATTTATATATATATGTGTATATATATTTATATATATATTGTATATATATGTATATATATTTATATATATATATATATTTGTATATATATATATATGTATATATATTTGTATATATATATATATATATATATATATATATGTATATATATTTATATATATGTGTATATATATGTATATATATTTATATATACTAGCGGTCGCATATCTTTGCTAAGCTGGCGCGTCAGAAATGAACGCTGACGTGTAAACCGATGGAGCTGCAGTCATATTTCTCTGGTGGTTAGACGTTGATAATCTTTTTTATGAGAAACAGAATTTTTGTTTTCTTTTTCTTTTTTTAGGGAGGTGACGGTGGTTTAGTGGATAACGACACGGACTGAAGACCTGGGTGTTCCAAGTTCGAATCCAGTCAGGTCCACAGTACCACGTTCACTTAGGGATGTTGGCAACCTTCTCGTGGTCCTTCCCGTAAGTACCCGATGGTTTTCCAGAACGATTTCTAACTAGAAAAACATTGGGGAAACTAATGCCAACACTAGAATCATCTGATTCACATAAAAGAAGAAGAAGAAGAAGAAGAAGAAGAAGAAGAAGAAGAAGAAGAAGAAGAAGAAGAAGAAGAAGAAGAGGAAGAATATGTTTAGATGAAAATAGAGAAAGTAAAAATTCGACCCTACCCTATGTTTGTATTAATCTTCCCCATAAATAGAAATATTTTTAGTTTAGAAAATTCACAGTTGGGAAAATTAATATAATTCTTAACGATTAGAAAAACGTCTTGCTACTGTCGTCATTTTTTTCAGAATGCTCGTTCCAGAGTTATTGTCTGCTCGCACTTCTTTCCACCCAATCGTAAAAATTTGCGAAATAATAAATACTAATAGTTTTAGTTTTTTCAAAGAGAAGAAAGAAAAGTGTATCGAAAATAAAAGTAACAATAAACAAATACAGCGAATACGATTCTAAAAACAGTTATTTACTTGCCCAGTAATAGGTTATCGCCCCAAGTATCGTCTGCTCGCATTTATTTACACCGAAATACACGTCGGAATATAATAAGTAATAGTTTATGTTTTTTCCAAGCGGAAAAAATGTGCGTAAATTAAAATCAACAATTAAAAAAACAAAATACTGACCCTGTCCGTAACGACGGGGTAAAAGTTAGCGCGAGTCCCAAAGTGGATAACTAATGTGTGTGTGTGTGTGTGCGCGTGTCTTTAAGAGTAATTTTTAAATCAATTATAATTTTAATTAAACAATTTGATTCAGTGAATTTGTGCTTTAAAACATAATGGCTAATAAGATTAAGAAAATAAACAAACTTAGAACGGTTTTAAAAATGAAAAAATAAGCACGGTGAATGCCAGCGTTGATGTTTACATTTTATTTAAAGCGACGGAATAACGATGGCTGTTTAATCAGATCGCCATATTTAATTACCGGAGGGAGGGAGGTAACCACTGATTAAACAGCCAGCGTTGTTAACTACGTAACGCAGTACATGTATGTATATATGTAAATAAAAGAAATCGATTAATAATGGAAGTTATGTAGCTGTCTGTCTAAATTATAATGTATAAGTAAGATTATTAGCGTGCAAAATAGCGTATATATATATGGAAATCTTACGAGATCAATCATGAGTGTATATTTACGAATAATTCATTAAAAGTTCATAAGCAATTGATTATGTAAATTGAGAAACGCGCATAGTGTTTCCGGTGGTTTTTCTAGCAGTATATAAGGAAGCTGGCGGACTTAGTAAATAACCATGCTACTCTGATGGAGTTTCGGCTTCAGACAAACAGACAGATACATAAACTCCATTATTAATAGATATATATGTATATATATATATATATATATATGTATATATATATGTGTATATATATGTATATATATATGTGTATATATATGTATATGTGTATATATATTTATATATGTATATATTTATATATATATATGTATATATATATATATATATATATATATATATATATATATATATATATATATTATCGTCATTTATAAACGAAAAGAAAAACCGAAGACGGATGAAAATAGCTAAAGAAAATCTCACTTCTTTTGCTATTTACGTTTTAACGAGAGCCACTTGTTGGCTCACGATAAGAATGGGTGCTGATTAAATGAAACATACACAGAGCGAAGACAGATCTGATCGCTACGGCGTAGACCAAGTGGTAAAAGAGTGAATAGTCGTAAAGTACAAATATATGCAATGAGCCTGATGATTTCCAAACATGGTGTAGCTTACTTGCCTTAAGTATGTTTATATTACTACTAAGCTCTACTCACGTACTGTACAGTGTTTAATACAACAGTGATATATATATATATATATATATATATATATATATATATATATATATATATATATATATATATATATATATTATACGTTGCTGAATTCAAATCGCAACTACTTCCTGGAACAATACAAAAAACGTTATTGCACGTTTCTCTGACGTCTCTTTAAATATTACTTTCTTTGTCCAGTTGTTTTGATCATTTTCCTTTGACAACTCAGGATGGTTCGACAAGGAATTGAAAACGTTCGTGAAACCTATGGAACATTTATTATTTTTTTTTGATTTCCGTACAACAAAGATCATCTGAAAAATTGACAAAATAAAAAAGGTATGATTAAAATGATTAATTCTGTTATTTTTACCAATGTTTGCATGAATGAGTAAATGATGGCTAAATATACACAATATATATATATATATATATATATATATATATATATATAAACCGGTATCGTCCGGGCCTTTGGGTCTGGATTTACGCCGGTCTATTGGGGGATGCTTGTCCTGTGAAGTTCTAGGAGGTGCACCCTCCCAGGCTTTGCCTCCCCTCTTTGGGGGAGGAGTAAGTTTATTGCTTACTGTCTGAGGCGCCCCTACCGGGGAATGCCGACGGGGCTGCCCAGGCAATTTTTAAATGGCCAGAGTGCTCACCTCTCGAGCGCTGGCTTATCTAATCCCACTTTCCCGACCTTATGTCACATCTTACCTTGCGGGAAGTAGATAAATATATATATATATATATATATATATATATATATATATATATATATATATATATATATATATATATATATATATATATAGCGAGTAAGAATTGGTATATTTGGTTTTCAAAATAAATATTTAAATATTAAGCCAAGATTTGTGTTAGACGAAAATATAACAACGGCAAGTGAATATCCGTCCCTGGGGTCAACAATTATTTACAGTCTTTAGACAAAACAGCTGTCAATTTTCATAAAACGTTTAAGAAAAAATGACGTTTATTGAGATTTTTTATTGTAATATTTTTTTCATTTTTTTATGAGCAGGAATTCACTATGACTATGAAATGTAAATTTATTGATTTTATCGATTGTTTTTAAATGTATTCTGGTGTGTCAACGGAGTTCAACGTTGTAGTCACAGTGCATGTGCTTTCGTTTAGAAGGTTAATGTAAACAACTTATGATTGCTTGCAATTATAGATGTGTATTTGATTCAAATGGCATACGTGTCTTTTTTCAAATAAAATTTAATATACAATGATGTTTAAATTCTATAAATAACAAGGTTTATTTTATATTTTGTCGTCTTTGTAAAAGGGGCTTCTATTAGCACCGAACGATTTTCCTGTTTGAATTATGGTAGAAATTATGATCGATTCATTCTGAATCAACTTGCGTCGACAGGCTCAACTAAACACATACACCTCCCAGCTAGTATAAATACTACTCTTTATCATAAGAATAGAGTTATTCAGATTAAATTATGTTGACAACTACACGACAAATCAGGTGTTGAATCTCAACTCACGATGCCTAGTCACAGTAAAGAGTATTGATTCAGTGAAACAGTAGTACTACTGCACTTATATATATATATATATATATATATATATATATATATATATATATATATATGCATATATATATAAATTACTTATTAGATTATAAATTAATATTAAATATGTTATTGCTATATATATATATATATATATATATATATATATATATATATGTCATCTACAGGCAAACTGTTAAGCCGTATCACAGCATTTCTGTACGGCTAGATTAGCATCCATTTCTACTATCTAGTTGATAGTCGTCAGCTATAATGACTGAGCCACGGGGCAGGTGCTGGTAATTTATATATGCAATGCGTTTATATAAACATTGACAGCAACCGTAACAGGTCTCTATTTGTATATAAACAAAAAAAACTATGTATTACTCTAAGAAACAGCAGGCCATAAGATTTTACGACAGTGCTCAACCCGAGAAAGGAGGCTTATATAATATCTCTTTTTCTCTCCCTCTCTATCTCTTCCTCTCTCTCTTTATCTCTCTCTCTCTCTCTCTCTCTCTCTCTATATATATATATATATATATATATATATATATATATATATATATATATATGAAATATGGAACTGTCGTCGTTGGATTTTCACACAGATTCCTCTGGATTTACCAATTACATTTGAACCCCATACTACTTTGATTTCCGCTTTTGGTGACTTTCATTTACATGGAAACATACCCGTTTGAACTTTTTAAGCTTTTTTAAAAAACTTTTTATCAAATTTCTAATTTTGACTGTCCTTATCTGTCAACTTATCAATCACCACCTTCTCTGATGATAAGATTTTAATCTTTGAAAAACCTAGCTTAAAGAATGAAATTGAAAGATAAGAAGAAGAAATATTTTTATTTACTAAATGCTCCTTGTTCTGAACAACTGAATATATTGAGTTGCTTTTATTTGCAGGTCTAATTATTTTTCATTGACTCATCATATATATATATATATATATATATATATATATATATATATATATATAAATAAGAAAGGAAGAATGAGAGTAATCCGACGTGATGGGAAATTAAAAAGGAAACAAAACTAGTGATATTTTTTTATATATTCATAAACGTTTCGTCTTTATTGTAAGACTTCATCAGGATGAAAATTTTAAGAAAAATGTCATGCAAATACATCGAAATATAGTTGCTACTGACGTACCTCTCGCAGCCTGGACCCTCGTACAGCGATCCTAGTAGCCATGGCTACTACTTTTCCTTATCAACCCATCATGTCAACCCAATATTTCGATGTACTTGCATGACATTTTTCTTTCGTTTACGTCGGTTGCCTAAAATATATTTAAAACTCTCACTGATTCTGTAGTTGTTCATGATGGCCGTGAGGGTTCGGACGTCGGAATTTCAGTTATAAAGATGACTTGATTTCCTAATGTTTTCAAACGGTGCAATCATGATCGGGCATATACTTACTCTTCAATATTCTCGTGTTTTTAACTCGTCCAACGTCTGAGCTCTCAAACCCAGACACAGCTATTCGTTTAGCGCATATAAATACTTCTAATGTTCATGAATTTCAATTGGCTTTACTGAGTTCTCTGATACAACTACATACTGCACACACCCATGCCTCATTTCACTGAAAAAGCGGACGAAGATTCTGTATTTAAAGACATTTTATATTTATTTACAGCAACACATAAAATATATGGGCAAATACAATTTGGTAATTTATATATGGGCAGATCAAATTTGACAATTGTATGATCATTTTTTCTGCATTTTTCTTCATCCTGAGAAAGTCTCACAATAAAGACGAAACGTTGATGAATACATTAATAATATAGTTTTGGGCTCTCCTTTTTTAATTTTCCTCATTTATATGTGCATATTTTACGATAGATATACAGTCTCTAATGAATTGAGATCCGAACAAACTTATATAGATAGTAAAAAATATATATATATATTTTGAAACAATTAGAATAAAGAAAAATATCTATATTTATGCTTCGGAATTTTTTTAGATTAGGCTTGATAATTCATAAAATTTGATATATGCGAACTACTGTTCTCATCTTGGGTGTTTATATCACAACGTTTCGGCCGATGTAACCTCAGACCTTCTTCAGGTGTACTTTGTCGAACTAGGGAATCTGGACGGAATTTCGACTTCAGTTCTAAGTGACAGTCATCTGAAGGTTGAAGGTTCAATCCTCAGTGCGGGCGATAGGAAACATTGCGAATTACTGAAGACTTCTTCCCAGCCATGGCAGATGGAACGAGAGCATGCTACCCCCGTGGATTTAATAAAGAGTTCCGTTCGAAATTCTGTCCAGATTCCCGAGTTCGACCAAGTACACCTGAAGAAGGTCGGAAGTTACATCGGCCGAAACGTCTTGATATAAATACCCAAGATGGAACAGTGGTCCGAATATACGAAATTCTACGATGTGTATATATATATATATATATATATATATATATATATATATATATATATATATATATATATATATGGACATACATAACTATAAAGGACCTATCAAGCTAACATGAAAGCTAGCTAGATACATAGAGAGTTTCAACTTTTGACTCCGTGTACTTAAAGTAATAAATAAATCGATCAGTCAAACGACGGTCGGTAGAGCATATTTGAAAACGCACGAACTGCACTTAATACGAAATTGGAAGCAGGCAAATAAACCAAACTCGTTTTCTATCGGATTTATTGTTATTTTTCATAAAGTTTTGTTTTTATTTTCTCCTTTTTTAAAAGGTCAACCGAAGTTCAGTATAAAATTGTGCATGAATTTAAAATTATAGTAAATGCGAAAAAAAAATTAAATAAAAATCGATAAAATTTGAAATTATAGTAAATTCGAAATAAAAAATAAAAAACAATAACATTTGAAATTATAGTAAATTCGAAAAAAGGTAAAATAAAAAACGATGAAATTTAAATGTATAGTAAATTCGAAATAAAAATTAAAAAAAAGATAAAATTTGAAATCGTAGTAAATTTGAAATAAAAATAAAAAATCGATAACATTTGAAATTATAGTAAATTCGAAAAAAGGTAAAATAAAAAACGATGAAATTTAAATGTATAGTAAATTCGAAAAAAAAATAGAAAAAAAAGATAAAATTTCAAATCATAGTAAATTCGAAATAAAAAATAAAAAATCGATAACATTTGAAATTATAGTAGATTCGAAAAAAAAACAAAAAAAAAACGATAAAATTGTAAATCATAGTAAATTCGAAAAAAATAAATAAATAACAAACGATGTAATTGACGTTGAGTTTGAAATTCTTTCTTAAACGTCTAAAGATAAAGTGTTTTAAGATTTAAAATGAATGGATATTGTATGATTCCGTACCACTTTTCTATCATAGACAATGTACCAAAAAAACATAGGAAGAATCAATAGGGGAAACGAATGGAATTAGAGAGAAGACACGAAGAGAAAGAATGTTGCATAGTTGTAGATAGCCAAGCCCAAGTTGCTTCTATGGTTTATCTTGACCTCCGCATCATCAAGCAATTCTTAGTTCTTTCAAAGAAACATTTTGATTAGGACTACACGAGTGTCGTAATAAAAATTGGCTTTGAAGAGACAAGGTTTAGAGTATTATTTATATTTTCTGAAACGAAATTAATGGTTGTCTAAATACACTAAGGACATTTTTCGGTATACGATTAGTATTTCATGTGGTAAATAGAATATCCTCCCAAAAAGGGACACAAAATAAGAAACAAAGAAAAACTGTATATCTCCTCGGATCTTTAATGAATGATGGGGGCCATAGGCGAGAAAGTACACACTCAGCCTCCTCCGAAAAGAAACAATAATTTCTGTGAGGATTGTCCTCTGTGATATATCACATACTAATGGTTGTTTAAATACATCAACTTTATTCCCGATGGAAACGGAGAAGCTTTTTGATTGTCAACGCACGATCCAGAGAGAGTGAGAGAGAAAGAGAGAGAGAGAGAGAGAGCGAGCGAAAGAGAGAAAGAAAACGAACTTTTTTTTTGTATAATTTTTAAACAAATTTCAAAGTCTGAATTACTTACGGTTGATTGGGTTAGAAGTTTAAATAATGGTAATTCATAATTCAGTTTGTTGCAGTATTTGATCGTGAATAATTATTTTCTTTAAATTTATATTGAATAAAGATCAGTTTCAGGATAAATCAAATCGTGTTCCTTTCTTTTCTTTTTATATGCAATTTTTAAAGTTTTCTAATGCTTTGTTTTTTTTGTATTTACAATATCGTATGGTCAACATGTTTTGATATTTTGGATAACTTTAGTAAATATGTTTTTTGTTTACAAGAAATACTACATTTGCAGCAAGCTTTATAATAAGGTAATGGATTTATTATATTCCGTGATCATTAATTAATAAATACTGACAATTTCATTAAAATTGGTTGATTTTCTGAATTTTGATGGATTATTTAGTGAACGAAGAAGTCGAAATGCTTTCTCATTGTTATTACGACGGCCATTGTTTTGACACGCAATGCAGTGACGTCAGAGGGGGGCAAGAAGTTAGTTGCTTGGCCTTGTCAACTCTCGGTGACCATGCCTCATATCTTTTTTTTTTCTGACGTAATTTGTCCGACTAGGTCGCTCTAATTTTAAAGAGGTCGTGACAAACAGAATCCTCACAGTCGGTGTGTAGAAAAAAAAAAGCATCGACCTTACTCTCCCCTATGCAATCATTAAAAACTCAGCCGTGAAAGTTGATCATAAGGAATAAGAGAAGGGAGTTAAAGCATGATTACGAAGGACGGGGAAAAAGAGAAAACCACTATTAGTGTTGAGGGAATTAATGAGTTTACGTTGAAGAAAACGAGGAAACAGATTAATATGATAAAGCAGAAGATAATTTAATAAAGATAAATACTTAACAAACTAAGAAAAATAAGAAACAGGGAAATATATCAATCATGCCCCAACGAAAATATATCAATAAAAAGGAGTAAAGAAAGAAGAGGGATACAGGAAGTACGAAAGAAGGCGCGTTCTTGGCCTTTTGGTTAAGATCAGAGTGTAGTATCTGTTCCGATGGATGCTCACTCTGTAAACCGATATTGTCTTGGCCTTCTGGCCTTGAATCCGCCGGTCTATGGCTATGTCCTTTGCAGTTCTAGGAGGTCCACCCTCCCAGGCTTTGCCTTCCCTCTTTGGGGAGGAGTAAGTTTATTGCTTACTGCCTGAGGCGCCTCTACCGGGGAATGCCAACGGGGCTACCCAGGCAATTTTTAATGGCCAGAGTGCTCACCTCGGGCGCTGACTTTTCAAGTCCCACTTTCCTGATGCGAGCTTGGGTCACATCTTACCTTGTGGGAGTAAGATAAACCTGCCCTTGTGCCTAACCTCCTGGGGAGGAAAATAAAATTGTAGTATCTGTTCCGATGGATACTGCACTCCATACTGGTATTGTCCGGGTCTTCGGGCCTGGTGATGCCGGTCTATGGGTATGTCCTGTGCAGATCTGGGAAGTAACGCTCCCAGGCTTTGCCTCCCCTCTTTGGGGAGGATTAGGTTTAATACTTAATGCCTGAGGCACTCTGCCCAGGAAATTTTTTAATACGCCGCTAGCACTCCTCCTCTGGAGTGCATACCCACTTTCCGACCTTGTGTCACATTCTACTGTGTGGGACGTAGATACATAGAAGGAAGTACGAAAGAATAAAATAATGGCAATCTCAATGACCTTTTACGAGATCGTGACAACCAACAAGCACATATTTCGACATACGATTAGTATTTTATGTGGAAAATAAAATATCTCCTCAAAACGGGATACAAAATAAAAAAAAAAAAAAAATGTATATCTCCTCGGATCTTTAATCAATGATGGGGCCTTAGACGAGAAAATACAAATTAAGCTCCATCCGAAAAGAAGCGGTAATTTCTGTGAGGATGGTCCTTAATGATATAACACATAGTACAGTTAGTAGAATTTTGTATATTCGGACTACTGTTCTCATCTTGGATGTTTTTATCACAACATTTCGACCGATGTAACCTCTGACCTTCTTCAGGTATACCTTGTCGAACTCCGGAATTTGGACGGAATTTCGAACGTAACACGTAGCGCAGTCGATATAGTACTAAGTAAAATTTAGTTCTAAGTCACAGTAATCTGAAGGTTGAAAGGTTCAATCCTCAGTGCGGGCGATACGAAGAACTGCGAATTACTGAAGACTTCCTCCCTGTGATTGCAGATGGAACGAGAGCATGCTATCACCGTGAATTTAATAAAGGGTTTCGTTCGAAATTCCGTTTAGATTCCCGAGTTTTACAGAAAGATTATCGAGTTCGACAAGGTACACCTGAAGTAGGTCGGAGGTTACATCGGCTGAAACGTTGTGATAAAAACACCCAAGATGAGAACAGTAGTCCGAATATACAAAATTATACAAATTATCAACCCTCATCTAAAAAATTCCGAAACATAAAACTACATTTAGTAGAATTTTGTATATTCGGACTACTGTTCTCATCTTGGGTGTTTTTTTTTATCACGTTTCGGTCGCTTTAACTTCCGAATGTATTCCTTTAGTCTATATTTATATCGTGCTGCTCATTACTTCAAATGATCCTTGAGCTTGACAAAGTTATGCTTAAACACTGTAATTAATATATCCATATGATTCTTTAATACACAAATTCTCAAATATTAATTATTTAACGAACATAAAATCCTGGAATAGTTTGTAGTTTACGATTACAATCGTTCAGAGCGATCACTCATCAAGATATTGTCGAAAAATCTTGGAAATTTTTTAGATATTCTAATCGGGAATGTTAGATATTCACTTACTTTTACGGGTGTGTACTAAGGGTTCATCTTCGCCGGCTAATGTTTGGCCGTGATCGATAACACAGGTACCCGAGGTTTAGTTTCTGAAGATTTATTAAACGTAACGTATGCACAGAGTGTGTAGTTGTCTGTACGCACGTGAGAGAGAGTCAGAGAGAGAGAGAGAGAGAGAGAGGAAATTAATTACTGGAGAAAGATATTCAAACCATTTGAGCCACTTGTGTTCTTGGTCCCACTCCCACCCGTTGGGGTAAGGGACAACTCTTTTTTCACCTGCTTCGTTTGATGAGTAACGAACCAGAGATCAACGAAGCCTCCCACCGTTATGACGCTACTTCCGACTTTCGTGTTGGCTCCATCTTTCTCTTTTATGGAGCCCTTCTACTCCCCACAACAGTGGTATAGATTTGATATTTTAATTTACAACAATACACATAACTCATATTTTAGATAGTCCAATGAGCACTATAATAATTATCATTTTTTTCTAGTATGTAACCTTATATTAAAAATGTTTTGCAAATAAAGTTATCCATATAACCCGACAGACCGGTAGTAAATATATAAGTTATCCCGTTGTATCTTGTACATTCGTGATCCCTTCATCTGCAGCTGTAATTAGACATGTCAACATATTATAATAGGTTTTTAATTTCACAATATAGAATAATATATAAAACAAATACTTACACAACGGATCACGGAGATTGAGGAAATAACAGATACTACACTTTGATTCCAGCCATAAAGGACGGTTAAAATCTAATGTTATTTAAATAAACTTATTTAACTCGTCAATTTGCAAAAGGCCAAAGAGTGAAAAACAAGAAAAAGGAGTTTTGAGAATACAAAATATCTCGACATAATACAAAAATCATGTTTATTTTCATGGTTTTACTTAGAATATACAATAGACTTTCAACAATAGTATTGTTAACAATACGATGTCATGTATTTGTGGTAGCGTCTGGAAAATATAAAAAAGCATATAGAACACAGAATGATAACAAAACAAAACGTGTTATTGTAATTTTTTTATGTATTTAAAAATATAGCATCAGATAGGAAAAACTTGTCGAACAAACACGTGAAAGAAATTCATAAAAGAAACCCAGTTTTTCGTGACTAACCAATTGTGCAGTCGGATGTGCCAGGTTCCTGCTTCGACAATTCTTTATAAATATTGTATATTCTGTTTTTATGCTACGTTCAGTTTAGTAAATGGCCTCCTGAGAAAATTTACTTTCAAATAACATCACTAAAATGAGTCGCGTAAAGAATTAATTGAAAGGAATCTATCAACACGATATAGTCAAGTACGTTTGTAGGATGTCTGTAATATTTTAATAGGACAAAAAATATATATATGCTTGTGTGTCTACTTTTGCTTTCATTGTAAGTATTTAGGGATTTAACAATACGGTACTTGTCCACATAAGAACCCAAGTTAAAATCGACTTGGTGTCGAAAGTGTTGACTGTTTACGTAGACAGCGCTCATCCAATAAAAATGATAGAAATTAGAAAAATGACAAGTAAGATTTTTAATTAATTTAATCTCGAAATTCAGTAAGTAGAAATTAAAAAAATTGATCAAAACGATAATGAATTTTTACGAACCCGAACCCCTACTCCTTACTCTAAGATCTTTTTAACCCTTGTTCAGTGAACAGTTTTTAATGGAGAAAAGCATATTTTATAACCCTTACCCTAACACCATTTTTACATTACAGTGATATGGTTCTTTATAAAAATCATGTGTAAAAAAAAAAAAATAATTTTGTACATTCAAATTCGTTTTGGATCTTTTGGACGCAGGCAATCGATTTTTATTCGGCTTTTTCCGGCCGTCTACGTAAACATCCGGTAACTACCGACATCAAGTCGAGTTTTGCTTGGGCTTTAATCTGGGCAGGTAGCAACAAATTTATTTGGAAGCTGCATCGACGTTAGTGGTCAGTGATGTCTTCGGTTAATATCTTAAATCGCGGTTTTGAACACCATGGAATTTCTACACATTGCAACGCGTTTGATTTGTTCCAAAAACATCAAAATTAACAAGTAACACAAATAACAAGCCGCGCATGCGTTGTCCCCCCTCTGTATGTGACTCGATGTGGCGAGTGTAAAATGCAATAAAGTTGGGCAATCTGGGTCATTTTGACCCCACCCCCCTTTGACCCCTGAGGTCAAGAATGCTCATTTTATATCCAGAACAATTGCCTCTACATTTTGGCCAAGTTTCAGAAATATTGAATGGATGGATCAAACGTTATGGAAGACAATGGGCCATTTTTTGCAATTTGGGGGGGTTTTGACCCCCTGGGTGCGCGAACCAGATTTTTTTCCAAGGTCAACGATACTTATTTTCTATTAGGAACAATTGCCTCCACATTTTAGCCAAGTTTCAGAGAAATTGAATGGATGGATGAAAAGTTATGGGGCAAAAAATGTCATATTTTGCCATTTCGGGGCCTTTTGACCCACTCGGGGGCTAACCAGATTTTTTTTTCAAACATCGGAGAATGTCACTTCCTAACCTGACCAAAGGTACAACTTCATGCAAATTTCAAAGAAATTCAATGGATGGTTGCGGTAAAAAATCCGGACGGACAGACATGCCTCAAAACATAAGTCCCCCGATTTATAAAATCGGGGCACCAATATAACGAAGTGTCAATTTTGGGACGTTTGTGTACAAAAATAGAATGTTATTGTCTAGGATTATTAAATAAGAAAAAGAAGATAGAGGGGCATTGTGAGTTGAAGCGTGTTTTTAGATATCATTCGACCTAAGCATAAACAAGTACCTTTTTTATTGGAATGTTGTCAAAATGAAATACAAGTATAAAACTAGTGCGTAAATCCTCACCATTTCATGACTATGGTAGCCTAGCTTTGCAGGTTAACGAGTTCACTATTGACAAAGGAATCAATTAAAATCTCGAATTCCAAGTGCATTTCTGACAGATTCGCTGGAAAAAGTTCGAACAGAGTCAAACATGCTCATGTTTCTTGGCCAGTAATAGATAACTGTATTATATATATATATATATATATATATATATATATATATATATATATATATATAATTCTATGTTCTTACTCGTATTTGTACTATGCATATGTACACACATGTATGTATGTATATATATATATATATATATATATATATATATATATATATATATATATATATATATATATCGTACATTAAATGTTGTCGATTATTTGTAATCACGATATTCCTTCGATGTATCTGCCTGTCAATCAGTCTACTTAATATCTACTTATCTGCACACACACACGCACACACACACACACACACATATATATATATATATATATATATATATATATATATATATATGATTATTTTTATTCATACAAACATTTACAATATCTGCGACACTGGTATGTCGGGTTTATCGATCAACAGTTGTTAGAAATTGAGATCTGATCAGGTAGAATTAAAATCCGATCCTAACCTGAGATCATATTTGGGAAGAATCTTATTAATATGTAGCACTTTTTATACGCTCTTTTGAAATTCTTTGGGTTCCTATCCCTATTAATGTTTAGGTGGATTTATATATATATATATATATATATATATATATATATATATATGTGTGGATGAACAGATTCACACAATTTCACTAAAAATTATTTCATTTATTATTACCATCATTCAATTTTTTCGATCTACCACCATATATTCATGATAATGTTTAAGTATGTAAAACATTTATTTTTTGGGGTGGATATCCTCAGTGCTGGTAAAAATGAGATAATCTGTCCTACCATTTCTTTATCTCTACACCCTGTCTCTCACAGAAGTGGCATTGGTAGTCTCAGTCTTTCTAAAAATACTATTCGGACATGTGTTCGTCAAAATTATGTGATCTATGCCACGCTTTTTTTAGCTCCAGCTCGTTTGAGTCGTTAGTCAAGTGGTCTACATCAATTCGCTGTTTTGATATTTTATTGTAATACAGATTTCTATTCCAATAGCTTTTTTTCCAAGAACTGCATGCTTGTGGAAGAATTATCCTGCTTACTGTTTTCCTCCTTCCTATTATCTTGGTGTTTCCAAGACTAAAGCCAATAGGCATCTCCTGTCTTTACGATAATCATATTTGCTTTTGTTAGCTACTTACATCAAGTGGTTTTATAAATTGTCTGGAGATACCAGCAGAGGCAAAACTATGTATTTTTTTATGTATTTAAAAATATAGCATCAGATAGAAAAAACTTGTCGAACAAACACGTGAAAGAAATTCATAAAAGAAACCCATTTTTTCGTGACTAACCAATTGTGCAGTCGGATGTGCCAGGTTCCTGCTTCGACACTTCTTTATAAATATTGTATATTCTGTTTTTATGCTACCTGTAGTTTAGAAACATATCACTGAACAAGTGTAAACATGGTGTTAGGGGTAGGGTTATAAAATGTGCTTTTCTCCATTAACAAGTGTTAAAAAGATCTTAGGGTAAGGATTAAGGGTTAGGGTTCGTTAAAATTCATACTATTGTCGATTTTCTTGTGTGCTAATCTATACGTGTTGTACTGGTCTTGATCTGCCTGTCTGGATTCTCGTATGTGTTTCTTATAATGTGCATGTATGTATAGCGCAGACAATGGTGAATTTCATTTCAGTGACATATGCGTGCACCAGTATTTAAGCCTGTCTCTTTTTACTTGCTTTTTCACCAAGGAAATATTATAAACATGGTCGATTTTAAATTTAGAGAATAGACTTAAAAATCAAATATGATATCTGTACAGTCTTTCATCGGAAACCTTCTCACAAATGAAGGCCCAACAGGCGACATATAATACACTTTGTCAAACAGAAGATGACCTTTTACAGATGAACAAATATCACACTTCATAGCTCTCATGTGAGTTACCGTTTTCTATAGCAGCATATCGCTTCTGTAGACTAGTTAACGGAAGATAGTTTCTATGATTTTATTATTATATTGCATTTTTAACCAATCGTCATCTCCCTCTCCCCATCTGCATCTTTCGCGTTCGAACCACGTTTATTTGTACTGAAATGTTTTGCTTTCGTTTACCTCTTCACCTCCCAACCATCTGTTCCATCTCCCCCCTCGTCCGCCACGATGTTTTATCATTTTCGTTCAGTCGTTCATCGAAATAAGCTTCTGACCTAAAAACTTTCATCCCTTGTCAGTATTTGTTTGGTAAGCTTCACTGTTGCTTTTGCATTATTACTAGATTGGTTTTCACGATTTTCATTTGTAGATGCGTCCACGTCGAATCTGTGGAAGTGTGTCGCCCTGTCACGCTTCACTTTCGGCTAACATTTTCCTCTGCCAAAACACTTGATCTAATTGATGCAATGTTAAATATAAGAGAAAAACTGTATGTATCTTTTCCTTTCCCGCGTAAATTCGACAGAGAATTTTCGTGGGTCGGTCACAATTTCCTTTGCATCGAAATATTTATCTGTCACACTTAAATTTAAAAATCAATTTGGTCGGTCAGTCCCACGTAAGTTTATAACAACATTTTCGTGAGTCTGTCATGTTTAATATTGAAATACCCTTTTTCAGTCTGTCACAATTATGTTAGCAATAGAATTGTTTTCTACAGTGCTACATTTTAAAATATAATTTCCTGGGTGTGTCACGCGTTAGGTTTTAATAGAATTTGCATCAAATTGTAAAGTTTAATCGTAAAATACTATTTTAATTCGTCTGTCACAGTTTATGTATACAATATCAGTTTTTGTTATCTGTCACGTTTCATTTTGAAATATAGCGTAGTCGGTCTGTCATATTTTACATTAAAATGATTTGGTTATAACCGTCAACGTAGCTATCGCATTTTCAGCAATGGACGCGTAGATAAAATGGGCGCACCTTAATGATACACTTTCTACTTTCTTCTCGGTTCGTGTTTCATTCAATCTATTTATTCTTTTTAGTTATTAGCTCCTGTTTTTTGCTTTACTTTTCTCATTGTAAAGTCTTGCTCGTTGGCGTACGGTTTATTTCAAATTATTGAAAAGCGAGAGATATGAAATAAGTTTAAATATAAATAGCTCATATATATATATATATATATATTTATATATATATATATATATATATATATATATATATATATATATATATATATATATATATTAAAGTGCATTAAAATATACGTGTATGGATACGTAATACAGACTTTAAAAATATGTAAAATATTTTTTTACTCGTAACAATATGTTTACAAATACACACTCAAACACTCGTATATTTGTTTGATCTTCTGTTTATGTTTCGTCTGTGTTTTCACATCTTCACAGGCAGTGCACTAAATATGTCGTGTTTAAATATATAAATAAACGAAAACTTTTATTATAATAATAATAATGATAATTTTTGCCTTTGAACTAACCGAGACCAACTGATAATTATTAGGAGAGTTTGAATTACCTACTAGACATGAAAGTTCGAATTACCTACTAAACACCATCTCTGAGTGTCTTCAGTCTCTCTGTACAATGGTTTGTCACGAATCTGACATGATTATGTTTCACCATACGAGTAAACCCTAACCAAATATTCAGAATAACATAGTATTCAAAGCCCAAATATGATCCCCTCAGCAAGACCACACTCTGGTTCCTGCGAAGAATAGTGCACCTTTTCCAAGTAATGTTACCTCAAATAACACCACTTAGCTAGATACTCCACCAGACAAGATGAATCTTTATTCTGAAATCCGATAGCACCAAGAAACGAAAACGAATATAGCATTAATAACTGCTCAATTAGGAAGAGCAAAATTAATGTTAATAACTTCCATACTAACTCAACGTTTGACAGGTAAAGGAGGTGTTTAATGGAATATCCGAATATCTATGTATCTTATATATATATATATATATATATATATATATATATATATATAAAGTGATAGCACCAGGAAAAGTTCCCCATGTTTTCTGAGAGCTTTGACTGAAGTAAAATGAAATAAAAGGGGAAAAGAAATAATAAAATAATCAAATGTGTTAATTAAACACGTGGGATTCTAAGTTGTGTGTATTTTACTGCCTAATTTAGGTCATGATGATGATGATGATGATGATGATGATGATGATGATGATGATGATGATGATGATGATGATGATGATGATGATGATCATCATCATCATCATCATCATCATCATCATCATCATCATCATCATCATGTGCGGTTTACATGCTGGCATACGTTAGACAGATTTAAGAAATGTACTTCTAAAGACACATATCTCTGTACAGGTCTTCATGAATCCCTCCTTATTTTAAGTTCGTGTTTATCTACGGCCTTCCCCTGGAAACTGCACCTGCTTCCTCGATTGTTATCCATCTACTAACCCAATAGGTTTAATTTGATTTAATATTTCGCCATCCGGATATATTTTCTCCACATCTTAGTTCTCATCTATCTTCAGTGTCTTACACTTTTTGCACAAAAAAATAGTCATCCTTTATCAACCTACCAGTAATTCCAGTGCAATGTTTGTGTATCACATTTTTAAAGATATCAGAGAAATGAATGTTACTAGACTCGTTCCACTATCTGAGCGGTAGTACTTTTTTTTCGGAAGATTTCAAACACTAAAACCATTGATAAGTACTTTTGTATTGGAAACATTCACTTTTAGACCTTTACTTTTCATAGGATTCCTCCAGGTTATTAACTTTAAAAGTAGTTCATCTATTGTTTCACAAACCAGTACTAATTCATCAGCATACTACATATCGTCCACTGCGAATGCAATTTGTACTATTCGACAAATAGTACAACCTTAAACTGGAGTCAGGCATAGTATCTCATGGCCGATGGAAATACAAACAAACTGATCATAGAAAGAATACATATAAGGATAATAATCAAAAAGAAGAAAATGTATATGTCAAATAGTAGATTTCGCATCCCAGCAGTTCACTGTGTGAATAACAAAGAGCAGAAAAAATCAAAGCAAATGCAAAGGTATTGCAGGACCAGTGTGGGGAATATGGAAATTGAAGAATGCCGCTCTAATACCGATCATAATAGAAGCAATAGGAATAATCTCAACAATCTTTCTGAAAAAAAAACTAGAAGTTGGAATCAAAAGTAATAGAGACACTATAGACAGAATAGTATTTGTTAAATCATTGCGAATGTTAAGAAAAAAGGTCACCTGCTTCAACCAAATCACATCAGTCACAGAAAGGGAACCCATTACAGATAAACTTAAACATAATAACACTGGATAAAACGCAAAAAAAGCTGGGCTCCGTCTACAGAGCAATACAACTTCTCATACCTGCTAGTATCTTATAGCTCTACAATGCCACCATTCGGCAATGCATGGAGTATTCTTGCAATGTTTGGGCTGGTGCTTCACTTACTAGTCTCTCTCTCTCTCTCTCTCTTTTAGATACGTCTAAAAAGAGCCTCTTATCTAATAGGCCTCACACTGTCTGTCAAGCTTCATCCCCTGTCCCATCGACACAATGTTGCATCCCTGTACTGTTTTAAAAGTTTTTTTTAACGGGATGTTCTCCGACGAACATGCTGTAGTTGTGCTCCCTCAACGTAAATAAAGTGACGTTCAAAAAAGTCCCAACTCTTTACTGTGCATGACTCCATATGCTTGAAAGCTTCTTTTTTTCATGGAAATCGCTCTAGACAAGGAATGATGCCATTTGATGTAAGGAGCTAAAACAATACAACGTCAATATCAGAAACAAGCTAACGATAAGTATTAGGTTGATAGATTCAGACTCAGAAAACAACAATTCATATACATGATATGATTTTCAGCAGAGCCCTGTTAGCTGAGTTGCGACTTTAATACCGACGTGTCTCAAGCTTGTCCGCAATTAGTTGCCCTGCAAAGAACTTGAGTTCCAGAAGATATAACTTGTATATTTCCACGTTCCGACTGCACGTCTCAGGTAAGGAGAGATTGGGCTTCATAAGATTTCCGTTGCAGATAGTTTGAAAGATGCTTTAGTTGTATGTGTTTAACTATTACCAGTTTAGTTGTATGTGTTTAACTATTACCACGTTCCATTGTTGCGTAGCTTCTCTTTTAAGACGTCTCTATTCGTGTAGACTCGTTTTGTTAAGCATATGGTATATGTGTAGCAGCTTTTATCTAATAGGAAAAGTGAACCTTTATTGATGCTATGGATCAAAAGGCGAAACATAACCTATTGTCGTTAATTGCAATTATTTAACACCGACGATTATCACATATATATATATATATATATATATATATATATATATATGTGTGTGTGTGTGTGTGTGTGTGTGTAATTAGGCAGCATTCCTTCTCTTTTACATGTTTGGTTAAACAGGAGTGCAAGCTTCTGTTTATTTACTTTTTGATTCGTTTTTTCGATTCGTCGCACGACCAATTTGGTATTGTCGTCCATATTGTATAAAAAATCGCCATATTTTCGCGAAAGTTTTCAAGCGATGTCGGTCATCTTCGGGCGGATGTTTTAACCATGAACACGGCCATTCTTGCGACTTCATATTGCAGTATTCGTCTCCCCATAATGGAAGTATTGTAAATAAACCTGATATCAACCATGCTCGTTATGAAGGAGGCGAAGGTATATTGAAGTGTTGTTGAAGTGGTATTTAAATGTTTTTTAAAAGCGTCTTCTTGATAAATTCACCACATTTTTATTTTGCATACTCATTCATCCGCCCGAAGATGACCGACATCGGTCGAAAACGTTCGCGAAAATATGGCGATTTTTATACAATATGGAGGAAAATACCAAATCGGTCGTGCGACGAATCGAAAAACGAATTAAAAGATAAATAAACAGAAGCTTGCGCTCCTGTTTAACCAAATATATATATATATATATATATGTATATATATATATATATATATATATATATATATATATATATATATATATATATATACTTGTTGTACATTATATCAGCAGAATGGAGAGAGGAGTGAAGATAAAGACAGCTTATAATCTACATAGCTTTGTTTATTCAAGATGCTTCTCTATTCCCTTCAAGATGGGAATTTACTCTAAACTGATGACGCCACGGGACTTATGTTTCCTTTACTCGTTCATATGTTTCCACGCATATCAATCCTGACCTACTGAACTACCCGGTATCCACGCGCTGTGTTCTTGGATGGACAAAAATGTACCTTCGTATACATGATATGATTTTGAATTCATAATCATTTAAAATAGAAAAGTCGTAAGTTATGTCGTCACATATTTTAATCAGTCATCGTGAGTGGGAGGAATATACTGGACGACGAGATGTTAATAAAAGAAACAGCCAATCATCCGAATAGATGGCGTCAGCATCCCTACACGGAATGAAGACTGAATAATGTTGGTTTGACATCTTTTTTTTAGTTTTCTTACATCGTCACTGTCCTTTTTTGGTGTAAATCCAACTCAATTCATTGCAACATGCATTAAAATAATCGATGCGTACATTATTTCTTGCCATTTCACGACACACGTCTTCCATTTGGTGTTCTCCCATTTCTTTTCTACGTTCAATTTTATTTTTCTGTTTCGATATCATGTCTTTTTTTACAAATCCAATACAGTTCATTACAGCGAATATAAGAATACGCAAGGTTTCGATTCTTTGTTCCACTGAACAAAAGACTCCCTTCTGTCTCTCCGCCATTTTTCCAGATTAAACTTTTTTTTTCTAGTCTTTGTTATACCACAATGTCTTTCTATCGTTTCACTATTTTTTTTTACAAATTCAAATAAGTGTATCACATTATGTAAGGGAAATGCGTATTTCTGTAAGTGTCTATGTGAGGCTAAAACTAAGCAACTACACATGATACACTTACAAATCTTATGGTATCTAGTTCCGTTTTAATCTGAACTGCTCATAGTAAAAGCAAATAGTTTTATATTCACTCTCATAAGGTAAACAAATTAATGTCTGAAGCGACAAAAGTGCTTTCTTCACTTTTGCTGATGCTTGTTCAAACAACAACACTGAAACAACGTCAGTAAGCCGGTAATTATTATTATTTCATTCTTCTGTCATTTTAACTTTTTTATTATTACTACCTGGCCTTTCCAGTTCGCTATCGCTTTAAAGAGTTCGCTACTTTGATAACTTTATTATAAAACCAAAATAAAATATTCATAATTCATTCGTCTAAATAAATATGTTAATATTTTGGTAATTGCGATAAACATTTATTCATTTTTTAAATGTTTGCACTTACAATTTATAAATAGATCGCAAGATTTTTTAAAATCAATTCGGTCGCTTTAAAGTAATGAACATTTGAACACAAATGATAAATATTTTTCTAGAAAATAAAACACTATGAAAATAATTAATTTTAATATAAAGATCAAAACAGTTATTGCAAAATACAATGAAAAATAATAAGTAGAATTTGGTATATTCGGACTACTGTTCTCATCTTGAGTGTTTTAATCACAACGTTTCGGCCGATGTAACCTCCGGCGCAGTGGATATAGTACTAAGTAAAATTAAGTTCTAAGTGACAGTCATCTGAAGGTTGAAGTTTCAGTCCTCAGTTCGGGCGATAGTAAGAATTGCGAATTGCTGAAGACTTCTTCCAAGTCATGGCAGATGAAACCAGCGCATGCTACCCCCATGGATTTAATAAAGGGTTCAATTCAAAATTCCGTCCAGATTCCCGAGTTCGACAGAAAGATTCCAGAGTTCGACAAGGTGCACCTGCAGAAGGTCGGAAGTTACATTGGACGAAACGTTGTGATAAAAACACCCAAGATGAGAACAGTAGTCCGAATATACAGTATTTTTACAAATTATCAACCCTGATCTGAAAATTCCGAAAGAAATAATTATTAATAAAATGTTTATTTTTCTAAACTAATATACAAATTAGGTAACATTAACATAAGCATTATATAAAAATGTGCCGCATCTATTATATGAAGTTGAATTCACTTGAGATAAAGATTTATAGCTAAACTCTAGTGCGAGAAAAAGGTTCAACTTCTGTATTTATTAATTTATTAATAGATATGGAACCAGTTTCAGCCAGGGGTATTTTTACCCCACCTAATAAACCAGTATTGTCTGGGCCTTTGGGTCTGGATTTACGCGGGTATATTGGGGGTTGCTGGTCCTGTGCAGTTCTAGGAGGTGCACCCTCCCAGGCTTTGCCTCCCCTCTTTGGGGAGGAGTAAGTTTATTGCTTACTGTCTGAGGCGCCTCTACCGGGAAATGCCGACGGGGCTGCCCAGGCAATTTTTAAATGGCCAGAGTGCTCACCTCTCGACGCGCTGGCTTATCTAATCCCACTTTCCCGACCTTGTGTCACATCTTACCTTGTGGGAGGTAGATAAATAACAATGGAACCAGTTGAAAATGAGAAAAAGATGGAACTTGTAAAATATATATATATGTTACACAGTTTTCATTTACTTTTACTGTCTTATCAGTGCGCCGGGCAACGCCGGTCATCCCTGCTAGGGTATAAGAATACGCAATGTTTCCATTGGGTTTTCTATTTTATGATACTCTGTCCTTTTTCATTACTCGAATCAACTTCTTTTACCGCCTTTCAATTTCCACGGTGCAGTTTCTTGCCACACACGCATTAACATAATCAATTGTTTTATTACTTGTTCCCATTTTATGATGGATATATTTTCCTTCTTTCTATCATTTGTAGATGCAGCCTCCCATCTTTTCGTCGCTGGGTCGGTTTCTCAGTCTGTCACTCTTCTTAATACATACCACTCTCTCTCTCATCGTTCCAATATCGATAGACTTTCTCTTGGTAGTTTACTCTCTTACATACAATTTGCTTTGATACTGTTTTGTTTAAAATAGCATTTTAGATACGTCTCTATTAGAGAATGTTTACGTCCGTTTATCTATCTGTCACGTTTTTGTTTTAAATAGAATGTTCGTTTATCCATCACTTTTTAAAAATAGAATATTAGAATAATATTCGAGAAAATGCCCCCACCCTCGAAATAAAAAACAGGCTAATATGTATTGTTGTAAACTAAGCTTTAATATTTACTCAAGATGATGTGATCAGTTCATAATATTTAGCTTTTACCTTATATTTCTACGTCCAGATAAACTCATACAGATAGATGTCAACAATTCCGCGATGCATTCCACATTGGCATTTATTATGCATTTTATACACAAATAACATACACCTGAATACTGACCAAACACTGATCCTAACATTAGCCTAACTCTCAACCTAAACCTAAACTTTACCCTATCTCCCACCCTAAATCGAACAATAGATGTCAACAATTCCGCGATGCATTCCACATTGGCATTTATTATGCATTTTATACACAAAAAACATTAACCTGAATACTGACTTTACACTGATCCTAACATAAGCATAACTCTCAACCTAAACCTAAACTTTACCCTATCTCCCACCCCAAACCGAACAATAGATGTCAACAATTCCGCGATGCATTCCACATTGGCATTTATTATGCATTTTATACACAAAACCCATTAACCTGAATACTGACCTAACACTGATCCTAACATAAGCCTAACTCTCAACCTAAACCTAAACGTAACTCTATCTCCCACCCTAAACCGAACTCGATACAGGTCTTGACCGGACATACAAATGTAGTTCAAGGGTCAAGGACGTTTCTAAGCACTACATGACTGACTGGACTATTTGTTTGTTTGTTAATAACAATTCCCCGATTATTGGCGGGGCCCTTCAACAAAAGAGACGCATTACTTTAATTGTTGCGTATGAGTTTATATAGAATATTTAGACGCCTCAACTCGTCTACGTAAGAGAATATATACGTCTCTGAGTTGGTTTGTCACGTTAACGGTTGATAACACCCTGAATAAAATGGACGCATCTGCAGAATCTCCATTCCCGTTTTTTCTCCATTAAACCTATTTCTCCCCTTTGTTTCCCAACAAGGGCTTCATTCTTTTTCTCTTTTAAAGAATCCAATAAGTTTGAATGTCTCTCAATGTTAATCAATTCTTACCGGATCAGCATGCATTTAATTTTGTTTTCTCTCTTTTTTTTCTATTGGAATTATCGACCCCCACAAAAATGCTTTGCATTGGCTTTGCATCCATTTCAAGAGAAATGCTCGCGTCGTCGCCATTATTTTCTTCGTATTCTTTAGCCGGTTTCGAATATCATTGGAAACGTGAATTTCAATGTAAAACGCAATCAATAACAGGAATCCTTTTACATAAATCTTGTACACGCAGACAAACATCACTTTCATCAATCTGTTTCAGTAAACATGTACAATTTATTGCTTTCTCTCACTCTCTCTCACACACACCTTCTCTTTTTTCTCTCTACACACACGTACACACGCATAATGGTGGGCGTATCGTGTAAGACCAATACTCGTGCAATGAATGCGAATACGTATAGATTTGCGAGCATAAAAACTGTATGTATGTGTCTCCTTATGTGTCTCCAAAGATTGACTATACTTTTTAAAGGTTATCTTGCTTTACCTGGTGAAAATGATAGAGAATACCTTACCCAATATCTTACTGTACTTCTTCCGGACGAAACTTAAATCCCGCCGTACGGTAACTAGTGGAAGTAACGCAAGGCGCAGCAGAGAATCACATTAACCACCAAGAGTATTTAACGTTCATGCTAGAACAATACAATTAAAAGGTTTTTAGTATGCATTCATCTCCTTCTCTCTCTATGTCTCTCTTATATATCAGAGTTTGTTTGTGTGTTATAGAAGTCGATATGTTAACAGTTAGGTAGTTTACTAAGGGTTTGCATTTTTATAGACAACATTGGATATTAGTTTGGGATGCATTAATATATATATATATATATATATATATATATATATTAGCTCTCTCTCCTCTGCGATCAAGCACTTTATTGATTTCTTTTCAATATATCCTGACATATATACATATATATATATATACATATATATATATACATATATATATACATAT
Source organism: Sepiola atlantica (assembly GCA_963556195.1). NCBI lineage: Eukaryota > Metazoa > Mollusca > Cephalopoda > Sepiida > Sepiolidae > Sepiola > Sepiola atlantica. The sequence continues at coordinate 3,859,721 of OY744543.1, read as the reverse complement.
ATATATACATATATATACATGTATATATATACATATATATATATATATATACATATATATATACATATATATATATATATATATATATATATATATATATATATATATATATATATATATATATATATATATATGGGGTAAAGTACACGATAATTCATAAAAATGAAGTGTCGTGATGGATAAAATGTGTGAAACAATGACAGACGGAAAAACAGTTTCTGGAGAAAAGCAAAAAACAAGAGATTTTTTGACCGGTTTCCTTCGTGGGGAACGTCTTCAGAAAATGAAGAATACAGAAATAATTTTATTTTATGTTGAAGGCACACACATGGGATGAGGGAAAAATGATCTTATTGGATCATATGAAAAAACATTAAGTGATGTTGGGACATGATAAGTAGGTGATACATTCTTCTAAGGCGGTGGGGGGCAGCAGAGAATCAAACTACGGCAGAGTTGCATCTACAAGATAACATGCGCCGTATGTCCGATGTTCTACATTGGGGAAACATCCAGAAACCTAAGATCTCGAATTTACGAACACAAGCGGGACCTCAAACACGACATTTCCACTATTGCTCTTGCGATACACAGGAACACTCTCTCCCACAATTTAAACCTTTCAGACTGCACTCTCCTCAAGAACGAACACTCACTTTCACGTCGCAAATGCATTGAAAGCGCGGCTATTCTTCTTTCATTACCTTCAAATTTCAACTTAAGGCACGGATCCTATACCCTAAGCAGACACTTAGCTAAAGCTGCACTAAAACAATTCAATATATTGCACCACTGCGCCCCTGACTAAGTATCTATATATGTATATATATATATGTATATATGTGTGTATATATACATGTATACATATTTGAAAAATGTGTTTGTATGTATGTATGTGTATGGATATATACACACATATGTGTGTATATGTTTATATATACACATGTGCGTGTGTGTGTGTTTATATATTTTTATATGTTTGTGATTTTTGCAAGCTCTCATTTATAAACTACCTTTTTAATACATCTCTCTTCAACCCTTATTTTTTTCTATTTTAAAATCCCGTTTATATATTTTTTTCTCCTAACCTTTAACTTGTTCTTTCCCTTTTGTTTTCTTTTTTCACACCTTTTCCACCTCAGTTTTTCATTGTCATGAATTGCTCTTTAAAAACCTATTGTTGACAAATTACCTGACCCATCCCTGCTTATTTCTTTTTAATCTTTAGGTGCTAATTTCAAGTGTATCAATTTCACACCCGTTTTGTTCACCGTAGTTTGATTCTCTGCTGCCTTTTTCCTCTCCCTCACCGCCTTAGAAGAATGTATCACCTACTAATGATGTCCCAACATCACTTAATGTTTTCTCATATGATCCAATAAGATACCTCATCCCATGCGTGTGCCTTCAATATGAAATAAAATTATTTCTGTATTCTTCATTTTCTTAAGACGTTCCCCACGAACAAAAATGGTCAAAAAATCTCTTGTTTTTGTTTTTCTCCTGCACTTTGACTTGTTTTCCGTCTGTCATCTTTTCACACACACACACACACATATATATATATATATATATATATATATATATATATATATATATGCATATATATACATATATACATATATATATATATTACATATATATATGCATATATATACATATATACATATATATATATATATTACATATATATATACATATATATACAAATATATATACATATATATATACATATATATAGACATATATATACATATATATACACATATATATACACATATATATATACATATATATACATATATATACATATATACATATATATACATATATATACATATATATACGTATGTATATATATAACATATACACATATATATACATATATACACATATATATACACATATATACATCTACATATATATACATATATATACATATATATAAACATAAAATATATATACATATATATATATATATATATACATATATATATATGCATATATATATATACATATATATATACATATATATATACATATACACATATGTATATACATATATATATACATATATATATGGGAAAATGAAATAGGAAAACCAAAAAATGGATGTTTTTTATGTGAACATCAACGTTTCGTCTTTATTTATAAGACTTCATCAGGATGATAAAATAGAGAAAAAATGTCATGCAAGTACAAATACATGTAGGGAAGACATATTGGGAGGAAACATGAAATAAAATAAAATAAAATAATGGCCACTACTGGGAGGACGTCCGTACTTGTTGGAGAATAAAAATGAATGTTGAAAAAAATGAGTGGGGACGAAAGTGGAAAGATGGGGGTGAGCAAGGACTACTGTGGCTGGTAGTAAGAGAAAGAGGTGGGGGATGAGCAGGGATAAAGTGGATGGCAGAGAGGGAGTGGAGGAGAGGGAACAGGGAGGTGTTTGACCAGATGGCTGCGGTCAAGATTGAAGGGGAAAAGTAAGTTGGAATGTTTGTGTGTCGGGTGTATGCAGAGAAAAGGAGGATGGGTAGAGAAGGAGGGTGGCTGTGATTTTGGTGGATGGGCGAAAGTTATGGTCTTAGAGAGCGTTTTGAGAAAATGAGGCAATTTAAGAAGGGGGTATGGAAAAGTGAAGGTGTGGGAAGAAATAGTTGAGAGGGGGAATGGGTGAGGGGGAGAGGGAGGATTTGTTGTGATAGGGTATGAAATATTTGGAAAATGATAGCAATGAGTGAGGGAGTGAAGGGGTGGAGGAGGGAGGTAATTGAACGGGTGGGTATGGAATATTTGAAATATATGGAACATGAGAAAGTTTAGTTGGACTGCAGTGTTAAAAATGTGAGGGAAAAAAACGGAAAGAGTAAGGAGAAAGTGAAAGATTCATGGAGAAAAAAGGAAGGGAGTGATTAAGTGGAAAAGTGTCATAACGGTTAGAGATGAAAATAAATGTTATCTATGATCAGGCAAGAGTCTTTGTTCTGTAAGGATGATCTTGCTTATTAAGGGTGATAGGTTAAAGAAGCCATTTCGTTGCTTGATAGTGGTGGAGGCGGTGATGAGAGCAGTTTCCAATAATCTTCGCCGAGATTTGTTGTGGATGTATTTAGTGATTTTGGCTTGTTCAAATTTGAACGCATGACCATGTTCTAGTGCATGGGAGAAAAGTGAACTGAGAGGGTTGTTGTTTTTATGTCCCTTTTGTGTTCATTTAATCGTTTCTTTAATTCACGTTGTGTTTCTCCCACGTAAAATTGATGGCAGTCATATATATACATATATATACATATATACACATATATATATATATATGTATGTATATATATATGTGTATGTGTGTGTGTAAATTAATATATTTGGAAAATATATGCTATATACCCTGTTCTCACGACATTGTAAATGCATATTACATCAAATATCTACTTCATCCTTATGCAGAATACTCATTAACTAATACATTATCTCTCTATTCGATACAAAATGTTGGCGCTTGTTTAAGAAAAAATGTGACAGACACGTGTACACAAAAAATATAATGGCACCAATTATGTATTTGTGGCGAATTCGTAGAGTCAGGGAGAATCACACACTAACATTAACGGGGGATTTTAAGTTAGTTTGTCTTTAGTCAGTCATTATATCTCGGATAAAAAATGAATGCCTGTAAACTAACAGTTTGGATTCGTTTCCTTCAAGCATGTCGCCGACGCAACCTGAAATGCCCACGGGTTTCTCAGTATGTCGGCTCGGCTAACTGATGTGATCACGAGATTTTTGTCATGTTGACGAATTCATTCCTTGTGGCAACGGTGCATACCTCTGAGGCAGTTACGTCTTTTTATTTTTATCAAGAAAATTTAGTTATTTCTTCTAATGTTCATGTGTTATCGAATAGATTCAATTCAATTTTAAATTAATACACAATTAAGGAAAATTGTAGTCATGTGCATACAAGCGAATCCAACAAGAACTCTTGGTGTAATCTGATCCACTGCGAGAGTATATGGTTTCCTGCTCCGTATTGCTCTGTAAAGTGTCCCTCTGTTTTTTTTACGTCGAATGTTTACCAGACTAGATAATTATATCAACGACAGATAGTTTAATGAAAAGTCAGATTGGCAAGATTCATATAAACCAAAATTATCTGCCTTCGTTGATGGAATGTCTTTCTTTGGTCCACATCAGTAAGTGATTTCTGATCTGTAACGACTGATATGACGGCCGTACGTCGTTTTCTGAATTTTGTTATTCCGAATCATACAAGAACTTATGTTTTTTTTGTACAATTTGTCGGTAGTCACGCTCCGTAAGCTAACATATATTTCGCTTTTCCACTTGGGAAAATAGATGAGGACATTGATATCATTCTATGATTAGAAATTCGCTTTCGAATACAATACCAGCAGATCGCTTGGATAACACTGTCTGCTTCGTATATACATTTGAACTCACCAAATTAATCTCATTGGGAAAACAACTTGAAAATGCTTAAAAAACTATGAAAGATTTAAAAAAGTTTATTGAGGGAACAGGATTAAACATGCACATACACGGATATATATATATATATTTATATATATATATATATATATATATATATATATATATATATATATATATATATATAGTAGAGAATGGTTGTTTGCTTGAAGCATTGCTGGTATAGTAGTAGTAAGTTTTTGAAATGGTTGCCAGGTTCTACATCTGGCAGCCATTTTGTTTTGTAAGTTTATCTGCACAGTCGGGGAAATTTTTCTTCTGGTTTAATTATTTTTGACAAAGGGAAGTCTCTTTTCCCGAAATATTAAATAATGATTGATAATCAACCGGACATCACACAAACAGCTAAAAACACTCTTACTGTTATGTAAGATTTTAGGAAAAATAAATAGTAAGTCATATTTCGTATTCGATTTATTGTTTTTGTTCCTTACAACTTGCATCTTACCCGGAAGTTGCATTGCCCACAGCCTTTCAAAAACTTACTACTAATATATATATATATATATATATATATATATATATATATATATATATATATATATATATATATATGGGAGTTTGACTTGACTACTAGATAACATCTTGAGTGGCTTTTGTCTCTTTGTATAAGGGCTTGTCAAGACAACCTTACAGGAGCATACTTCACCCAACAAGTAAACCCTGACTAAATATTAAAAATAACATAGTATTCGAAGCCCTAATATGATCCCCTCGACATTGGCACGTACGCGGAATAAGGCACCTTTCTCAAGTAATGTTACTTCAAGTAAAAACACTTAGCTGAATACTCCACCAGACCAGATGAATTCTTGTCTTGTTATCCGGTAAGACCAAGAGGCCAAAAGAAAGATACAGTATAACATAACCAACTGGTCAATTGGGGAGATTAGAATATATTGTTCCTCACTTTTTTACTAACTCAACGTTTGAGAGATAAAAGAGACATTTAATAGAATATTCGAATATCTATGTATCTCACATCGAGATCAAGTGTTACCCCAGGTAGAGGACACTTGATTTATGAGAACTTCGACTGAAGTTAAATAAAACAAATATATATATTTCACATAATATATGTCTCACTTGTTTATATTAATACATTATCACTTCGCAAACTTATCTACATAAAATACTTGAATCATAATGTTAAAAGAAAAAAAAACATGTTATTATTGTAAAAACGAAATACAGACTTTTGCATCTAGTCACATAGATATACTAACAGTTGGTAATTTTGAAAGAATTATATTTAATATGAACGTAACGAATAGAAAAGCAAGAAGTCAATGTATATGAGAATTGATCAGTGTGTGTGGGGGGTGGATCGTAGCTTATTGAAAATTAAACACGTTCCTTCAATGAAAAAGCAAGAAAGGAACATAATAATAGTGGTTAACAAAACTGTCCTGCAAACACAACCAATGAAAACCGACATCATCAACATTTCTCACTTCTAGAGGATTGCTAAACATTTACTCAATAAATAAGATAATATTTCTAAACAGAAATATCTGTTCTATTGAAATTAATACAATCGTAAAATTAAAAAGCATAGTTAATTAATAGCGTACCTTATTTGCAGAGCAATACTAAAATTAGTTAACTTAACTGCTGATATGAGTACATAAACATTAGTATATAAAACATAGTGGATTACTATTCTGTAAATTTAACGTAACTAAGTTATTCATTTATATACTATTTGAAATACAACTACATAAACATTGTTTTTATTATAAAAAGAAATATCGGACACGATGGATGATATATTGAGTTGGACTTTGATTATTTGAATCAGAAAACAATTTAGTTTGCAAAATAATTAAAAAAATAAAATTAAAAGACAAATTCTAAAATGTCCTCCATTCTGTTCGTTATATTTGTATCTACCTATTTGTCTGTCACTCTTCCTTTTTTGCTTAATCTATTATCTTAAATAATATTAATCCTTGAGGGGAGATATGTCTTTTTTATAATTGACTATTTTAATATGTAATTTTATTGGTAGTTTAATACGTTTGCCTGTTGATAAGAATAGAGATTGACATAAGCGAGAGTCATAAAAAGCGTATGAAGAGAAACGGTGCTATAGAACGTACAGGGAGAACTGGTTAGCGTTATTGAGAGACAGTTAGTAATATAGTAATTTTAAAAGGTATTACAGCAAATTAAATAAAGAAGATTTTTAGGGTTTTTTTTAACGCACCCATGTCCACATATTGCTATAGACCTCCGCCTCACACGTCTGTAACTCTGATTTTAACGTGATTCATGTTGATACTGACAATTTCAGAATAATTTGAAAGCTTAAGAAGCTAAAATAAATATTTTCAGATAAAACCCCAGCCAAAGATAAGTGTTATATGGATGGATTCTGACTGAGATTACAGCAAGTATTTCCCCTTTGTCAGACACATCGGTCAGGAATTGTGAGGAATAAATGACAAAATAAGAGAAGCGAGAGTTAAGAGACTGCTTAAAGTAGGGGTTGGACGTAATGGGTGAACATTTCAGATTCATGCGAGTAGTATTTTTTTGTGTTCATTTATACATAAATAACACTAAACAATCAAACATTTTGAAAATTTTGCAACATTCAGAAGGTGCAGGTTAAAAATAGCTGTAAGGGCTCCACGGGACTCAAAATCCACCATTGTTCGGTGAAAAAGTGGTTTCATGCGACATTACAAGTCCTAAAACATCCTCAAAAGCTATGAATTGATATGGATGGTTAAATCTGATATGGTACTTTAATTTAGGACCATTTTCAGGCTGTGAAAGGATTTTCATGAATGTAAAATAGTCAAAAACTAGTGGCCTGCACCTTCTGAATTTTGCAAAATGTTCAAATGTTTGATTGTTTAGTGTTATTTATGTATAAATGAACACAAAAAAATACTACTCGGATGAATCTGAAATTTTCACCCATTACGTCCCACCCCTACTTAAAGTAAAAACAAGGTCCACATTCTACTGTACTTAGGTCAACTCTGTACTCTACTTATATATGTAGTTCTTTCTACTATCTCTCTCTCTCTTCCTCTGTATATATATATATATATATATATATATATATATATGTGTGACGTGCTGACCCATTGACCCCAAGCATACTCCTCTCATTGTTATATGTTTCTATTTCGCTCTCTATCTCTTGCGCTTATTCATTTTCAACTACAAGTTTATAGTATTACCACACCTTTCGCTATCAATATAGAAAAGAGAAAGAGTCAGAGGAGAGGAGGAGAGTGAAAAAAAGAAGGAGAAGAGGGATGAAAGAAGCGTCGATATAGGAAAAGTGATAATCCTCGCAATCTCTACGACTTATCCATTCGTAAAAGTCTCTAAGAATTTAAGTACAATCTGGTTACGTTATACATTAGAACGCTGCACAGAGAATGACCCACGCGGATTAGTCAAAACTATACTTGCAACTCATTCTACAAGAAACGGTTCTTTTTATGAGTGGCTTTATTCGGTTGATTCGGGCAAGAAAGAGGGGGGGGGAAGGATACGTGCAGAAAAGGGGGAAGGTGAGAGAGAAAAAGAGAGAAAATAAAATATACCAAAATAACTAACAAAAAAAGGAAGAGTTGCCGAGAAATTTCAAGGTTTGTTTGTTTAATGCGTTGCCGACAAAAGTTATGGCTAACAACGGCTAAACTTTTTAAATAGATATATCACGAACGAATATTCGTAAGATACGGCTTCCCACTGTGCGTGTTTAACGATGCATTGCCCGCCAACAAATTCGTGCAACGTTGATCTCAGCAAGAATATCTGTTGAAGAAATTCTACCCGCAATCTTCTACACACACCATGCATCCGCATCGCTCATCAACCAGTCACATGGAAAGTAAAACAAAGAAACAGCAGCATCAAAGAGATCAAACTCCAGATGAGACATTTCGCAGGCAAAACAACAATCAATCTAGTCGCACAGCTCAACTACGTTTCTGTAATTTGAGTTGCCCCACCCCTCTTTCTCACAGATGTGATGTTGCTAGTCTTGTACTTTCTAGAAATGCTTTTTATGACATGTCTTCTTCATAATTGCCTGATATATAACCTGCTACTTTTGGTTCATCTCACTTGACTTGTGGGTCTTGTTTGCTTCATCAATTCCCTGTTTTGATACCTCATTATAATACATATATATCTTCCAAAAACTGTAGGCGAGTAGAACTCGCTTATAAATAGTCGTTTTCCTCTTACACATAGCATTGGTCTTTTTAAGATTTACATCGTAGTCATAGCCTGTCTTTGCAATAAGCATATTTCGTTCTTGTTAACTTCCCACATCAATCGGCTTCCTGCATTGTCTGGAGCAATTTCCATTACAGAAACTGCTACTTATGATTACAAAGTTCCTCGTCACATAACACAAGCACTTGAGAGATTTTCTCACATAGAAACTCTCATCCTAACGAAAACGCAACCTGCATACACGCATTCGATAATTCTTACATGTGTGTATTATTTAGAATATTCGGATTACTATCCCTATCTTGGGTTTAATATACTTCACAATGTTTCGTTCGATGTAACCTCTGACATTCTTTAAGTGCATATTTTTTAACTTGGAATGTTTCTGTCAAACACTGGAAGCCACGTGTAATCTATGACAAAAACGTTCTTTAGTCTACGCGAGCAGATTGGTCTTGTTACATAAGCCATTATTAGGCAGATTAACGAGATCAATCGTCTCTTGTAGACTAAGTAATAGGTTCGATTGAAAGTTCTGTCTACGTTCGCTTGTTCGTTAAAAATACCACCCGCCCCTAAAAAACAATGCAACTATAGCAGCTTGGAGTATACATCGGCCGAAACCTTGTGATAAAAATAACAACCAAGATGAGAATAATAGTCTGAATTATCCAAATAATACAAATGACCAAACATCATCTGACAAATTTCGACACGACAGAAAACATATCGGTACTGATATCGATCCTGACCCAGTTTTCGTGAGGTTCGACTCGGAGGCGTTCGGCTGTCCTACGCAAACGCCCGAGAGTTGACGAGCCGATTTGTAGCAGACGACAATTTTGATACGGTGCTGCGTCCTATGATGATAATGTTTTGCTTGTTTTTGTTGTTGTTAGGTTTAGGGTTTAGGGTTAGGGTTTAGGGTTAGGGTTAGGGTTACAAATATTTATTTGACAACAGTAATTTCGATCTGTTTTGCTTGTTTTATTTGTTTTGTTGTTTAAAAAAATTATTGCAACTATAACTAAAAATTATAGGACGCAGCAACGTATCAAAATAAAAAAAAATTTCGCTATGTTTTGCTTGTTTTGGTTTTCTTTGTTGTTTCTTTTAGAAAATTTCTTGAAAATATAACTTACAATAACAGGACGCAGCACCGTATCAAAATTGTCGTCTGGTACCATTCGGCTCGTCAACACTCGGGCGTTTGCGTAGGACAGCCGAACGCTTCCGAGTCGAACCTCACGAAAACTGGGTCAGGATCGATATCAGTACCAACATATCTATATCAATAAACGTTACATTTTAACAACTGTATTATCTTGAGTCAATTAGTTTGTTTATCTCTACGATTTCGACGTTTATTCTATTCCGCTTGTCTTCTATTTTTCAAGACTTGTGAGAAGAGTTGGGTTTCGTTCACGGATCTGAAAGTAAAACGTAAACATTTATATGTCAAATATTCATGTGAAAAATGTCCGGACCGACAAAGTGCTATTTCAAACGCCAGCGTGACAAACCAACTGATATAAATACCGACCACCAGACATAGTTTCTAATGCAGGTACGTGGATGTGCCGAATACTTACTTATTCTCAATTCTTCACTAATTTATTTCAACGTTTAGCGATGAAAATTCAGTTTTAAACGTGGAAGTATCAGACCGAGGAACGCATAAAGTATTTATGGTGATGTGTAGACATATGCACGCATATTATTTTTTAATTGAGTTTGGGAAATCAATGGACCGACCATAGAACGCATATAATAATTGTATCCAAAGTCTAGACAGACAGACCTTATAACGGTAGGAGTCTCATGTATAAAATAAAATTCGTATGATTCGGCATGGTATTACTTTTGTGACGTATTATGTTGTGAACTTTAGTTTTCCTTATTTCAAATTAGAAACAGGTTTTCAGTTAGGGATCACATCACTATTACTTCATAGTATATTTTTGGTAACTTTCTGTTCCAATTTGCTAGCCGAACCTCACGCAGATAATTTTTATTATAATTTCAACGTGATACCTTATAAGAAAAATAAATCCACGGAAATCATCGATACTTTTTTTTTTAATATTTAAAATGTCTCTATAGATTTCGACAATATGGCCTGATTTTAATGTTTTTCCGATAAAAATATGCCTTTAATTTACTCTCAGTTTGAAGAAATGCTATTAATATTTTTCACATATACAGAACAAGATTGATAGTCTTTGTGATGAAGTAAATTCATTTGCTAATTTATTGTTATATTGTAGACAGGTTGAGAGTATGTATGCGTAGTAAATTGCATACTCTGTCGTCGTCGACGTCGTGATCGATCGATCGCGTGAGTGGCGGGCTAGAAACATTGAGGGGTCGACAACGCTCAAAGCTAACTTTTCTCGGCTAGAGTTGCAACATTATATAAATGAAGACCTCTTGCTTGCGGGACAAACAAAACTCAACTATCGTTATTTCCAATCAATAACCAAACTGAGATGTTTTTTAACATTCAGAAATTGAGTTATGCATGCAAATTCTCATATAAGTCTATTTTTTATGTTTACTTCAATTTGCTTCCAAACGGATTATCTTACTTATATTTTTTTTTACGTATTTTCTTTCATATATTTCACAATTGTATCCCCTGCTTATTTTCTAAAATATTTTTTCTTGAATCATTACAAGGAATATTATATATTTTGATATATTTTAAACTGAATTACAAATTACTAATTTTAAGAAATTAAAATAAATTCCATTCGATATTATATTAAAACCAAAATAGTTCTTATTAAATTTGTAATGACAGATGTTATAATAAAAATGATATGACGATATTGTTTCTGAAGTGGTATTCTATTTTTAACCAATATTAAAAAAGTTGGTATTCTCTTCTTAACTGGTATTCGATAAACATTTCCTTGTGTTCGATATTAGCGAAACTAGAAACTGGTTAATATATTAGTCTAAATGCAGTGTGCACTGCTAATATATTAGTTATAATGCATTGTGCACTGCTAATATATTAGTTTAAATGCATTGTGCACTGCTAATATATTAGTTTAAATGCATTGTGCACTGCTAATATATTAGTTTAAATACATTGTGCACTGCTAATATATTAGTTTAAATGCATTGTGCACTGCTAATATATTAGTTTAAATGCATTGTGCACAGCTAATATATTAGTTTAAATGCATTGTGCACTGCTAATATATTAGTTTAAATACATTGTGCACTGCTAATATATTAGTTTAAATGCATTGTGCACAGCTAATATATTAGTTTAAATGCATTGTGCACTGCTAATATATTAGTTTAAATGCATTGTGCACTGCTAATATATTAGTTTAAATGCATTGTGCACAGCTAATATATTAGTTTAAATGCATTGTGCACTGCTAATATATTAGTTTAAATGCATTGTGCACAGCTAATATATTAGTTTAAATGCATTGTGCACTGCTAATATATTAGTTTAAATGCATTGTGCACTACTAAATCAAAAACAAAAGGTATTGTAGACAGGGGCTTAGCACGGATAAACCCGTTGACCTTCAGGAATGATAAGCTTACTGTAAATGTTATCAAATGACTTTTGAGAGCTTGACCGTGGAGGAAAATTGTATACCGGCAAGCCAAACGTTTGAATTCGCCTCGCAGATTTTAAAACGGCCTCACATGAATTATTTCCCTTATGTCTCTGTTCTCTTTAGTCAACCGTCATTTCTTTTGTTGGCAGCAGTTGACAATCGATGTGCGATCGATTAAATAAAAGTGTCGCTTTCAACCGAACCTGTATTGTATAATTTAGTTAAATAAATAATGACAGAACTATAAGATTGCGTTTCGGAATTGTTTAAATGAGGGTTGATAATTTGTAGAATTTGGTATATTCGGACTACTATTCTTATATTGGGTGTTTTTATGTAACCTCCGAACTTCTTTCGGTGTACCTTGTCGAACTCGGAATTTCGAACGGAACCCTGTTTTTAAATCTGCGGGGGTAGCATGCTCTCGTTCCATCTGCCATGACTGTAAAGAAGTCTTCAGTAATTCTTCGTATCGCTTAGACTGAGGATTGAACCTTCAACCTTCAGATGACTGTCACTTAGACCTGAATTTTTCTTAGTATTATATCCACTGCGCCACAGTTACTTGCGGACAATTCTATTATAGATATTGGAGCCTTAAACTTATTCTTGTTTTTGATCTAACTACTTATAACTATGGATCACTACTTATCTATTATTTATAATTATAGGTTCCCATATTGTATTGAATTCCATACTAGGTCTGCTTCAGTAATTCGCAATTCTTTGTATCGCCCGCACTAAAAAGTTCAGGTTCGACAGAAAGATTCCCGAGTTCGACAAGGTACACGTGAAGAAGGTCGAAGGTTACATCGGCCGAAACGTTGTGATAAAAACACCCAAGATGAGAACAATAGTCCGAATATACAAAACTCTGTGTTGAGTATTGATTTACTCCTCTCCAGGAGTTAGGCACAAGGCCAGTTTTTATCTTACTCCCACAAGTAAGATCTGATCCAAGGTCGGGTCGGGAAAGTGGGGTTTAAAAATTGCTTGGGCAGCCCTGTCGGCATTCCCCGGTAGAGGCGCCTAAGACAGTAAGAAAAAAATGTAATCCTCCCCAAAGAGGGGAGGCAAAGCCTGGGAGGGTGGACTTCCTAGAACTGCACAGGACAGACCCATTGACCGGCGTAAGTCAAGCCCCGAAGGCTAAGACAATACCAGTATGGGGTGCAGTATCCATCGGAACAGATACTACACGTTGATCTTTTGTTGAGTCTGTCTTCAGTTCAGTAGAATAACAACCCACACTTACGCAGATATAAATACGCATCCTGGCTTTCGCAGGTAGCATCATCTTTCGGTGAAAATGAAATTTCGTGTCAGTTACACAATTATTTGTTCATCTGTCGCTGACGCGTACCTTATATTGTATAAATAAATACAAATACTTGATAAAATTACGGACAGAAGTTGGTTGTGTACTAAACGAATTCTCTTGTTGTTTTCATTGATACGTTTTAATTAAGTCTTACAGATAAGAGACATTTTCGTATGTGAAAATGAATGAATCTGCTGGGTTTGTGAAACACGTTGAAATTACATGCAATCTCTCTTGTCGGCCAGACGAACGTCAGTAGGCAATTATATCCAGTTAACGCGAACAAATACACAAACCCGTTTGCGTCTTATTCATTTTGTTGAAATGATATTAGTTTGTTGTCGCCCGCCTGATTAGATTAAGTTTTATCAGATACTAAAATACTTTCTCACCTATCATAATTGAAACCAATGACAAATGTCTGGAAAGCAATTTTTAAAAAGTAAAATATTAGTGTGTTCCAAACACACACACACACAGATATATATATATATATATATATATATATATATATATATATATATATATATATACATATGTGTGTGTGTGCAGCCTTTTTTCTTTGAAAAAGAAATCATTAAATATGACGTCAAAATTTTATCTGTATATGTTTGTTTATATCCTTACTAATCTTTATATGTTTATCCTGGCTTAGAGTAGACACTGACCGATGTATCTGCCGTATTTGTGTATATCTCTCGTACTTTAGGTCCACCTGGATGCATCTTCAGGAGTTGTTATCTTGTAAAGAACGTGGTTTAAAGATGTTCATTGATTGTTTTGCGGAAATCACGTGTAGGCCACATTATAAATAAGGTAGTGTGTTGATATTTCATGGCAATTCACAGAAACAAACAGAAACATATACGTAGGTCTCACCACCACAAACCTGTCGACAATGTTAACTATGCACTCATCCAACAACATTGCTTTCGCCTCACGATAAACAAATCAATGATTTTGTCCCCGCTCTCAATTCTGAAAACTCCTTGTAGAAACTATTTCTACTTTAGAACATACAACTAAAAAAATACATAGATTAGAAACTTTGCATATTAAAACAAAATGTACTCCACCAACAAAATTAATTGCAATAATAGTGAAAAAAACCTTAGCACTTGTATATTATGTATACTAGAACCAACAACTTTACGGATTTTTTGTAACTTTCTCACTTGCTTAAGTTTGACCAAATCTATTTTATGACTTATGAATAAGTGTTAAACTCGTTCACAAGAATCACGTTGAAACCCGATTTGAATTCTGTTCTTCAATTCGTTTTGGTCAACTGAAATAACTTCAAGATATTCAAGGTTTTATTAACATTGCCAACATTAGCAAACCAACTGTCGTTGTGTTTCTTCTACAGACTTCTACAGTATTTATATATATTCCATGAAAAATGCCAGTATACTGAAATCATATGCCCTTAATAGGCTTAAGATAAAAAGTCATATACACATAATGTACAAAAGCAAGGAAATTGCCAAATTTTTACACTTTTATTGTATTACTTAAGGGTATGACTACATATCAACCAAACCATTTCATTATCACATCACTACAGTATAAATCTCTATGCATGAGTGGATGAAGTGTGTGAGGTGCGCTGAAGAAAAAATCCTACCAGTAACATACATAGCCCTGTTGTGCTCGCATACCCTTAATGACAATAAAAGTGTAAAAATTTGGGAATTCCCTTGCTTTTGTACATTTAGTGTATATGAATTTTCATATTAACCCTATTAAGGGCATATGATTTCAGTATACTGGCATTTTTCATGGAATGTCACTACTTTTTTAAAGGCTAAGCCTCAATACAATGCCTTCTCATAACTGATATAGTTGGTAGTTTGACTAATCAAGGTATGTGGTAAATTGAAATTAAAATGCAATCAACTAGACACTAGAACCTCTATCTTTGCCAAAAATCAGCTGAATCCATCAAATGGTCGACAAGATATAGAATAAAGTATATGAATACTGGTCCTTTTAAAGGTTTTTTGGAATTTTCTGGAAAACTAAGGTATATGGTAAACTGAAATTAAAATGCCATCAACTAGACACTAGAACATCTATCTCTGCCAAAAATCAGCTGAATCCATTAAAGAGTTGATGAGATACAGGGTGGAACATACGTACGTACGTACCTACGTACACACAGATAACATGATTTCATGATTGAACTTTCTGGATCTCTGGGTTGCCTTGACTAATGATGCTGAAATTCTACACACTTATAGAACCTATCAAATAAAAATTTTGTGCAAAGTTTTAACTAATTTGGTTTATTGGTTTTTGAGTTATGATTGATCAAAGAAATTAGATTTCCAGTATAGGCCATTCGTGTAGTATATTAAGGGATAGAGCGCTCGTGGTGAGTTGATTCTGTTCAATGTTACTTTTACTATATGATAGCAAGTATATCATCTGAATTTATTACTTAGCAGTTTTGACGTCTCTTTGACTAAAAGCCCAGCCAAAGATTGATAGTTTACTATACTAAAGTTCATGGATGATCGATTCCTACATAATGTATAAACAGTATTTTCGAATTGCTTTTTTAACAAGCACCTCCAATTCTGGACTTTTTAAATTTGATATGACTAAACATCCACAAATCAATAAGGATAATTATGTTGTCACAGTAATAAGACAAAATAATATTTAGAGTAAGTCTAATTTAAAACAAGGTAGGTAAATTATTATCTTTAAAATAGTAGAGAATTATTTTAAATAATAAAATATTCACTCATTATAAATTTTTAAGTTATAAATTATAAGCATAGGGTGTTGTTTTTATACACGGTGTGTCAGTATGAACCTAATCTTTTAGTTATCTTCCTCCCACAGCGGTAAGATGTGACACAAGGTCAGGAGAGTGGAATTTCAAAAGCTAGCGCCCTAGAGAATGAAGAGCGCTCTGGCCTACAAAAAATGTCTGGGCAGCCCCATTGGCATTCCCCGGTAAGGGCGCTTCAAGCGATAAGCAATAAACTAACCCCTTTTTAAAGGGTGAGAAGGCAAAACCAGGGAGGGTGGACCTCCTCATACTGCACAGGACAACCCCAGAAACCGGTGGAATCAAGGCCCGGAGGCCAAGACGGTACCGGTCTGTGAGATGTAGTATCCATCAGAACAGATACAACACTTTGATCTTAGCCAATATTTATTTACTCCTCTGCAGGAGTTAGGCACACGGCCAGTTTTTATCTTACTCCCACAAGTGGGGTTTAAAAATTGCCTGGACAGCCCCGTCGGCATTCCCCGCTAGGGGCGCCTCAGGCCGTAAGCAATAAACTTACTCCTCCCCAAATAGGGGGGGGGCGAAGCCTGGGAGGGTGAACGTCCTAGAACTGCACAGGACAGACCCATAGACCGGCGTAAATCAAGCCCCGAAGGCCAAGACAATACCGGTCTATGGGGTGCAGTATCCATCGGAACAGATACTACACTTTGATCTTAGCCAATAGGCGTTATTTAACCCCAATAGGAATATGTGACACAAGGTCGGAAAGTGGGATTTGAAAAGCCAGCGCTCGAGAAGGTGAGCACTATGGCCATTAAAAATTGCCTGGGCAGCCCCGTCGGCATTCCCCGGTAGGGGCGCCTCAGACAGTAAGCAATTAACTTACTCCTCCCCAAAGAGGGGAGGTAAAGCCTGGGAGGGTGGACCTCCTAGAACTGCACAGGACAGACCCATAGACCGGCGTAAATCAAGCCCCGAAGGCCAAGACAATACAAGTCTATGGGGTGCAGTATCCATCGGAACAGATACTACACTTTGATCTTAGCCAATAGGCCGGTATTTAACGCCTACCCACAATAGGAGTATGTGACACAAGGTCGGAAAGTGGGATTTGAAAAGCCAGCGCTCGAGAAGGTGAGCGCTCTGGCCATTAAAAATTGCCTGGGCAGCCCCGTCGGCATTCCCCGGTAGGGGCGCCTCAGGCAGTAAGCAATTAACTTACTCCTCCCCAAAGAGGGAAGGTAAAGCCTGTGAAGGTGGACCTCCTAGAACTGCTCAGGACAGATCAGACCTATAGACCGGCGGAAATCAAGCCCCGAAGGCCAAGACAATACCGATCTATGAAGTGCAGTATCCATCGGAACAGATACTACACTTTGATCTTAGCCAATAGGCCAAGAATGAATGACACCGTCAATATAAATGATAGTACTCTGTACAGGGATAATATTAAATAGGCTACTATTTTCAAAACCATTCAATGAAAGGCATGATCAACAGTATAGATTTAAAGGTTTCCCCATGAATACCTGGTTTTGTGACGAAGCTCACTTCTGTTTGCCAGCAAAAAGGTGTTTTGTGTTATGAAGGTGTGTTTTGTGTTATGAAGCGACAGTTGATGTCCTTCAGAAGCCACTGCATTCTGAATTATATCGCGTTCGTCGCCATCTCGGAATATTAGATCCGTTCATCGTTGTAGTGTGAGAAGGAAGTGTACGAGACATTGACGGGCAATAATCAGCGTTGCGTTGTATAGCTTAACAGTTACAGAGTAGATATGCTTCCAGTCCTAGCACGTGGCGAGAGGGGCAATTGTCTCAATAAGATAGAGCAACTCTCCATAACTATAGAGTAGCTGGATAGTCGCATTGCAGATCGACTCGTAATCAGTGGCCGAATTTGAGAATAGTCACCACATTCTTCCAGAGTTCCTTGTTGTTTATCTTAAAGAATGTGCGTACCAGAAGAATGTCTTAAGAATTGCAGAACAAAACATAGAAATGTCTCGCGACATCCGTGGCATAATATTAAAAGAGTGTACCAGAGTAATCGACAACTTCGCTCGACGACTTGAATTGTACTATTAATACCGATGTGTAAAACTAGAACATGTCATGCAAAATGTTAATTTTATAACAAGAGATGTTAAATGATAACTAATAATTATTGCTTTCACGAATTTTTTTTTTTTTTTACTATCTGGCCTGGCTGTTTCATAAGTTATTCTTGTTGATGAGACAGGTTTACCGTGGGACACATTATAGAAATACAGATAGTTGCATTATGGTAAACTTGTTTTTAATCCTTTTTGAAATTACCTTTCTCATATTTCGGAGATTCTTTAAATGTGTTGTTTGTATGATCAACTGCTTGCCGGATATTAGAGATAGCTATATTGTAGTACCGTCTCTATTCATCTAACTTAGTTGGCTTTATATAATGAAGTGAAAGGGTCACTAGAGTTCCATATAAAAATGACAATATCTTCTCTACAATGTTATCAACTTAATGTAACAGCTTCATTAATACAAACACAAAACGTAAGACAAGTTGATTCGGCAGGCAGGCTTTAGAAATAGAAAGATTATTGAGTTCTCATCTGGAAACGCCATGGCAAAGAACGAGAACAGTTGTTTTTTTTATCGTCAGGTCTTCCCGGCGTCTGTCCAGGGACTGTTCGTTTTTAGCCTAAAACTAATGCTTGGCGGAAATGATGGGAAAATCGGAACATTCGCAGAAGTGTTCTTATTTCCAGATGTATTCATATGCGAGTTTTATAATGCCTGTTTTAGGCAACCGAACCACAAACAAATCACTACGCAGGATATTACGTGTAAATACAAAAGAAAAGAAGATATCAGTGATGTGACAGCTACATGTTCAATAATTCCATTTTTATATTTTGCCTGATTCGAGTTTGAAAATTACTTTTTTTATATACGTTTTCTGTATAGCTTTGAATTTTTATGTTTGTTTCACTTCATTTCAGTATACCGTTTTTTCACCAAATTATTTCTCTCATGAGATTTAAAAGTTGAATTGCATTATTATGGTATAATAAAATTACTAATTGGATCAAATTCTCATGAAAAGAAATCAAATCAAATCAAGTTTAAGATAATATTTTGTAATT
Source organism: Sepiola atlantica (assembly GCA_963556195.1). NCBI lineage: Eukaryota > Metazoa > Mollusca > Cephalopoda > Sepiida > Sepiolidae > Sepiola > Sepiola atlantica. Next base: position 3,840,213 of record OY744543.1, on the reverse strand, counting down.
TTGATTTATAAAATAATTGAATGTAAAGAGATACAATCTTTTAATAGGTGAAGGTTTATACGAATTTCTCATTGATTATATTTCTCCCAATTTCGAAGAGTCAAAAACTAATTCATCTTTTTTTCTCAATTATTAGCAAAATATTAAATTGACTGAATGGATTATGAAGACACTGAACGAGGTGGAGATTTTCATAATTAAATTATGTTTTTAATAATATCTCTTACTCAAATCCGTATTATTTTCCATTATTGTTTATTATTTCAATACAAGAGCGATTTAAATCAAATGAAAATACGAATGTGGAAGTCACGTAGACGGGAAAAAAAAGAGAAAAAAACACTAGGTTTGTTTATAGAGATTATATTCTGTTTATTTTAATAAGTTAACATTTAAATCTCAGATGGTTTTTAACAAAACATCGGTTCAGTTTGAATGAAGTAGGAATTCTGACAGTCAGTGTAATTTAATTACATCAAGATTTCTACAGAATACTTTTAATGTGTATACTTTCATTTCGTATAAATCAGATGATTCTATTGTTGGCATTGGTTTCCCCGATATTTTTCTAGTTATGATCATTTCTAGAAAGACATCGAGTACTTACAGTACTTACGTGAATGTTGTCGTAATCCTAAGTGATTTTTTTTATGTGAAACGAACTGGATTCGAACTTGGCACGCCTAGGTGTTCAGTTTGTATCGTGAACTACTAGTCCATTGTTACCTCCCATAATTGTATTAATATAGACATTATTTTCGATTTATTTGGATTTATATGGATTCGAACTTTGCACTAGGCTATCGTAACCTCCCATAATTGTATTAATATCTATATATTAATACGATAGCGTGTGTGTTCGTGTGTCACGCTTCCGGCAAAAGCTCTGCGCATGCGTGCCGCTCCTAGATTTTTAAAAACATTCAACCCGCCTAATTTTCGTAACATTTTAAAGTATTTCCCTTTGGCGCAGCGGTTAGCGACGTAGTATTTTTGACTTCGGCCCGACTGGTTTATAGTAAGATCCCAACCAACCTCTAAGATTTTTTATCTACATTTTTTTATCACCTGGTTAAAAATTACTCTTTTGTGTTGCTTAAAACTTTAAACTATTTTTTGTTTTTTTATTTTGGCGTTTTTAAGGGCATTGTCCATTTAATTACGTTAACTGCTTAAAAAGTAGGGTATCATTGGTATTTCTTAAAACGTGAAAACAATTTATTTCCTTTCTTTTGGTTATAGAGAGGGCCAGTATTATTATTTTTTTGTTTTTTTTTTGAACGGATGGCATATCATCCTTTTTTAGTAGATATGCGCAGTGTCTATTTCGTGTAATTTACACGGGTTCTGCTAGTAGAAATTATTTTTGATTTATTTTAATAAGTTAACATTAAACTACCCGGATGGAATTAAACAAACTATCGATTCAGTGTAAATGATCTAGACATTCTGAGAGTCAGTGTATTTCTTCTAATCCACGATGTCTACAGAATTCCTTACATTTGTGCGCGGCAAGAGAAAAGGCGCCATTAAATAGAAGAACGTATACTATACTTTATTTTGAGTCGATTATCGGCGGGATGTTTATCACCAACACACAAACATCATTTCTTTCGTGTAACTGATTTTATTTTTAACACTGACATTAATTGATCAGTTCTATTGAATATATATTCTTGCGTTTTATTTTTCTGACAACACCCGGGGGGTTCGAGGGCGGGGCCGGTGGCTTATATGGAGCATTGATTCATACCATCGCATCGAAATGTCTAATAAACAGTGAAATTTATTGGAATCCTTAAGAAGCTGACGAGGCAGAAATGCGCACCATCTCTTGATTTCATTATCCCGAGAAGCGGATATTGAATCGGTTTGGCTTCCCTCCGCCGTCTCGAACCTGACAAAATGGCCAAATAAGATTAAGTTGATATCGCACAGTTTATAATTCTTTTAAATTCAATTTAAGTTTCGCTCCCACAGTTTGCAGTTGCATCTTTATGCCATGTTCTGTCCGTTGGTCACACGGTCGACCGTTCACGTTTACGTATGAAATAACACTAGCATCGGTATTCCGCAAGTTGATCGGACACATCTTGTGTTGTGTAATCGTAAGTTTCTCTGTAAAAGGCTCCATGTTTCGTTATCTTTAAGTTAGAAATAGAATTGTTTATCGTTGAAAGCGTATATTGAATGTATATATCTTAAACAAGATGCGTAAAAGCGTATCGATCAGAAGTGTTATCGATTGGTCAATCAGTTGTATTTAAGTTTAAAATAGTACTAGTTGACATGTGACACGTTTGCTCACCTATTTAAATTGACTTAAATTGTTTGAATGAAGTAAAAAATAGTTTGCAAAGTAAATTAAATATAACAAATAAAAAGTTTGTTTTATTTTTGAAAAATATACGTTGTTTCTCTCGAAATGATGAAAGTCTCTACCATTTCGGACCTTTAAATATTAAACAGCCAGCACACCAATTTTACAATCTTCTGTCTTTATATTCAAATTTTGAAATATAAATGAATTGATCTGAGATTTACCGTCTCTTGTCATTTATTTTTTATTCATCCTTATTCAACCTTCCGATTTTCAACAATGCATTGCTCCTGCCTCGGAATTATCACCTTCATATTTACAAACACACACATATATATATATATATATATATATATATATATATATATATATATATATATATATATATATATATATATATATATATATATATATATATATATATATTCTCATAGCATATTTGTCAGTGTCCTATAATGTTTGCTTTTGAAATATCACGTTTAGCTTGAAGCGTTCACACTGAATAGGCGCATCTGATTTGCGTGGGGCAAGAGAGTATTTGGCACTTCTGCATTTTAGCAGTAACTTACTGTGATCAGAAATCGTAATTGAAGAGTTCCATTCATTCAACCCAGTCAACCGGAAGTGCCAGACTGAATTTGATTTTCGTTTTAAATTATAAATTTTCGTTTTAAAAGATCACTGTTGACTATTTTGATAAAATTTTAATTCATACAATAATAAATCACTGATTAAAATACCTGACTGTTCATTTAAATGATAAATTCTCGTTTTAAAAATCGCTGTTGACTATTTTGAGAAATTGATACAATAAAAAAAAACACATTTTTATTCTTTTTATAATTTTTTACATTATTAAATAAAATATTTTCATATTCAATAACGATACATTGTTCGCTGTTATTATTGTCATTTTAGATAAAACATCTAATTCTGTTACTTCCGGTTAGTTGTCTGTCCCTGCCTTCAAAAGAGGAAAGCAAATCACGTTCGAGTGACGGCTAAAATGCAGAAGTGCCGAATATTTATACAAATTCATCGGTTTGTTTGTAACACTTTAGATGTGTTGTCAGTCTATCACACTTAACTTTGAATTGCAATTTTCGTTTGTATGCAGTGCATAAGTTTAAAAACAAATACGTTTCGTTCTGTAAATCTTAATTTAAAGATATCATTGTTATTACTAACACTGTGGTGTGTAATGAACACATCTGGAATTCTGTTTGTTTTTATATATACGTCCTCTTCCTTGCTTTTTTCAATCCACTCTTAAACCAATATGAAATCTCTTCAAAATATTCACCATTCACACTAAATCTTTCGAGGATTCTCAAAATAATCCATTATTGACATTTGATAGATTTGATTTTTTTCGTGTATTTCTTAAAGATATTTGTTTTTCTCGCAATTTCGATCTAGAAACGACAACATTTCGATATTTTGGTTTTCGATATTTTCGACTTTTTTTTCGGGTGGTGGGCAAGATTATCTCGATTACGTTTAAAATTGAATGGACGCATCTTCACTGAAATGCGCTTAGACATCTAATTTAAAGGTTCTGTCCGTTGGTTTATCAGTCGCATACGCTACAGTTGGCTCATTTTGTTATCGTATTTGAAATCGAAAACTGACTGATTTATTGTTTCAAATTACTCTACAAGTGACAAGTATGCACGCTCACTTGAAATATGATTGCTAGGACGAGTTAATGTTTTATATATAAGGTTTTAATTAAATGTTCCGACAAATAGCATGGGGAAGGTTTTAATTGATTAAACCATATCTCATCAAATAATGTTGTCTCTATCACCATTGTGGCGGAATATGAATTCCACGGTTATTATACAATTGAGTTAGTTTTCCTAACGGAAAACTTCTGCAACTTTTTCAGCATCATCTATATTCATAAATGAACTCTGGCTCGAAAAAGTTGTCATTTTCTGGCCTCTCAAACTTCTTCTTGCTCTCTTTAGGTAGTGTGTGTTGGCATCTTGTTATCCTGTGAAAATGCCCCGCTTTGATTGAGCACTTGGATAACACACATCAAATAATCGTCGTAGCATGAAGATTGTCTTCATATTTCGGTTGATAGTGTGAATGATATGATGCAAATCCTCTGTACTGAGTCCATTTTCCCCTATTCTTCTTTCCGAGATTCTGATAATTATTCCTATTACCCATAAACTTATTCCTAATAGTGATTACAGCGGTGTTATGTTATTTAGTCACTAGAAATTACAACACAGCCACTACTAGTGATCCATCATAAATAAAAACATTTAGTCTTTCTGGAGTGTAAGTGACAACTTTCACAATAGTTTCACTAATATTCGGTTCTTACTATTACCATTGCAAAACAATTTGCGTTTACAAAGTAATGATTTAACACGTAAATCTCGCTAATAATGTAAGGATATGTCGTTTTTAGACTATTTAAAAAGCTTTAAAACTGTCCTATATGCAACATTTTCAAAAAGTCGAAATGTTTTAAAGAGTTACTACGAAATATATTTAAACTAATATTCACAGTTCTTTTTAGTTTTGTTCGAGAGTCAGATTGGTGCGTATCTTAACTCACGTATGCACATTTGTAAGTGGATCTTAAAGTGTGACGTGTTTCTACACTTTGCATTATTGGTGTGTTTGTTTCAAACATTATACGCTCATTCATCTCTTACGTGTATCTGCTGTTTTCTGTTCATTCTTTCTTCTTACATATTAAGTGTTCTATATAATGTACGTCTGTGCCGTGTTTTTATTTATCTTCTGTGGCAGAAAAATCTCAACGACGGTCGAAAACGCCCAAGAAACTCTTTTTAGTAGACACCGGAACAACACTCGCAAGGGACTCTGGATTAGTGCACACCGCCTTCTTCTCCAACGTCTTCTTCTT
>OY744543.1:3812500-3830000 GCA_963556195.1 Sepiola atlantica | reverse complement strand
GCGCACGACACTGAAACCATAATACAGCGCACGACACTGAAACCATCATACAGCGCACGACACTGAAACCATCATACAGCGCACAACACAAAAACCATAATACAGCGCACGACACTGAAACCATCATGCAGCGCACGACACTAAAACCATAATACAGCGCACGACACTGAAACCATCATACAGCGGACGACACTGAAACCATCATACAGCGCACGACACTGAAACCATCATACAGCGCACGACACTGAAACCATCATACAGCGCACGACACTGAAACCATCATACAGCGCACGACACTGAAACCATCATACAGCGCACGACACTGAAACCATAATACAGCGCACGAATCTGGAACCATCATACAGCGCACGACACTGAAATAATAATACAGCGCACGAAACTGGAACCATCATACAGCGCACGACACTGAAATAATAATACAGCGCACAATCCTGAAACCATCATACAACGCACGACACTGAAACCATCATACAACGCACGACACTGAAACCATCATACAGCGCACGACACTGGAACCATCATACAACGCACGACACTGACACAATCATACAGCGGACGACACTGAAACCATCATACAACGCACGACCTTGAAACAATAATACAGCGCACGACACTGAAACCATCATACAACGCACGACACTGGAACCATCATACAACGCACGACACTGGAACCATCATACAACGCACGACACTGACACAATCATACAACGCACGAAACTGGAACCATCATACAGCGCACGACACTGAAATAATAATACAGCGCACAATCCTGAAACCATCATACAACGCACGACACTGAAACCATCATACAACGCACGACACTGAAACTATCATACAACGCACGACACTGAAACCATCATACAGCGCACGACACTGGAACCATCATACAACGCACGACACTGACACAATCATTCAGCGGACGACACTGAAACAATCATACAACGCACGACACTGAAACAATAATACAGCGCACGACACTGAAACCATCATACAGCGCACGACACTGAAATCATCATACAACGCACGACACTGAAACCATCATACAGCGCACGACACTGAAACAATCATAAAACGCACGACACTGAAACAATAATACAGCGCACGACACTGAAACCATAATACAGCGCACTACACTGGAACCATCATACAACGCACGACACTGAAACCATCATACAACGCACGACACTGAAACCATCATACAACGCACGACACTGAAACCATCATAAAACGCACGACACTGAAACAATAATACAGCGCACGACACTGAAACCATCATACAACGCACGACACTGAAACCATCATACAACGCACGACACTGAAACCATCATACAACGCACGACACTGAAACCATCATACAACGCACGACACTGAAACCATCATACAACGCACGACACTGAAACCATCATACAACGCACGACACTGAAACCATCATACAACGCACAACACTGAAACCATCATACAACGCACGACACTGAAACCATCATACAACGCACGACACTGAAACCATCATACAACGCACAACACTGAAACCATCATACAACGCACGACACTGAAACCATCATACAACGCACGACACTGAAACCATCATACAACGCACAACACTGAAACCATCATACAACGCACGACACTGAAACCATCATACAACGCACGACACTGAAACCATCATACAACGCACGACACTGAAACCATCATACAACGCACGACACTGAAACCATCATACAACGCACGACACTGAAACCATCATACAACGCACAACACTGAAACCATCATACAACGCACGACACTGAAACCATCATACAACGCACGACACTGAAACCATCATACAACGCACAACACTGAAACCATCATACAACGCACGACACTGAAACCATCATACAACGCACGACACTGAAACCATCATACAACGCACAACACTGAAACCATCATACAACGCACGACACTGAAACCATCATACAACGCACGACACTGAAACCATCATACAACGCACGACACTGAAACCATCATACAACGCACGACACTGAAACCATCATACAACGCACGACACTGAAACCATCATACAACGCACGACACTGAAACCATCATACAACGCACGACACTGAAACCATCATACAACGCACGACACTGAAACCATCATACAACGCACGACACTGAAACCATCATACAACGCACGACACTGAAACCATCATACAACGCACAACACTGAAACCATCATACAGCGCACGACACTGAAACCATAATACAGCGCACGACACTGGAACCATCATACAACGCACGACACTGAAACCATCATACAACGCACGACACTGAAACCATCATACAGCGCACGACACTGAAACCATCATACAGCGCACGGCACTGAAACCATCATACAGCGCACGACACTGAAACCATCATACAGCGCACGACACTGAGTAGAACAGCTGAAATTGTAAGAAAATCATCAACTGTCGAAACTAACCCACATAACCAGGTAACACCTGCGAACCACAGGTAAATTAATTTAAAAAATATAACAAAATATGCTAAATAAAACGTACACGAATTCAAAAGGTATCTAACTGCAATAAAAAAAAATTGATTGCACACAAAATAGCCTTGAATTGTCGAGCAGAATGGAATGACCGATTTGGAAGAGAGACTATTCAGACCCCTAATTTTAAATTTATTATATAAATGTTTATATCGTTCATATAACTTAAATTCCCTTCTTGAATGTGTTAATGTCAGGTGGCCTAATGGGTACAAAGCTTGCTTACAGAGTCTAGGTTTATTCAGTGACAAGGGCTCGAGCCGTGTGACCGTCTGAGATTATCATCCATGCACTGATGAGAGCGAAAGCTTGAAACCCGAGCGTATGTAGGTAAAATAATTTAATAGTAGCTATTTAAAATAAATATATATATATATATATATATATATATATATATATATATATATATATATAACACTAATCCTTAATCCTTTATATATATATATATATATATATATATATATATATATATATATATAGAGAGAGAGAGAGAGAGAGAGAGAGAGAGAGATTAAGGATTAGTGTAACTCCTTGCATCTGAACTTTCGATGTAATAAAATTTGTATCAATTTTAGGTAATTTTGTGCAATTTTTTATCTTCATCTTTCCTTCTTTAAATTGATTGCTCTACTCAACGTATTGAGCTTTACTTTATCACGATAGATCACTTTAACAATACTTCACTTATCGTTAATTCTATTATATATATATATATATATATATATATATATATGTATATATATATATAGCGGAGTATCGGTTCGAGTTGAATTTTTTATAGTTCAATCTTTTTTCGCCAACAGATGTTCTGATAAAAACAGTTTTCCTTTTTTGTTATCTCACACCGATATGTTAGGTAAGCGGTATTTTAATTTGATGGCAAAAACCTTCAAATCTAGATCTTTATTTTGTTTTTCATTCTTGATTAATCCCTGGCTCGTCTTATAATCATTAAAACAGACCAGATGGCCTATCATGACGACGGATGGTTGATAAGCAGTTTCCTTCCTTACTTTCAGTCGAGTGAACAAGTTTTTGTAATGCCTCTCGTCTTTGTTAGTGGGGTATGTTTGCTCGTCTTCAGACCAAATATGGTCTTTTTTTCGAAATATTTCTTTCGCTTTCTTGGTGTTTCTATAGCCACTGTTTAGATGATATTAATACCTGATTTTCTCAATTGTTTAATTTTTTTTCTTTATATGTAGCTGTATTACATTCGGCTTTTAATAAACAAATAAATGTTGAATGCCTGAAGCGAAAGTGGTACCTATGGTGTAAAATAAAAACTGAAGATCAAAACTGATAATCGAAATAAAAACTGGGAATACAGTGAAATAAGGTGTAAGTAATTTACATACACTTCATAAAAAATTGAAATCAATTACGTTTCTTTTAAAATAATTATAAATTTATTTAAATAATAAAAAAAAAAGAAAAACAAAATCATTTGTTCATTACATAGACTTGTTTCAAGATCATGCGTTGTCGGTGAGTGTAAACAGTGAAAAAAGCATTTCTTCAGCGGTGACTGGTCGAATCAACAACACTTCTATTTTCTTTGTTATGTTGGCTCAGTCGATAGAGTTCAGACTTAAATCATCCACTTTGACTTTAGATATCGAGGTTGTGAGTTCGAATCACGACCGCGGCATCAAATTTACTTATTGTTTATTTAGTTATTAAGATGTGCAATAATATATTTCTTACGTTTACAAAGATTTTCGCTGACTCGAAAATTAAGTAAATCGTATTTACCCGCCCCCCTCTTACGTTTACAAAAATTCTCCAGAACGGAGAGACAGACAGACAGATAGACAGACAGACAGAGGACCTCTTCGTTATATTATAGGAAAACTACGGCTACAGTTTAAATGCAGGAAATTTCTGGGTAGAATGATTAACTTACGTTCCTCGACTCTTTTCATACCACTCGAAGTTGTCTTAAGTATTTTCTGGTGACTTGGATAATGACAGCACTATACCTTTCTTTTTCAGAATCACATATAGTTGGACTCAAGCCTAGGAAGGGAACTTTCTCAGATAGTAAACCCTCTTTTGGCATGAAGGTTATCGCCTATAGCAAGGGGCGCCCAGATCGTGGAATACCGACGTGTCTGTTCTCAGATAATTTTATACAGAAACAGATTGTCTCTTATGGGAAACGTCTTTATCTCACTATTCCGGCCTGGTTTCAAATCTTGCTTCGGCAGTTCAAATAATTTTGTTGACTGAATTAGCGGCGCATTGATTAAGAACTCAACCGCTCAAATTACACGGAGTTAGTATTAAGCGTCTTGGAAATAGGGGCATCGGGATTTCATATTAAAAAAGTACAGTCCGAATAGTGTAAACTAATAAAATAAAATGAAAGATGCAACTAACGCAACAATATAAACTTCCAAATACGGGACAAATAAAAATGTGATCTATTTGTAATATCAATTTTAATATTTTTTTTAAATTGGTTTATTTCCGATCAAAGATAGATTCGGTGGCAATAAAAACAAGTAATTATATATTTTCAAAACTACAATACCGGGACTACACCAGAAAACATTAAGATTAATAATGCCTTCCAAGCTTCGGCTAATAATGAGATTTAAAAAGAACGAGAGCCGATTCCCACGTCAGGTCTGGCAATTAACAAACTATAACATGTAAATCGCATAACATGTCAATTTTAATTATCACCTTCCAAGTGATAAACGCTCATAAAGATGGTAAACAATTAATGATATCGATATAAAAACATTATGTGTTAAGTTTAACAAGTAATGATTTATTGAATCATAAACGACACAAAATACATTTACGTTAATCACACTGTTTTAACGATTCTGCGGAAGAACCGAGATGTTGTTTTCGTACATCATTATTGTCATACTATTTACTTTTTTGGTCTAAACAAGTTTTACGTTTTTAAATAAGTTTTTTTTAAATCATGAGATGGACAAGCGAACTTGTCCTTTTGGCTAAGATCACAGTGTAGTATCTGTTCCGATCGATACTACACCCTATAGACCGGCACCGTATTGGCCTTCCGGTCTTGATTCCGCTGGTCTGTGGGTTTGTCCTGTGCAGTTCTAGGAGGTCCACTCTCCCAGGCGTTGCCTCCCCTCTTTGGGGTAGACTAAGTGTATCGCTTTCTACCGGGGAATGCCGACGGGGCTGCCGAGGCATTTTTGTAGGCCAGAGTGCTTACTTTCTCGGGCTCTGGCTTTTCAAATTCCACTTTCCCGACCTTGTGTCACATATTCATTCTGTGGGAAGGAGTTAAATATTGCATTTTGGCTAAGATCACTGTGTAGTATCTGTTCCGATGGATACTACACCCTATAGACCGGCACCGTCTTGGCCTTCGGGTCTTGATTCCGCTGGTCTGTGGGTTTGTCCTGTGCAGTTCTAGGAGGTCCACTCTCCCAGGCGTTGCCTCCCCTCTTTGGGGTAGACTAAGTGTATCGCTTTCTACCGGGGAATGCCGACGGGGCTGCCGAGGCATTTTTGTAGGCCAGAGTGCTTACTTTCTCGGGCTCTGGCTTTTCAAATTCCACTTTCCCGACCTTGTGTCACATATTCCTTCTGTGGGAAGGAGTTAAATATTGCCTTTTGGCTAAGATCACTGTGTAGTATCTGTTCCGATGGATACTACACTCTATAGACTGGTATCGTCTTGGCTTTCATGGCTTGATTCCGCCGGTCTGTGGGTTTGTTCTGTGCAGTTCTAGGAGGTCTACCCTCCCAGACTTTGCATTCCCTCTTTGTGATGGAATAAGTTTATAGCTTACTGCCCGAGGCACCCCTACCTGGGAATGCCAACGGGGCTGCCCAGGCATTTTTGTAGGCCAAAGTTTCAGCTTCTCGGGTGCTGGCTTTTCAAACTCCACTTTCCCGGCTTTATGTCACATCTTACCGCTGTGGGAGGAAGATAAATAACATTATTTTAGTAACGATTGTTTTTACAGGTTAAAAAGAATGACATTTATACAACAGTCACTAGCAAACCATTTGTGCGTGTCAATAAATATGACGATGAAATCATGTCAATACTGTTCATTGTTTAATTTAAAATTATTATCTTGAAAAGAGCTTTAATTAAAAAATAATAATTCTTTTGATCTTTTTTCGAATTAATGAATGCAGTTCGTATAGGTTTAACCAATGAAATACGCTTTAAAATTAGTTGTGGGTAACTTTCTTAAAGTAATAGCATGCTATATGTATGTAATACTTTCAATTTCCGGACGTTGGCTAAAATGTCCGCGATTTAAATAATACGACAACTGTTTATAGTTTTTAACTTTTTAAATTTCTAACGGCCCTAAACCACGTGACTCCCTCAATTTTGAAATTCTAAATTTCTGTTCTTCTTCTTCTTCTTCTCCTTTTTGTCTCTCCACTTCATTCTCTCCTAACTCTCCCTGATGAGATCTCAGTTTATAATAACTGTTGATCGGTAACATCGACATGCCAGTGTCGCAGATTTTGTACATGTCTGTGTAAATAAAAATAATCATATATATATATATATATATATATATATATATATATGCATATATATATATATAATTATTTTATGTAATTGTTTTTATTGTTAATAATATATATATATATATATATATATATATATATATATATATATATATATATATGATAGCACTTGGCAATGTTTGACAGACATGAATGGAGAAAAATAATAAATGTAATAATCTCGTTACTCTTTTTCTTCGCATCTCTCTACCCGGGGAATATTTACATGAAAAGACCGAACAAGCCCTTACGCATAAATAAACGCAACGTGCGCCAACATTCGCCAAACACAAAGATACAAGGTCGAATGTTCAACGTAGACCCTTTAAATGATGGTTTCCAAAGCGAATCACTTGTGAAAGATGGCGGATAAACTCTGCTCCCCTTGACAAAGTGAATTACTCTGGCTTACATCAATAGAAGCACTTCCGAACGTCGAATTCTTTTTTCATAGCAAGATGGTGGTTATGTGCATATATATATAATATATATATATATATATATATATATATATATATATATATATATATATATATATATATATATTTGTTATTGTTTATTTATCTATGGACGTATACGTTTCGCCTCTTTTCAATCAAGACTCATCAGCATAGAAGTACGACTATTCACCCCCGGTCACACGATTCGAAACCCTGGATTACAAGTATTTTTCAACCCCAATCCAACGTCGCTAACCGATAGGTCAGTTCTAAACAGCTTATAAACAATGATAATTTTAACACTTTTTTAAAGGCGGCGAGACGTACAGGCATTCAACTTCTATAAGTGAAGGAATGATGCATATAAAGCAAGTGACGTCACGCTGTGTTATTACTACCATTTACAGTGCTCTACCTTTTAACGAGGAGCTTCATATGTATAATATATTATACACATATATATATATATATATATATATATATAATATTATATACATAGATATATATATATAGAGATCATTAAAGAGAGTCGTTTTCTTGAAACTTGTTCGTTAATCGCTTTCTTCCTAAAAATGTATGTTTAGTTATTATTCGGCAGCTTTTTTGTTAAACGTTTGTCCATGTTCTTTACTAGTAAAAATGTATTTTAATATAATGTATTGTAAAATATAGTTCATCACTCTCGAAATATATTAAAAATGGACGCCATCTCAAAGTGCATTTACTGAATAAAGACATAAATAGAAGTATCGGCAGCTAATACAAATATAAATGTTTATCATTACAAGATATATAGCCGAAAAAGCTAAGTTTTGCCAAATTCTTACTCAGTTTTAATCATAAGTATTGGCGTCCGCATTTTTCTCTTAATACCTTACACAGATCAAGAAATGCAATAGCTTGATAAACTGAAACTGATAGATACCCGTTACATTAATTATCTTTCCAAGTTCTACTTCAATTCGAGAATATAATAAAGGTTAATAAGACCCTACCTTAGTTTTCAATTATTTTGAATAATCTCTGTTAGGGATGTTAGTTTTAACATTATTGTTATATGGAGGATGGAACCAAATGATTTTCTTCCTCCTTAGACGTTTACGTTGATTTTTAATTTGAGGTTTAACTTGTATGCTCGCTACTATAGAAGTATTGAGGTCGTTATCTTGGGTGTTATTTGTATTATATATATTATTCGTATTAGTGGCATTAGTATTAGTTCTATTTCTGTTTTTTTTGTGTCATATTGTGTGTAATGATATTGAGGGGTCGCTTTTGATGTGTGTGGTGTTCATGCTTGTATGTTATCTTATCGGAGAAGCCTGAGTTCAATAGTGCATTATTATAGAAATTAGAGTGTTGGTCAAATCTTGATATGTTTGCTGATAGTTTAGAGATTCTATTTAGGGTGGTTAGAGTATTTATGCACATATAATAAAGTCAGGTTAGGTTTGTGGTAGGGGGAGAATGATTCAGAGTTAAGCTTTAGTGTAACGTCAAGGAAGTTGGGAGTCTTCTTCCCTGGGTCAATAGTTATTGAGAGTCCGAAATTATTGAAGGAAGTGTATAATTGGTGAATAGTTTCGTTGTAAATTCTGGGTATTTCTTTGGAAACAAAAAGGGCATCATCTCTGTATAAGTCTCCCTGGATATGTTTGAATTTATGTCTTAGTTCGTGCAGGAGAAAAAGGCCGAATAAACCGGCCCAATAACAACGTCGTAATTGTTAGGGGTGTCTTTCCTGATCTAATATTTATTGTCAAAGCTAAGTATGGATCTTCTAGCTAGTAATATTAATTTTATTTCCATATAAGTAAGGTCAGAATTATTTTTAGCTAGAATTAGTGCTTTATTAAAAAGGATTGGAGATATTAATTGGTAGTAGTTATTTATATCGAAAGTTATGACATTTAGTCTAGATTTATATTTAAGGTTAAGAAACCAATTAATCACAGTGTCTGAAGATTTCCATAGCGATAAAAACATTTTTCCTTAATTCCTGGTGTAATTCTGTCTAAGATTTTTTTACTAATAATACCTATGTCCGATTTAGAAGGGCAAATTAACCTGTTTGAAGGGTTGTCATAAAAGTTACTTTTGTGATCTTTATAGGGAGAAATTTGGAGTGACCGGGGTGACTATTTCAGCATGATTAGTAATTTTCAAGGAGGTTAGTAGGGATTTAGCCTCTTTGTTTATATTGTTCAGAGTTTGTGATTGCGTAATTTGGTATGATTTGTTGAGTTCTTTATAGATTAAATTGTTGTAAGAGTTAAAATCTAGTTTATAATAGAATGTTTGTTTTTCGTTTTATCCGCTGGAACAATTATATTAGGGTTTGTTTTTACTTTCTTAGCAAAATTGTTGATTTTCTTAACAATCGGGTTTCAGAAGTTTTTACGTTTTTAAAATTTTATTTTCCTCGTGAGATTGAATAAGGCATGTTCGAATTGATCTAAATAGTCCTTCTGTTTGGGAACGTATATGGTTTTCAAGCCATATAGCAGTGACAATCCTTTCCAATATTTTATGTTCTCTATATGAATTTACAGGGAGATTGGGTTCAGATGTTTGTGGTATTTGGTCGGTTTGGGTGTGAGTTTATTTAGATTTAGGTTGTGGTGGAAAGCTTTCCATCTCACATTTATCATAAATGTCTTCAAGTGGATATGTATACATACATTCCACCCACCCTTGATCCCCTACGCCCCATACGCACCCGTTGCCTCCCCACCACCAACAGCTAATATTCCTACCCATCCCAGCAGGCGAATAGCTATTTTCGCCACAGCTTACAAACAACACATCTATTCCGCCCCGGCTTGAAAAGTATCAGATCTAAATAGATATCTATAATCTATCGATACACTGATCAATCTGGGAGCTAGAGGTGTTCGATATGCTCACTTTCATATATACTGAACTCTAACTGACGAACTTCATTCTGAACCCTGCGAAACGGATAATTCCACCACCAAACTACTGCATAGACAGGATAAACTGGACGTTGCCAATTGCCGTGTGAATACCAGCCTTTTAACGAAAGCATTTGGATTCCTAAACAATTTGAGTATTATTCATTTTCAAACATTAATTTCAAACATAACAGCTGTTTTTATTTTGACGTGTTTGGACAGCGTCCACCCTGAATCTACGTTCTCATCTCAACATAAGCATCTTTACCTTTTGGTCTTTATTTTGTTTTATTTCATGTAAACATTTCAAAGCTAAATGTTGCCGATAGTATTTACAATTACATTGTCGGCTTTTCCCTATCCTCTGATGCAAAGAGTTTATCTTTGAAAATCCATGGCTTAAAGATATGAAGCTCCTTGATCTGAACTTTTGATGTTCTAATAAATATTGTATCTTTACGATTTTCATTATCATCTTTCACCTCTAGAATTGACTGCTCTATTCAATATATTGAGCTTTATAGCATCACGATTGAGTATTAATAAACGATAATTCAATTATCTTTAATTAAATCCAACATTTAAATATTATGTTTATATTTAAATATTATATATATATATATGTCTATATATATTTGTTTATATATATATATGTTTATATATGTATATGTTTATATATATATATATTTATATATATATATATATTGGTTATATATATATTTATATATATATGTTTATATATATATGTTTATATATATATATATTTATATATACATATATATATATGTTCATATATATATTTATATATATATGTTTATATATATATATATGTTTATATATATATATATGTTTATATATGTGTATATATATATATCTATATATATATATGTTTATATATATATATATTTATATATATATGTTTATATATATATATATATATTTATATATACATATATATGTTTATATATATATATATTTATATATACATATATATGTTTATATATATATATTTATATATATATGTTTATATATATATATTTATATATATATATGTTTATATATATATATGTATATATATATATATATATTTATATATATATATGGTTATATATTAATTTATATATAGCAATATATAAAGTTAAAGAATAAAATGAGGTACGAATCAAATTTTATTACAATTCAATGTTCAGGCATAGTTCTTTAAAGTCCTTAACTCATGAATGTTCAGAGAAAATCTTCTCCCTAGAGGACCATTACCACAATGACTTTACTGCAGGTAATAAAAATTAAACTTTGAAAATATATTTTTTAAATATATATAGAAAAATACATAAAGGTATATAAAACATCAAATATATCGGCCCAAAACATACTATTTAGTTAAACTTTACAATTCATCCAAGTTTACAATTCTAAAATAGCTCAAGGGAAAACATCCAAGATGTTGATTAAAGAATAATCCAAGTGGTGAATAGTGGTCGAAAAGCGAAAAAAGTTATCCAGGCAGGAAGTTCATTTGCTATCTATACAGTAGATAACCGTGAAAATTTTATTCAAGGTGTATGCAAATTAATAAAACAATAAAAAAACGATAGAGAAGACAAATCATATGAAAGGTTCAGAAAACTCACTTGGTTTTGAATAGTATAATCTCCAATAGCCGATAGGAGTAATGCAACCCATAAAATGCAATTCGAATAAAATTAAACTGGCGTGATGTATTCGGCCATTTTTTCTTCCGGGTCCAATAAAAATATTCAAAAGAAAAAAGATTACGTTCAACGGCAATAAAGCTCGCACAATCCCAGCAGACAGCAAGAAATCCGAAAACGAACACTTCTCCTTGATAAGACATGAGACGGAAGGAATAAACAAGACCACTGAAAAATATAAATGCAGCTGTGAATTGAAAAAAAATCAACTAGTAGAAAAGAAAAAATAATATGAAATGAGCAGACGATACATCCGAACATCTTCATCTTGAAGCTCGAGTAAATATCCATAACATATCTGGAACAGATATACTTAAAACACAACGCTTGAATATGAGCGAGTAATGACAGAATTACTATTTTAAAGTTGAATATGACACACTAAGAATATTACTATTTAAAACTTAAAACTCACAGACTAGCGAAATTACTATAACAAACTTAAGTTTTATAGATTGATGAAAATGACTTTGGAACCATAATAGAGAGACCAAGGGATTCAGCCGTTTATAGAGATACTTGGAGAAGACAGAATTGTTTATTAGATCTATGCATTTAGCGATGAATTATATGCTGTTCATTATTAATCTCTATTAATCAAGGCTAAACACACTCGAGGATATTGTTTAAGTGGATGGATAGGTTGAAAGCAAAATGAAGATTAATACGATAGAAACATTGGAAATTTTGCAGGTAGACAAAACAAGAGCTGTTCCAGAAACAGCAATTTTTCTTCCTTTTTCATGAACATCGCACATACAATGTGAGAAATTAAGAAAGAATAAAAAGAGTTTAAGCTTAATTCTGCTATAAATCAGTATTCAACTCTATTGGCTCCAATGAGGATACACCGTCTTTGACAGTCGTATTTTTAGCGTTGCTGGATGCTCTCTGACTCACTTAATCGGTGAATCAAATGATTTCTCAATGTGCGGTACAGTTCAGTCGACGACATTAAAAACATGGAACCGATTATACTAGTTTACATGGTACTATAACAAGTAAATGATAGACCTGTTCTTATTTTGAACAAGAGTTTTAGACTTACGCGGCAATGCCATTTTAGACCTAAGCATGACGTACTAACGAACATTGTATTCCAAGTTTAAGAATGGTATATATATATGGAAAAAAGCTATAGTAATGTTAAATATACAGACCAACGAAAATGTTACTTTAAACTTAAGCATGACACATCCACAAAATGTTATTTAAACTTAAACAGGACAGATCATCGAAACTGGTATTTAAATCTTCAAAATGGCAGAATAACGATAATAATATGTCAAAATTAATCATAACTGACCAACAAAAATTATAATTTTAAATTAACACTAACTAACTGATTTGTCGATCCTGGTCATAATTTTTAAGCCTCTCATCGATAAAGTAACAATCAATCCGTTCCATTAATCGTTATCTTCTAGTAGCTTTTCACGTTGATAAATACTAACTAATGAATTAAAAATACACTTGAAGAGTTCGGACGCAAAACGCGATAAATCCAATTCGTTTAGATTGAGAGCTTAAACAATAAAAACACGAATATATTAAATCTAGACTTCGAACGAAAGCTGATTTCAATTGAAATCAAAAAGAAATTATTTCGGTATCATATTATGTAACACATAGTTTCGGGGTGTCGTCGAGTGTTGAAATGCAACACTTTTTGTAGGGACAGTTTCGGGATTTTGAAAATGTCGTTTATCGCGTTTTGCATTCGAACTCTTCACTTATAGAAATTTGGACGTATCTAAAATACATTCAATCTAAACATTTAGTTCAATATTCTATTTCCCAATAAAGTGTGACAGACTGACCGATCACTCGCCTTGTACTGATGACAAAACGCATCAAGAATAAAATAGATATAATTTTGTGTAAATATATGCCAGCCGGAGGGTCGATCTGAATTAGTATATCGCTGATCATGACAATATTGTATATTGTTGTGAAAAGTTAGCGATTAATCTTTCCGGTTTTATGAAAATCTTTATCTTTAAATTACCAACAAAGTGTTCAGGAAAGAAAACCTGTCAGGCCCAACCCCATTCGTCCACCATCTTCCAATTAGTTCGCATCTTTCCTTGCCAATAATCTCGAACCATTTCCTTACTTTCACGCCCAACCCGCCTCCAAAAACTTGAGCGAATGTTCAACCCTTCGCACACATATTGTTTTTATTTCACAAGATTTCCAATTTTCGAAAGCGTCTCAAGAAAGCTTAGGATTAACGCGGTCGTATCTTGGGAATAAACACGTATAAATATTAGAAAAGATTTATAATAGTGTAAAAACAAAACGAAGAATTAAACCATGAAATATTTATACAACAAAAAAATAAAATAAACAACGTGAAAGAAAGTAAAATTCATTTATGAAGTTTAAAAAGTTTTAGATGGTTGGAATTTGGTTGAGTTTTTTTTTTCTTTGCCTCTGTTTAATTCCATCTTAAAACCAAGGAATGAGATTAACTCTACAAACAACGCGTCTAACAAGAGATGAACCTAGAAAAAGTCTTGAGTGGCTCTTTGGATTTAAAGTTCTTAAACCACTAATTTCACATAAAAGCCATACCAAATATCTAAATAAAACCGTCTGGATTATGGTCTCCAGCTTGGTATAGAACCATAGTTGTAATCAATCTGACCATAGTAAGGGAATATATTCCATTTTGTTTAATGTTTTCTTTAGACAATGTTGCAATAATGTATCGTAGCGGCCCCTATTTTTTTTACGGACACCTAATATAGACATGTAACGTGGTTCGTTTCTTTCCGACGGGAATCTACATATGTATTGAATGTAGAAATACAGGGTGGGCCAAAATAAGGGTCCTATCTTTAAATTTGAATAACTTGAATTTGAATAACTTCCACAAAATAAAAGTTAAACTCACCAAACTTTATGTGTGTGTAGACTGACCCTTCCGAGATTTTTTGAAATAAACAAAACAAATTTTAGCCGAAAAACACATCTTCAAACTTACAAAAACTAAAGTATTGTTTTTTACACTGTTTTGAGTTTTTTAAGCAAAAATAATGTTTTCTAAATGAGGGTACGTTCCTTAGGGCTAATACGGCTCATGCTTGCTTCGGAAGGTGTCCTTTACTTATTCTAAAAAAAAATTTAAAAAATCAATAAATAAAAAAGTTATGAATTTTTAAAAATAGGACCCTTATTTTTGCCCACCCTGTACATTTAATCGCTGCTTGTCAAGTTAAATATGTGAGCAAGATCTGTCTAAAACGTATCCGACCTTAGGCCCCACAAAATATTTCAAATACGTGACGAGGTTGGGATCCTAATCCCCTTCAAAGTGGACCCCATTGTGCTTGCACACATTTAGCCCACCGATCCATGCACTGCCGGAAACACCTCTGTAAGTCGTTTATTAGAATGGTGTTCATGTCCGCCGTGGCGTTAGATTCAGCAAGTCTTTGGAGAAGACCCGATGTGCAACACAAATTAAGGAGTGGCTCAACCGATTAAAAACTGGCCGCACATCAGTGGAGAGTGACCAACGTTCTGGCAGGCTCCAAAACTGCTCGGAGTGCAGCTGTTGTTGAGAGGGTGCGAAAAGGGGATAATGCGGAACGCGACGGCGAAGATGAACACCATTGCTTAAGTAAACTTCCAGAGGTGTTTCCGGCAGTAGATGGATCGTTGGGCTAAGTGTGTGAAAGAAGAATGGTCTACTTTGAAGGATATTAGGGTCCCAAGGTCGGATACGTTTTAAGCAGGCCTCCTATTCCATTTCCCCCTTTACAATCACACTTGCATTTACTCCATCCTGTGCTCCAAAAGTATGATTAGGGATACAATACTTTGCGACAACTTCAATAGCATGACCACATAGATATATTTTTTATCCACATCTGTTCTCATTTATTTCGAATGTTTTACACTTTTAGCAGATAGATAGGTTTTCCTCTCTCAACCCACCAGTAATTCGAGAAATCAATGGGAAGCGGCTGTTGCGCTACCGTGGTTATCGAAAAAAAGTGAAGAATACTGGAAATCTGGGGAGGCTTGTTGTCACTCAGACTTAAGGAAATCCCACTGGCTGTTGTCGGTGAGCAATCACTGACGATGATCTGTGTGAGAACTCCTAGTGAATACAAATAATAATAATAATAATAATAATAATAATAATAATAATAATAATAATAATAATAATAATAATAATAATAATAATAATATGTGGACAAAGAGACGAAACGATAAATCATATAATAAGTGAATGCAGCAAGCTAGCCCAAAAGGAATACAAGAACAGACATGACAGCGTGGGGAAAGAAGTACACCGGGAAATGTGCAAACAACTGAATTTCGAATATGCAAAAAAACGGTACAGACACAAATCAGAAACTATACTAGAAAACGAAAAACACAAAAGCATATGGGATATGAATGTACAAACAGACAAACCCATAACAGCAAGGAAACCGGATATGATAATAATCAACAAAAAAGAAAAATCCTGCAAGATCGTAGACTTTGCCGTTCCAGCGGACCACAGAGTGAAGATCAAAGAAACGGAAAAAAGAAGCAAATATACTGAACTTGCCAGAGAACTGAAAGGAATATGAAACATGAAGAAAGTCAGTATAACAGCAATAATCATAGGAGCACTGGGAACAGTCCCCAAAAACATGGAGAAAAGACTAGGAGAAATAGGAATCAAAGGGATAACTGAGACCATACAAAGGACAGTAATGATCAAAACAGCTACAATCCTGAGAAATGTCATCGAATGCGGAAACCAACCCACATAAGCAACGAATGGAGAACAAACACATGGAAGCACAAGAAAACAGAACCGGGGAAAATACAACCGCACGAGAGAATAAATACGTGGTATATTCATTCAATCAGCAATAACAATGTTTGTCATCAATACGAAAAAGGTTGAAAGTATAAAAATGGAATTAAATGATTCAAACACGGGGATAGGACGCCTTTGACAAGAACTTTTTCAAGATTTGCTTATCACAAATGTTGTACCTAGCTGAAAAATCATACTTGCTTCTATCTGAGAACTTAAATTGCTTAGGTTTTCAGGTTTAATTATTATCTCTCTCTCTCTCTCTATCTATCTCCCTCTCTCTCTCACTCTCACTCTCTCACTCTCTCTCTCACTCTCTCTCTCACTTTCTCTCTCTCTCACTCTCTCTCTCTCTCCCTCTCTCTCTCTCACTCTCTCCCCCTCTCTCTCACTCTCTCTCTCCCGTCTCTCTCTCTCACTCTCTCTCCTCCTCTCTCTCTGTCTCACTCTCACTCTCACTCTCACTCTCTCACTCTCTCTCCTCTCTCACTCTCATTCTCACTCTCACTCTCTCACTCTCTCTCCTC
>OY744543.1:3792500-3807500 GCA_963556195.1 Sepiola atlantica | reverse complement strand
ATATATATATATATATATATATATTATATATATATATATATATGATATTTATAAATAAATATTAAAATAATACCTACAGAGGCTAGCGTTTCAAGCTAATTGCTCTCATCAGTGCAGGAAAGTAACAATTTCAGACGGTCGGGAGGCGCGAACCCGGTTCACAGAAGCAGTTGCTTTATCCACTCGGCCAACGGAAACTGTCACGTAATTAAGGGAAATTAAGATCTATATATACCTAGAAGCGGGCACACACAGAAGACTAGTCGAGAGTGTTCGACGAACGTATTCGGAACTTTGAATTAGAGCTTTTTGACAGTCTATTTTTAACGTCCCCGAGAGTGCCCAACTTTAATTTGTTAAAGGGGCTTAGTATAATATACATATATATATATATATATATATATATATATATATATATATATATATATATATATATATATATATATATATATATATAAGGAGGAAAGAGGGAGATAGCGAGTGTATATGATGTATTGGCAATCATATATTCTTCATAGAAAGAATGTATTGAGTTCATATGAGGTTTACTTCGAATTCAAATGTGCAAAAACGAAGAGTTATAAGATGTGTTTGAATATCGAATATTAGACTACAATTCATGAGAAATATTAATGTAGACAACGTACATGTGAAATAATCAGAAAATATAGAAACGAAAAAATGATAATATATATATATACACACATATATCTATATATATCTATATATATATATATATATTTATATATATATATATATATATATTTATTTACATATATGTATAAGCTGACTTTACAGTTAAACATATATCAAATATGGTTAATGTAAAGTAAAGTATATATATATATATATATATATATATATATATATATGTATATATATATATATATATATATAAATATATCCAGGTAAAACATCGACATGGTAGTAACCCAAAGAATTTCAACCGAGTTCATAAAAAGTGCTCAATATAAAATAGAGCTTTTATATATGATTATTTGTATATACACAGACATGTACAAAATCTGCGACATTGACATGTCGATGTTATCGGTCAACAGTTATTATAATAATAATAATTATGATATAAGGTTAAGATCGGATTCTAACTCTGTCTGATGAGTCGAATGTTCACTACGTATTTTATAATACTTTTGAATAGTATCAATTAAGCACCTGATATTCAGATCATAACACATTTTTTTTAATTACGTAATCTTTCCAGTGAAATTGATGATATCAGTTTAACTAAAACTCATGATGCTTCATGTACTCTCGCGTTAGCTGTCCACTAGGTGCTCATCAAGGTTCCAGGTTTGTTGATGCAACGCGCTTCGGCCAATAAGAAACTAGTCACTAACATAATCACGGTTAAATGTTTTGTTTATTATTTTAACCCTGGCCAATAATAATAACAAGCATGAACCTCTGCTTAACAGTGTCGTATTAATAGTACTCCTCTAAATATTCCGTGTGGTGTTTCTCTCGAGCGCTTTTTTCACAGCTGTATTATAAAGCATTTAGCCGACCATTGTCACACACTTCTAGCCGTGAGTCAATTTCGAGATCTTGTCTCATCCCTTTCTCTATCATACTGGTATTAATATCACTAGATGATGCCTTCAGACTCCTCTCCAGCCATAGATTAATACAAACACTGTTTACGTGATATGCACCGTAAACATTAGACAAAACGTTTTTAGATAAACGCAACTCTTCGAGTAAATTAAATTGTAAAGATAAAAAATGTGAACTGTAAAATAATTTAACGAACATTGCTTTTTATAAAAAAACACTTTTCTACCTACTTGCTTATTGCTTTGTGTTTTAAAGTATTTAAAAGCAATGTCATTAACATGTTTTATCGCTATCCTCTCAATTAAAAAATTCCGTTTAAGTTAAAATTCGAGAAATAAGAACAACTAAAAAATGCAAAATTAAAAAGAATACAGGAAATAAAAAATATACATTTTTGTTTAACATTAAATGTTGCCCGATCCGTGACAGTTATTTAATGTAATTTCGTTTAATTTCTGATTTTTGAGCGATTATCAACGCGACACATGACCTAGCGGGACTCGCCATTTTTTATTCACTCTAACCTAACATCTTTGGTTTTTGATTGAACTAAAACATGCTTTAAAATATTTTATAACATAAAAATGCTTTGGTAAGAAGGTAGAAACATATATTTTATTTGCTATGGTAATAGTTTTTATTTAAATATTTGTTTATTTCATTCCTTTTTTCTTCTATTGGTTACTATAGGAAAAACATAAACGGCTAATTTTCGACTCGATTTTTCAGATACTTTTTCTGATATTGTGTAAGCGAGTTGTATTTTTTAATAACGTTAGAATCATGCTTGAGATAGGAGTCATAGTATGAGGGTACCTATGTGTACGCGTGTGCAACTTATAGTGTTAGTGGCGTTATGTAAGCACATGAATGCGTATGATTTGGGTGAAATTATTAAGGAGTCAGAAAGCGTTCGCTTGCCAAGCTGTGTTCTCTTCCATTAGATGTTCAAAGTCATTTTGCTTAATACCCTTATGTAAATGTATGAATACATCTTACTGGCTCCGAGCTGAGAGAGCAAGAAGGGAAGAAACTAAAAAAGAGTCCGAGCCGATTCAGGAGATACGCTGTTGTGACAAAGGGCTTCAATCTAAACTATCGGAAATGGCATAAATAAAAGCAGAAACCATAAAACGAACAATACATGACGTGCATTCTATGGAATCCCTTGTTAGAGGATTGCCATTCTTACTAGAATCCTTAGAAGAACATGTTTAGCAGAGAGAAGATTAAACATCCGCAAACGGGGAAAGACAAGTGTTAGCAATAATAAAAATAAGAACAAATTTTCAATCGTTCTACTTATTTATCGATTTGTTCAGAAGCTTTAATCTTCAACGCGGGAAAAATAGTAAATGAAGATGCGGCTATTCAATCTACGCGTTTAGCGATGACAAAAAGAAATTTCTAACTGAAGTGTGAAAGACCAACGAACAAAGCCTTTACAGAGATGCATGGATAAAGAAAAACAAGCTGCGCGTGCGTGGTCCCCGTCTGTATGTGACTCGATGTGGCGAGTGTAAAATGCAATAAATTTGGGTAATGTGGGGCGCGAACCAGAATATTTCTGCTATCAAGGATGCTCATTTTATATCCAGAACAATTGCCTCTACATTTTGGCCAAGTTTCAGAAAAATTGAATGGATGGATCAAACGTAATGGGAGAAAAGGGTCATTTTTTGCCATTTTGGGGGCTTTTGACACCCCGGGGGCGCGAACCTGATTTTTTCCAAGGTCAAGGATACTTATTTTCTATTGGAAAAAATGTTCTCCACATTTTGGCCAAGTTTCAGAGAAATTTAATGGATGGATGAAAAGTTGTGGGGCAAAAAATGTCATTTTTTGCCATTTCGGGGCCTTTTGACCCCGTGGGGGGGGTAACCAGATCTTTTTTCAAAAATCAAAAAATGTAACTTTCTAACCTAACCAAAGTTACAACATCATGCAAAATTTCAGAGAAATTCAATGGATGGTTGCGGAGAAAAATCCGGACGGACGGACATGCCACAAAACATAAGTCCCCCGATATATATATTTCAAACATAAGCAGGACAGACTGAGGAACCTGATATTTTGAACGTAATTTTTTTTTTTTATTGCTATTAATTACTAACGGGATATATTTGGTGTCGGTTGGTTGGATTCTAAATATATGGAATGAAAAGTTATACATCTGAACGAAATCAACGTAGAGAAGAGATTTTAAAAGTAATTTAAATTACTACATATTTACGAAACAGTTTACGATTTGAAAGCCATGAAAAATATATAAAAAGGCAGACAACACTAAATCATACGAATGCAAAACCAGTTTAGGTTACAAATTTTATAGCCCCCACCCCTAAAATGTTAACGAATTTATTAAAAAAATTAATTAATCAATTAAATAGAAATAAAGTTGATTCACTTACTGATTTGAAGATATTAAATTCATTCTCAACACGGTGCAATCAGGGAGGGGGGTAATTGACCAGAACTTGCGTCGGTTGGGGGGGGGGGTAGAAAAAAGCGGTAATGCATGAGAAACAACCATCTTCCACATTGGGCAATGATCCAAAAAGAAAACGGTATTATATTGGAGGAAGTGAACTTCCATAAGAATGAGATGTTGTGGAGTGATCAAAACCTCCCATTGACAAAATGAACTAAATCCAAAAAGGGCGATAAAGTAGTGTGTATTTTTATTAGTTATTGAAAATTTTTAAAAATATATAACGGATGGAATGCTGAAAGTAATGAACAAAATTTGATTACTAACGTGTTGAGATTGAATTTTAAAGCAACGATTCGGTAGCTAGTAAGGAAGAAATTCCGTTCTAACGTCTTTCACAGGTGAGGGGTTTTCGGAAAGAAAATCAGTGCTCCCGTAAGAACGATTAATAAACAGACGGACATAGATCTTATAGAAGTGTGTATTGATTTACTCTTCTCCAAGAGTTAGGAACAAGGCCAGTGTTTATCTTACTCCCACGATTAATAAACAGACGGACATAGATCTTATAGAAGTGTGTATTGATTTACTCTTCTCCAAGAGTTAGGAACAAGGCCAGTGTTTATCTTACTCCCACGATTAATAAACAGACGGACATAGATCTTATAGAAGTGAGTATTGATTTACTCTTCTCCAAGAGTTAGGCACAAGGCCAGTGTTTATCTTACTCCCACGATTAATAAACAGACGAACATAGATCTTATAGAAGTGTGTAGACGCAGCTGAAGTATTGCAAACTAAAGCGTAACAGACGAGAGAGAATGTTGTGCTAAAACTTAATCATGACAGACCCACGATTGACAGAGCCTCCTACAGATATACTAAGAACCATCTAAAATACAATTCGTTCAGTCAATTCTATGCGGTTAACCTCAGTGATTGTAATTCAAACAAAACCAGCAAATGGTCAAAACACAAGGATGCGTCTACGGATGCGTAGAAATACTAAACAAATATTAGCCACAGTTAGATTGCTTGAATCAGGAAAAAGTGTGTTTGAAAAGCCAGTGCAATTTAGCAAAGCAAAAGACAACATTCAAATTATTTTTTTCTGTTAGGTATGTCTCTGACTCTACAACTATCTTTATTCCTGTTTTTTTCTGAATTGCTTATTTGAACTTCAGTTAGTAATTAAATAGTATTAATATACACATTTTTTGGGTTAATAGTGAGTGTTTTTTTCCTTGACAGTTAATAAATAGACCGATATATATATATATATATATATATATATATATATAAGGTTAATACAACAAAAGATATATGAGGCACCTAATATCTTTAATTAGTGAACATCCGGATAAAACTGAAGAAAATCTTCTCCTCTGAGGAGATTTCCTTTGAAAACTCATGAGTTAAGGACTTTAAAGGACTTTGCTTGAACATTGAATGCAAATAAAATTTGAGTCGCACCCTATTTTATTCTTACACTTCATCTAGTGCTATATATATATATATATATATATATATATATATATAGGTACAGAAAAATTAGTACAACATTCGTACCGTCGGTTTAAAGCACAGAAGCTCTCTTCAGCTTCTGTTGTTGAGATGACAACAAAAGCTTAAGAGAGCCAGATGACTTTGTCCTTCTGTGCTTGAAACCGACGGTACGAATGTTGTATCAATTTTTCTGTACCAAGATAAATAAATGTTACGCTCTTAATTTTTAATTTTTAACTTTAATTCTCAATTAATCGAGCACTCTGCTGGGATTTTTCCTGCTATATATATATATATATATATATATATATATATATATATATATATATATATATATATATATATATATATATATATGATAGAGAGGGAGACAGACGATAGGATAGCGAGAACGATGGAAAATGCAATAAAATGAGAGAGGGTGAGAATGATAGAAACACACTAAACAAGGAAAGGGTGACTTGGTGATCAAATTATGAATAATGGTATATTATAAGTACGGAAATGTATCTTTAAAAAGTATAACTCAATCCCAACACCAATATTTTAACGTGTATTTTGTGTGATATAAATATATGGAAAAAAGTCCCTAAGGAAACAAACGTTGATTATCTCAGCTTAAATATAACCATAAATATTTTGAAACTGAAGCGTTTGAGAGGAAAGCCTGACGGACGAAGTCTCGCATATTAATGTGAGGATGCATATAAATGAGAAAAGAAGAAACACCAGAAAAAACACAATGGAAATTGTGTTTTACAAACGGGAAAGCAATTTTCATAGTTGGTTTCGTTTTAGACGTGTCTCTCCCCTCCCACTCTTTTCCAGTTTCATGTCAACCGTCTTTTTGCCAACTGAGAATATTTCCCATCAAATTTCATGATTGCTTTTTTGGCCTATTCTACAATAATATATTGTCAGAATTCGAAATCGCGAACACTTTTATTGAAGCGTATGATTTACTTCTCGTTCATATAGATTGCATGACTTCCCGTAATACACCCAGTTTGTCGCTGACAAAGAAACAAGCAGAAAAAAGTATTCATAAAAATTTTAAGCATTTATTTATTCGTTGTATTTGGATGAGTTTGCGTAAATTCGTTCACTTATCGAATCAGAACTCATTTATTTCTATTTACTGTTTTTTTCGCTGGGGGTAGAATATTGACGAAAATTAGATACTGGTGTTTTGCCTTTATTAATCCACAACTTCGTATCTTTAGTGTTTAAGGTATTTTTCGTGATGACAGTGGCGTTCATCGTCAGTAGTTTTGGGTGGGGACGACTGCTGGAGAAGCTAAACTTAAACTCACGACAAAAACAACTTTTGAGCTTAATAAAAAACATTGAGCTTGAAATGAAAGAATCAACTCAATATTTTATTGTATTTAAGCAGCGACTACATTTGAGATGTCTTGCTCTTAGCTCCGTTGCTCTACTGGGTGGTTAAGGTTTACTTTATTCCTACTATTTACACATTTTTAAAGGATATTTGAGAAAATTATGCTTGCAGACACGATAGATGTTCAACAAGTCATGTCAGGTTACACCATGCTTATTATTCTGTCGTTTACATTATGGGAAATTAAAATGGCACGGTAAAAAATGGCACATGTTAAACTAGCACAGGTAAAAATCCATTAAGTGCATGAATCGGAAACAGTGACATAAAGCTAGATCAATCTGATAACATCGTTCGGAAGGGGCGGGATTGGAATCTCATTCCTAGTTTTACACAGAGACAAAGCCTCTCTTCAATATATACAAATAAGTATGTACTCTGTTGGTATCAAGCACAAAAAGACGATGTTTATAAGTTGTGGGGTCTTTGCGCCCCTCCTTATAGTTTAATATAGAGGATCCCCTTAATATTTCAAAATAAATCTTTTGAAATTAACTTTTGGCGGGTAGGGTGCTAGGTTATCATCTTATACTTTAAAATACGTGTTAATAATTAATTATATATTAATTATTTGTTGTATTATATCTAAGACGTAACCATAAATTAGTTCGTTTGTTTTAGGGGACTGGGATTTTGTTATAATGCGGACTTAGATTAGTGTAGTGTGAAGGAAGAGTATTGTGAGGATGGCACCCATACTTACGATAAGCGATAGGGTTATAGAAAAGTTGATTTTTTTAGGGAGGATGTGCTGTTGTGACCCGGACTTACGGTTAGTGGAAGGTGTAAATTGGTGTTTTGAGGGGTTATTTCCACTCTGATTTATGGTTAGTTTAAGGATTCAGGGACGGTAATTTTTGTCGTATTCCTTCAAAATACACACATAATTTATATCTCTTAACAAAAAAGCTGGTTATTTTCGTTAGCCAAGAAAAGGATGAACATTTTATTTTTTTTGAAGCGAAACTTATTTTCTACTCTAAATTCTAAAATAATTTTTTCCCCAAAGTTTTTAGGGGGTTATCAGGTAATCGCTTACTAAGAGTAGAATCATAGTTTGTGGAATGGGTTAATTTTTACTGAGAATCCTCATCTACTTTTAAATGTAAAATATATGTACTTTGCTTTTTAATTTGACAAAGGTCTTAATTTATGTATTAATTTAAAGATTTTGATGAAATAATTGTGAGATAATTTGATGTGCCATTTATCTTATTTATGAAGTGCCAGTTTTACCTGTGCTTTTTTACAAATGCTTTTTACAGTTCTCATGTTACTGTGTCATTTATACCTAATGCGGCACGTTCAACAAATACGCCACAGTGAAAGGTGGAAATTACGAGATAGTTGATAACTACACTTTTCTATGGCACATGGTGATAAACGACGCTTATATAACGCCTGAAAGTAAACGAAAAATCACTTTTTTAAAGTAGACACTATAATGAAGAATAGGAAATCCAATATGAACATTAAGTAGAATATGTCAATGAATGCATCATAGTAGCGAAACATGGGCAATTAATAATGTACTGATAGAACAGCTAACAGTGTCACAATGCACAATGAAACGCATCAGTTTACGTGAAAGAAAAAGTAACATCATCACTAACATACGAACGGTAAAATATAGATGGACAGGTCACCTTTCGAGATGTACAGACAACAGGTGGGCATACAGAGCTACAGAATGGACGACGAGGAAACGGAAAAGATAGTAAGGTAAAAAAGAACAAGTGGAGAGACGACCACGACAATCAACTAGGTTCTACTTGGCCACGCTTAGCTAATGATAAAAAAAGGTAGGAAGAAACTATAGAGGGATTCTTGCTCTAAAAGTGATGAAACCCCTAATGATGATGATGATGATAACCGGTTTCGATAAAGAACGAATGGAGTCTTTCTGATAAAGATCTTTTTGTTTGGTTGAGTAATATCTAATATTTAGCGATATCTTTTATTTTAAATAGTGAGTTGTCTTTTTGGTTATTTCTGTGGTTGCGTATATAATCCCTATTGGTGTCTAGCCTCATAGCCAAACTGTCAGAAAATATTAATAGAATAATACTAAATGTCATTCTGCAACTAACCAATCGGGTGTGTTTTTGAAATGGTCAATATTGTGACTATGTGAGTATGTCTGACCCCGTAGTAGATGTTCACCTAACTCTATGTGAATCCAGAATACACTGTAGATATTTCACGTTTGGAATACACTGTGTGATCCTATATAGAAAACTCGTTTCAACAAAATCTATCCCAGATATCTAGTGGATTAAAAGAGAAAGTTACTTCATCTAAACCTTGTATCCGTTTTCGACAAGAACACTCTTTTTTGTATATATATATTATAACGCGGCTGTGTTCCACTAAATATTAATTATTGCTAACGACAGTGTTTTATTCTTGGGTGCTTACTTGACCGTGACCGCGGAACGATGTTAAGATCAACGCATGTGGTCATCATAGCATTTGGCCACATATGTGTACAGCCGTATAAACGTTAGTTCTGTTATTATAAACCGCTTAATAAGAATTAAGATGTGTGAGAAAATAGCATATGAAACGTATTTACTATGATCTTATTTTTAATATTAATAATTAATTAGTTTTAAACGCTTCATCAAGCGAAAAGCAGCGTTGTCAACATTTTTCTAAAATTTCAAATTCTTAAACATAATCAAAAATAAGACGGATTTTTGGTTACAGACATACAAACATTTTCTATAGTGTAATATGAACAGTTTATTCTTGAAGTAAATTGATGACGCTTTTAATCCTCCATCTTAAGTATTTCATTTACCTCCTCTCCAAGAAGTTAGACACAAGGTCAGGTGTGGGTTTCTATGGAATTAACTGGATTGGAACCCGGCAAACCCTGGTCCTCAGTCGACGTCGTTAAGCACTTAGCTACCGTGCTATATTGTAAGTAAGTCTATTCAATCGTAACTCTATATTTCTTTGTTTCAGAAAATTGATTCGATCAATAT
The DNA here is from genome assembly GCA_963556195.1 of Sepiola atlantica. Lineage (NCBI taxonomy): Eukaryota > Metazoa > Mollusca > Cephalopoda > Sepiida > Sepiolidae > Sepiola > Sepiola atlantica. The sequence goes on along the minus strand of OY744543.1, from coordinate 3,797,593 downwards.
AATGGATGTTCTTGTGTTGTTCTTCAATTACAGAATGTATAATTGACTTTACAATAAGCATTTCTTAGAAATTACTTATCTTCGATATGTAATTATTTGTTAATATGAAACGACACTGCCTTGTTTCGTATAAGCGTACAATTATCAAGTCCTCGACCTACCGCGAGCGATGAAAATAACGGTATTGTTATTTTGTTATTCATATCAGTCGTATACGTTTCAAGATTGTAAGTAGCTTCGAACCGACACAGTGTCTTAGTCAGAACTTGTTAATAGATATTTAGATTGGTATTAAGTCAATATATGATTACATTCTGTATAAGAATAGAATTGTGCAACCACATCTTGTGTGTCTGTGTATGAGTGTTGATTTATACATTATTATTTGGAGTACGTACTGAAATGATAAGTACAAGAGCGTAAAGAATTAAAGCGGGCATTTAAAAAGCAATATACAATTTTAATATGAAATATTTCTTAGAATGAAGACAATTATTAAGTTCAATATTTTGCTTCGTATTTCCCACACTGAGGATTGAAACTTCACCCTTCAGAACTGAAGTTTACTTAATGCGGGCTATACGAAGAATTGCGAATTACTAGAAGACTTTTTCCCAATCATGGCAAATAGAACGAGAGAATGCTACCCCCGTCGATTTAATAAAGGGTTCCATTCGAAATTCAGTTCAGATTCCCGACCTCAACAGAAAGATTCCCGAGTTCTCACAAGGTACACCTCAAGAAGGGCGAAGTTTACATCGGTCGAAACGTTGTGATAAAAACACTCAAAGTGAGAACAGTAGTCCGAAAATACCATATTATATAATGGTATTTGTTGTAATTATCTTTTTGTTTACGATTTCTGGACTGTTTATTTTTCTGCAATTCTTACCGTTAAATATGATCTTCCATTTACTTTACTCCCCTTGAGAGCAGAGTCAGACACAATGTCTGTCATAAATGTGGGGATAATATATGTCTTCAAAACATGGGCGCTCCGGATGGAACAAATATAAAAATTGACGCAATCTACATATGATTATATAATATGAGATAAATACAAATATATAAAGTATGGAAAATGTGCAATGCAAAGAGAAGATATATATGAAAAACTTCACCGTTGAATGCGTCCTGAAAAGTGTAGCAATTGGTTCAAAAGTAAACTTTTTCATTTATTTTCAAACTCTTCTCTATGCATTGGATATTTTCAATACTTTATATATTTTTACTTATAATATATTTATATCCTTTAAAATTATGACTTTTGGTAATTAACCTACCGACTTATCTCGTTGTATCGATCTGATTGTTAAAATGGCATTCTTTGAAAAGTCATGGCTTAAGGAAGGAAAATTAATCTATTTCATTGTAAAACACCTTGTTTTGAGCAACTGAGTACGTAATAGATATTACATTTTAAAAATCTTTATTCTCATATTTTACTCTAAATCCAGATAATGTTTTTCCTGCTTTTAGGGGGGTGTTGTAATGTAGTAGCAGTTAGGTTGTCAGTATACCAGGAATTACCTCCACCTTTATTGGTGAGTAGCGCAGTATCTATTATGCTGTCATGAGTTCATGCTTCTGAGCATTACTCCCTCCTTTGGTGGTAGTATAGAATATGTTCATATATCATGATACCATGCTTCCAGGCATTACCTCCTCCTTTGGGGGCAATGCGGTATATGTCCGTTCGTCATATCTACTAGGAACAATATGTCGCCTTACGTCGCCTATATTTGCTAGTATATATAAAGAGGTGTGTGTGTGTGTGTATCACTACTTGAATAGAGAGGCGAGAAACGTCCACTTCAAATGCAATTTGCACAAGTTGTTTTAAACAGAGAGCAAGAAAAATACGACGAGTGTTAGGGGAGGCGTTTCTGTCTAGACTATGTTGTGCGTGATAAGCAAGCGTTATTGATACCTGCCAGTTCTCACGCAGAGAACTCCTGAGGCGAGCATTCTCCCTTCCCTCACACATAAGGCAGACACAGAAGTTGCAACTTGGATTCCACCGATGCGTTCCATTTATTTCCGGACGGCTTACACGTACACGATCTAATTTCGACTAGACATGGACGCTGCAGTACGTTTTGAATAATGCTCCAACGGTTCATATAACACGTATGCCTCGAAACGAACAGGGATAAGGTTCGACACTACGGTAAAGTAGAGAAAACCCAGCTCAACAAATATTGCCACTCTGGATTTAGACGAAAATTTAAATTGCGTCAGTCTGGAAGGAGTTCTGAGCAGGACAGCACACATACTATCATTGATAATTTTGAGAAGGCCGTAAATTATGCAGATAGAGATGAAAATGGTTAATATGATAAACAAATGTAAATATATAGAACACTACATAGATTGTTCTATTATAAATACGTGTCTGATTGTCTGTATGTCCGTATCCCCCATTATTGGAACAACACTGACACTTATTTAGAGTCGTTTTGAAATCGCTCATCAATGCATTTTATACATTCTTTTTTATATACATACATTGGAGGAATAGACATTTTCAACGGTACTAGACGTTAGTTTTAGGTGTAGTTAATGCCGTGATGTATTGTTTAATATCAATTTAATTTATTTTAAACAGAATCAGAGATGTTTACGAGTTTTTTAGATGATGGTTGATAATGCAGAATCATAAATCTTTTACAAAATATTTCATTTAAAACTCGTTATGTGTTTTACAGAAGTATTCAAATAATGCATACTCAAAACTCTGTGTGACTCGTAATTTTACATAACGATCTATATTGAGTTATTTGAAACTTCAGATATAATGGGTGGCTGCATTTAAATATAATATTTTAGGGTGACGCATGAAAGAGAGAGGGGTTGCTATTTCAAACTTAAGCATGGCAAAGCCTATTTAAAAAATATTTAGACTAGTCATAAACTGTCCTTATATGTAATCAAAATGTCATTCATTCCATTGATTATTTTCACTCTTCAAATGTTGGTCATCATCTAATAGAATGTCTACCCATCTCATTAAACTTAATCCTCGAGATACTTTGTAGCCTTGATAAATGCTGACTAATTAATCAATTGATAAACATAACAATAAAGATAATATGTTAATTCTTAAATGAGTTTTAAGATCGCATACAGTAACTATATACAAATAATGAATTTAGAATGCTTTTTAAGAGACTATGAAACTGTAAACCCGTGTAATCTTTATCTGCAGCAACCATATATTTATGTCTGAAGGGCAGTCTTCTTCTTTCTTTGAACGAAGTGTTCATTGAGTGAAAATAAAAAGTAATATTAGTGAATTTAATTAAAACTTTGATGTGTTTTGTGTAACTAATTATGACCATGTATTAAATTATGTTATTAATAACAAAACCATATATTAAAAAATTATTGGCTTTTTTTTAATATTAATTGTTTTAAAACATTTACAGTTTTATTTTAATTAAAAAGAATAATACATTCCATTACTATATATATATATATATATATATATATATATATATATATATATATATATATATATATATATATATATAAGGGAGATATAAAATTAGCAGCATTAATTACGTACCTATTTTTGGTAAACATGCCCATGTTCTATAACCATCTTGATTATGTTAGTTTCACAATCTAAACTAAAACCCAAATAAGCAACGATAACCCCTACTTGAAATATAAGATTAATTCCCCTTAGCTGAGTTTTCTTTGTAGGTGTTTATTTAAATCTCTCTACATATAAGAATAATACCAAACCAGATAAAGTATATTTTTAAAGAAAGAGTAGCGAGGTCCGTTACTTTATTGTCAATAACATAGCAGATGAATAACAAATAAAACGTGGCTAGTCGGTATCACAGTTTGACTTGTCAGCTTCAGTGCTATTTGAGTTCAACTTTTTAAAATGCGGTCGACATAATTTTATATACTAGATAATCGTTTAAATTAATCAAATTTAAACTTTAATGAATTATTTGTTATTGTTAACAGCAAAACCGTGTCTATGCGACGTGTATTCGGCTAGTATGTTAATTATAAATAATTGGAGTTTTTTGTTTTGACATTTATTGTAATCGTGTGTTATTTGTTTGAAGTCGCTAATTGAATGAATAATGCTGTGTTTAAGATCAAACGTCTATTTAGCTGTCCACTCAAAACGTCTTTAATTCCCCAAGAATAGATCGACATTGAGTTGTCTAAATAATGGCTTCTGTGTGAAAAATATCGATTGAGCATTCAAGATGGAGGAAAAGTGTTTTTAAGTTTTTTAGAAGATTTTTGTTTTCAAGTTATTCAAATGTTTCGAACTGTTTTTGGCATATTGCTTATTACGGTCAAAACGTATTCTACAAGTAAGAGTGTCGGTCACTTTCGAACCGAACCCTGTATTTATTCCATCGGATATAGCGATGTCATTTCAGGTACCATGGCTAACTGGATACTAACGTTGATTAATACATATTAGTTGATTCAGACATAAAGTGATATTATATATTAAACAAACATGGAACACATAATTGAATAGACTTATTCCAGTAAATGTAATAACGTGTTAGGCTTGAAAGTTCTAATAGATTATGAAGCTAGAATATACAACTGCCATAACGTTTAAAGAAGTATTTGTTGGTCGAGTCTTACAGAATATCAAGCGTCATTAATTATTTGATGCATGAATTATATTTTAAAATAAAAACTTCCCCCAGCAGTCAAGAGAGAACTAGACGTGATACAATGCAGGTAAACAGCCGGCATAGTGCCAAGTGCAATTGCTGTCTGGTCAATCTTTAATTCGTTTTATTCTTCCTAATTTGACATAGAGATAATAAACTGTTCGCTAATTTTTTTTACATTAGGACCCGCGCTAAAAGTGCCTCGGCATCGGTGCTTTCCGGATGTCTACGTTCAACGCCGGACAGTGCCGAATGAAAAATCCGTTTACTTACCTGCGTCCAAATAAAAAAAAAAAAACGAGGCTGGATCTACAAGCGGCACAAAACAAGCAAAAACTTGTATGAAACGAATAATTAAGTTTTTTGACGAAGATTCAACTAAGTGTTCAAATTAATAATTTATTTATTTTTTACATTTTTTTATTAAAC
>OY744543.1:3775000-3782500 GCA_963556195.1 Sepiola atlantica | reverse complement strand
AAAACAAAGCAAATACACTAAACTCGCCATAAAATTGAAAGTGATATAGAGTATGAAGAAAGTAAATACAATGCCAATGATCGTAGGAGCACTAGGAACAATTCCGAAGAACCTGGAAAAAAAACTGGGAGAAATTGGAATTAAAGGGAAGACTAAGACCATACAACGGACGATAATAATAAAAACAGCTGAATTATTCGGGTAAATCCTTGAATGCGGAAACCTTTTCACATAAGCTACGAAGACTAACCAATCACATGTAAGGTGTAATAGGCAAAAAAAACAAAATCACACCAAAAGCACCACAGTTCAAAGAAACAGAAAAGGCAAGAAATGTCATTAACATCCCCCAAAAGTAATGGCACCAGCCCTGGCTAATACCATACAAAACAGTCGTGAAGGGTCAAAGAGAATGGAAAGACCGAGGAGGGATTGCACTTACTTGAACCACGCTGGAAGAGTGCAGACAGCACTGGGACATTTGGGAGTTTTATTGCCATCTAAATCCTAGAGAAGACCAATGGTCGTTGCAAACGATAAATCGATGGTAAACGTATGTTGTGATAATGCAAAATCATTAGCAGTAGTTATCGAAAGAGGTGGAGAGCACTAGAAATATGAGGAGACTTTTTGTCACTCAGACTCAAGGGAACACCACTAGTGATTATCAGTGAGCAATCACTAGTGACGGCCTGTGTGAGAACGCCTAGTAAAAATAATAATAATAATAATAATAATAATAATAATAATAATAATAATAATAATAATAATAATAATAATAATAAAAATAATAATAAATACTTAGAGTGGCTGTAACGTTTCGAGACGTTTAAACGTTACTTAAAAGTTACTGAATCAGTTTCTAAGTTCTTTTTCCCACATAACTTATGCGGGGTAAGAGTGTGTTCCTTATTGTGTATGCTTCGTAATGTGGTGTGAGTATACAATCATTATTTACTTTTTGACAAGCACATAATTATACCAGTTTCTATCATAAAATCATTTCACCTTCACACAGGTGCTGGTGTGTACGCTAATAGTATTTTTATAGTCTCTTTTTTACTCTCTTTTTTCATTGTACAAATGATCATTTAATATTAGGCAGAAATATACTTTTTATTTTCCGTTGTCAATCACCGTTACTGACATTCGTCTTCTCTATCATTGCCCGTCATATCGCCGTAGCTGCATTGATATCTTATTTCCGTCCGTCTCCGGTCGCGTTGATTTCTACTTTCTCTCTTCTGCGTGTTATCGCCGACTCATCAATGTGACAATTTCCCTAGAGATTTCACGTATTGTATTTATTTTCCATGGATATAAGGTACGCGAGGAGAGATGTACGTTATATCGCCACTACCATTTATCTTATACACTTGTGTTAACAGTTAGGCTCATCCTAACTTACTTGATGATCAAATACGGGGGACTTAGTTGAAAGTTTCAGAGCATGGTTTTCTATGTCTGCCTCGCTCGTACCCATAAGCACAACTCTTTTGAAACTTTTGTTTCTCGTCAGCGACTAGAACAAGTGACGTCATCGTTTGCTCGATTTGCCTACTTTCTCTCTAACGTTCACTGACCTTAATGACATGTTCTTTTAATCTTAAGTCCACTTACCAGTTACTCACTTGTGCAAAGTGTAGTATCTGTTCCGATGGATACTGCACCCCATACTGGTGTTGTCTTGGCCTTCGGGTCTTGATTTACGCCGGTCAATGGGTCTGTTCTGTGCAGTTCTAGGAGGTCCACCTTCTCAGGCTTTGCCTCCCCCTCTTTGGGGAGGAGTAAGTTTATTGCTTACTGTCTGAGGCGCCTCTACCGGGGAATGCCGACGGGGCTGCCCAGGCACTTTTTAAACCCCACTTTTCCGACCCGACCTTGGGTCACATCTTACTTGTGGGAGTAAGATAAAAACTGGCCTTGTGCCTAACTCCTGGAGAGGAGTAAATCAATACTCACTCGTGCGAAAACAGATTCATTTTCCCAAAGTTTGTGTCACCCTGATGTGCACTGAGCTATACCGATCCCGAACTCAGTCCCAATACGTTCTAGTTGAAGTCCACCTTTTAAACATAAGGGCACCATAATCCAACGTGGAAGACGCAACCGACATAACCAAGAGAAACTAATAAATTATAAGAAAATTAAAAAGGATAAACACAACTAGTAATACAGAAAGGACCTTACACGAAAGCAAAGGAACAGTAATCCCAAGAAAATAACATAAATTTAAACCTCCGTCCCCCCAATACGCTGTGGTGCAAACATCGTTTGATATGTCAAAAATTGTCGCGAAGTGTCGTGGTGAATGGAAAGATTGAGGAGAGGATGAAGCATCTATATCTTCACTTAATGCGTCTGGAGAAGGCTGCAGCCTTGAATTGTCTTTTTAGGCTCAAGTTCCAGGGAGAGCTCAAATGTGGACGAGTGTTACGTTAGATTTGGTGATTAGTAACGGTCATTGAAAGAAAGCGGATCATTTAAAATAAAGCTAGAGTTGTGAAATCTACAGCTGTACATCCAACTTTGAATTATCATTGCTATGGTCCAAACCAGGATGACTGACAGCAATGCCGAAACAATACGAGAAAGACTGGTGTAATTTCATAGTTTTTTTACTTTTTTAACATAATTACAAGGTACGAAAATGTAGCAAAGCTACTAATAATTTACAACTGGAGGAGTATATGTGTATGCATACTTTTCTCTGGTAGGACTTGAACTCCACACACCAAGCTCAAGGCGTTGACGTCTTACCATTACACCACGCCACATTCATATATCTCGAATGTTATATATGACCGTACACATAATGTGTATAATAGACTTTATTCAATGAAAAATACGTTTCAGTAAAATGAATGACTTCTTCAGATTTAATTGTTATTAACTGGTAGAAATGTAAAAGAGTTTAAATTTTAATGAAGAATATACGCAAACAAAGACAGAAAATGAATTAAACTCTGGAAAATTTGTGAAAGAGAACTGGTCGGTTGATGCCAGTTCTCTCCAAATAAAGCGATAGTAAACAAGACTTAAAACCAATATGGGTTCTTTTATACTTTAGCGGATACTTTTAATAAAACAAACGTAGAAATATGTGTTTTATGTACGTACCTGTCACAGGTTTAATAAATCCTATACCAAAAATCACGTCAATTAATCAAGTAGTTTTTTTTTCATGAAAGAAAATTAAATTTTAGCCATGTACGAAGATGGCAGCCATTTTGAAAGTTTCCAAGGGGGGGGGGAGTTAAATGTATCTCATTTTGTCTTATTTAGTACGTCTGTGTTATCTTTCAGAAATTGTGGGTTTTTTTAATTGTGTTTTTCATTAAAAAAAAGTCGGAGAAGTTTAATGTATCTCTCGACGTCACGTGATCAAACGGAGCGATATTTGAAGTTACGGTTATCCCCCTTTTGAAACTTACAAAATGGCTGTCCTCTTCGTACATGGCGAAAATTAAATTTTCTTTTATTAAAACAACTACTTGATTAATTTACGTTGTATAGGATTTATTCAACCCGTGACAGGTACGTACATCAAACATATCTTTCTCAGTTTGTGTTATTTAAAGTATCCGCTAAAGTGTAAAAGCACCCCAATATGTAATCAGTTCTTTAAGACATTTGTTTTTATTTTGTCTTGTTTAAGTTATGTCTGAGTCAATTAGCAATTATAATTAATCTTAATGTGATTTCTGTAGAAAAAAATATATAGGCAAAACATTATTATCACGCCCGTTAAATAAATGAAAAGAAAAAAGCTTTTGTAAATATTGAATAATTATTTCCCTAGAGAAAGAACAGACACCACAAGACTCTCACACCTGTTAGATTCGTTTTTATTTTGCATTTGATAAGAACTTATTTATAGAAATCAAAGGCACCGCAAGAGGTGCACACCTGTTGGAATAGATCGAATCAATATATAAAAGGTCCTTGTCAAAAAATACGATCACAAAGATCAAATTATACGATTTTTTTTTAAATAAGCAAATCTAATATTTCTTAGTTAGGAATAAGCTTGAATTGTTCTTTTTCAAGAATAGAAGAAAACTAGTCGCACCCATAGACTGTTAGCTCTAAACCATTACCACGTTTAATTTTTTGATTTCATTCAACAAATAATTAACTTTGATTAAAGAATTAAGGAATTATTTTTGTATAATTAACAATTCTCTTTATTCTTATACCAGCGGAGCCCGTCGCCCGGTGTTGCACGGGAGAAAGTACTACCTATTGCATGACGTCGAATAAAAAAAGCGTGCTGGCGAATGTTTTAAATTAAAAAAATAATTGGTAGAGTAGAATGGGATCGAACACTAAAACTGGCAATAATGATACCTGGTTTCTTACCCACTGCACCACGCTCCCGGGTTAAAAACACATGTGAAAATAGGCCAATTAACCTAAGCTTCATTATTGGCATGCGTGTTAAATTAATACCAGGCAAATAATGAATAACAACCGGTGTTTTGTGAAAATTAAACTGTGTGTATTAGTTCCCGGTGTCGATGAGTAGAGTGACAGTACATAATTGTTAGGGAGAAAAGTTTTTGCTACCATCTATATGGAGTTGTTTTTTCAGAGAGACGTAGATTGTAGGGCAAATGTAATGTTTAGTGTTAGGTAGAAAAAAATAATAACAGATTTACTAAAACACGCTTGAGTTAATAAGTGTAGTATAGTGGTGCGTTTAGTAGTCTGTGATGCATGTGGTTACTTTCCTATACTCCGAGAAGGTACAGGGGAAAAATCGTCTCTACTTTATATATTAGAAAGAAAAGAAAAGAAAGATTAGTATAATTACTAGTAGTAGTAGTGGTAGTAGTATCAGTAATATGTAGAAGTATTTTTACCATTTATTCTTCTTATATAGAAGTAAATATTTTTATTTTACTATTTAAGTCACATGTGCTTGTGGTCTGTACTGATCCATGTATGCAAATTAGATAACAGTGAATAAAGATAATTACTCTTTCTCTACATTTTCACATAGACATTATAAAATATCACAGAATCTTCGAATCAAAATATAATGATAGCTGAGACACACATAGAAATCTAAAAGAAGAGATTTGTGTTTTGTTCAGTTAATTACAAATTACGCTGACTAAGAACAATTAAAACATTATTTTCAACCAAATTTAATCCAAGAACTCAGGAATTATTTAGCATATAGTTTGGGCTATTAAATTATACATGGGCAAAGTCTGATGAAAATATACATTAATTAAGTCGCATTAAGGATGATTATAGATTGTTGTCTCGAGTAGATGACTAATTTCAGTTGTCGTAGACATGATGAAGAAAGTGGTAAGTCTGATTTCTTTTTTAGTGTCAAAGAGTATGTGTTAGAGTAAAACTTCTTGGGCCGTTCTATTGGACATGTCTGCATACGCTAAATAATTGATTGAATAAAAGCAATACAATAAAACGCACACTTTCTTATAGAAAATGTTTATGTGTTGTTCTTATTTTTTGGTTTATATTTATATAAATAATACAAACGCTCGTTTACTTCTTTAAAATATCATGAATAATACTTTATCTATTTTTCTAGTAATTAAGTGATTATTTTGGAGTTTCCTGGCAAATTTAAATGTAAAAAATAATTGTTTATTAGTTATGAGTCGACGGTCGTTTTGTTCATTTTTCAGTTGTAATAAAAAAAAGGTTTCAAGAGATAAGAATGATTGCTTCTATTTATCCTCCTCCCACACGGTAAGATGTGACACAAGGTCGGGAAAGTGGGAAAGAACCTGCGCTCGAGAATTTGAGGACTCTGGCTGTTTAAAAATTGCCTGGGCAGCCCCGTCGGCATTTCCCGGTAGGTGCCCCTCGGACAGTAAGCAATAAACTTACTCCTCCCCAAAGAGGGGAGGCAACGCCTGGGAGGGTGAACCTCTTAGAACTGCACAGGACCGACAACCCCCACTAGACCGGCGTAAATCCAGACCCGAAGGCCCGGACAATACCGGTTTACTAGGCGGGGTAAAACCCCCTGGTTGAAATAAGAATGCTTGCTGGTTATCAACTTAAAGTAAATGGTTGATGTTATTTATCTTCCTGCCACAAGGTAAGATGTGACACAAGGTCGGGAAAGTGGGAATTGAAAAACCAGCGCCCGAGAATTTGAGCGCTCTGGCCATTAAAAATTGTCTGGGCAGCCCCGTCGACATTCCCCGGTAGGGGCGCTTCAGGCGATTAGCAATAAACTAACCCCTTATCAAAGGGTGAGAAGGCAAAGCCTGGGAGGGTACACCACCTAGAACTGCACAGGACAGACCAACCAATAGACCGGCGTAAATCAAGACCCGAAGGCCAAGACAATACATGGGGTGTAGTATCCATCAGAACAGATACCAACGGTTGATGCATGGTTAATAATGCTACATAAATAAATATTCGGTGGGATATTGTGTGTACTCGATCAAATCGATTTGAATATCAAAATGTTGATTTTGGAAGAAGCCAGACAGAAACAATCTCGGAATTCACTTAGAAATAGATAAATCAGTACTGATTTTCTAGATACAATGTTATATCGGTTTAACTGATTCCGACTGATTTTTCTTTATATATCGTAAGTATAGAGTTTTTACTCGCCATGTTACTTTCGCCAAAACTGTAGTGCGAAGAAAACCTTTAAAATATATCTAAGGAAAATGGAAAGTGAAATGTAAAAGGACGAAAAAATAGAAAAATGATAAAATAAAAAATAAAAATTACAACGTAAGAAAAAAGTAAATAATTTAACAAAAGAAAAAAAAAAGTAAAAGTAAAAACAAAGTTGAAAGAAAAAAACAGGAGAGTTACAGAAAGAAGTAAATAAAAGTCATGGGGAAAAAAAAGAGGAAAGTGAGAAAGAAAAGAAAAAAAAGAAATGAAGAAAATCAGATTGTTTGAAAGAAAGTGAGATGAATGGAATTTGTTCCGCCTTCCAGATAAGAATGTTGACCAAATCCCACGGAAGCCGGCGTCATTCCAATTGATGATGTCCGAATTATTTTACGAGCGAAAACTGAGATCGTCTTCGAATCACGTGACACATTAATCACGTCCATATCTACTTCCCGTCCGTCTCATTCGTCATTCCAAACTTCTCGTTATCGCGACCCCCTTTCTTCCTGCAGGAAAATCACTTAACCTTCCACCCACGTTCCGAGAGTTTCATCTTCCAGATATCTTCAAAGTCATTCTCCCTCCTGATTAGCTCAGAAAGCTCGCTGTCATGACGGCCTCGTTTTTGTCTCATTTATTTCTTTAAGTGCATCGCTTGTGTTCGTTTGTTTTCTGTTTTTCTTTCCTTTATTCTTCGACTAGTATTTCCTCGTAGACGATGCTGCCCGTGGCTGGCTCCATCACGCTTCATAATCTACTACTGTCGATCTGTACAAACCTACCTCATTATTTTGCAAACCCATCCCAGTGTCCATTGCGCAGGGGGACGGGGGTCAAATCGGCCTATAGATATTTAGCTAAATAAATAAA
>OY744543.1:3752500-3770000 GCA_963556195.1 Sepiola atlantica | reverse complement strand
AAATCGGGGGAGTTAAATCTTATTAAGAACATACTTGAAATGGGGCAAACGCTTTATAAAAACAAATATTTAATCATCTAGTGTTTAAGAAAAAAAAAGGGTTCTTATTCCGATGAAATGAATAAAAGTACTGTCTTTACTTTATATTTGAGATCAGACCCTCCGTGGCTAAAATGTAGTTCATAAATAAATGAGTGTAGAGTAGATAGATAAACATTGGGAAGTGTAGATTGGAATCGTATACGAGGGACTCTGAGATGGAGTTGGTGAAGATACGCCTCTGCAATTTTCAGTTACGATGCACTAAAATAACTGCGTCCAGCTCGGCTGATTTATGATACTTCGCCAACGCCGATTCAATTTCGTTCTTGTGCTGATTGCGCCGGGAGGCTGGATATCAGCTTTATCTATTTCGAACCTCTTCGGCGAAGATAGAGAGATCCGCGATCTCATAGAAAACCATTACTTATACTCAAACATATGTTTGTTTGTTTTTTTAGGGGAGAGGAGGGCGATGGATAACTTTTAGACATGTATCCTTGAATCTTTTTCGTAGAGTTTGCCTGCCGTTTGGTTGGTCTCACTTCAGTTTGAAATACCATTTTACTTGTTGAACACACAATCCTCTTTTTAATACCCCGATGCTTTTTTAAACTTGAGCGTGACAGACAAAAAATGTTTGTGTGTCACGCTCAAGTTTAAATAAAGCATGTTCTTCTGGGGATTTTTCAATTATTAAGTTTAGGTATATTTTCTTTTTAGGCGCGACAGGCAGAAGAAAATACTATGTTGGAAATAACCCGTTGTCAGTATATCGGTTTGGCGCGAGTAAGTTTCTTCAATTTTAAGTGGTTTGTTCAACTGTTTCTCGTGCGTATTTTTTAAATGACATTTCATATCGCTGTTGTGCTTATATTTGAGAAAAAGATTTCTTATAGTTTGCAATAGCAATTTCGTTAGTTCTTTTTTCGATTACGTTTGAAATAATATTTCCATCGGTTTGGCGCGATTGAGTTTTAAAAACAGTTTAATTGGAATCATACGGTTAAGTTGTAATACTTTTTTGTCGTTTTCGTGCGGTTAATTTGAATTTGCAATTTTGTCGTTTTTTTTTTGTACGGTTAGAGTGAAATTATATTTTCGTCGGTTTTGCGCGATTAAGTGTGAAAAGGTATTTTAATCATTTTTGCGCGGTTAAGAGTTTGATAGCAATTTCATTATTTTTGTGCGGCTAATTTTTAATTAACATTCTCCTCATTTTTACGCGGTTAAGTTTGAAATAGCGATGTCGTCATTTTCACGCGCTTCAGATGTTCATAGAAATTTCATTATTTTTACGCGAGTAGACCAAATTGATTCCTAAAAATATCCGTTTTTATTTACATCTATACCATTAGAAATTATTAATTAACCAGCTATTAAAAAGGTTCTATTAGTGGGTGTTTATATTTGATATTAAAGTTTAGCAAACCAAACATTTTTTCTATAAATTAACGTATACATTACTTTCTAAACTAAACATAACTGAATTATCCCCAACGAATAGCTTCATACCGTTAAACTAAAAAATATTCAATTCATGCAAAAACTTCATTTCAATTTTGCTGACTAAATACTTGTTATGAAAAAACTGTCAAGGCTGTCAAATGGAATGAACATATATAGCTCTTCATAGCTAAGCCGGTGCATTTAACTGCATTGGGATTGTCCCGATCAAGAAAACAAAACTGACACAGTGTAGCGATATAGTTGAACTGACCGAACACCCACTACAAAAATGATCTTTCTCTTTTACTTTCAAACAATTATTCTCTCAATCTTATCAACAACTCAACAGCTAGTACAACAACGTGCCTATGTATTACACAAACTTTAATCCGGTTGTGAGATTAGCTATCTTCGAGCTTTGTAAAGTGGGGAGTCACTGTGTTGTTACCATTGCTCCAGCAGGTGTAGTACATTATGTTCACTAGAATTTATCTCAGACATACGTTTTATTGATGAAAATATTCCTACAGTCAATCCATATAAAATATATACTTTTAAAGCATGAACACATCTTTGAAGATATTAATAATCGTAAACTTTTTTAAAAATTACTGGATTTTTCATTAAATAACCCTGAAAATATTCCTACAGTCAATCCATATAAAATATATACTTTTCAAGCATGGACACATCTTTGAAGATATTAATAATCGTAAACTTTAAAGAAAATTACTGGATTTTTCATTAAATAACCCTGAAAATATTCCTACAGTCAATCCATATAAAATATATACTTTTAAAGCATAAACACATTTTGAAGATATTAATAATCGTAAACTTTAAGGAAAATTACTGGATTTTTCATTAAATAACCCTGAAAATATTCCTACAGTCAATCCATATAAAATATATACTTTTAAAGCATGAACACATCTTTGAAGATATTAATAATCGTAAACTTTAAGGAAAATTACTGGATTTTTCATTAAATAACCCTGAAAATATTCCTACAGTCAATCCATATAAAATATATACTTTTAAAGCATGAACACATCTTTGAAGATATTAATAATCGTAAACTTTAAGGAAAATTACTGGATTTTTCATTAAATAACCCTGAAAATATTCCTACAGTCAATCCATATAAAATATATACTTTTAAAGCATGAACACATCTTTGAAGATATTAAACAAAATTACTGGATTTTTCATTAAATAACCCTGAAAATATTCCTACAGTCAATCCATATAAAATATATACTTTTAAAGCATGAACACATCTTTGAAGATATTAAACAAAATTACTGGATTTTTCATTAAATAACCCTGAAAATATTCCTACGGTCAATCCATATAAAATATATACTTTTAAAGCATGAACACATCTTTGAAGATATTAAACAAAATTACTGGATTTTTCATTAAATAACCCTGAAAATATTCCTACAGTCAATCCATATAAAATATATACTTTTAAAGCATGAACACATCTTTGAAGATATTAAACAAAATTACTGGATTTTTCATTAAATAACCCTGAAAATATTCCTACAGTCAATCCATATAAAATATATACTTTTAAAGCATGAACACATCTTTGAAGATATTAAACAAAATTACTGGATTTTTCATTAAATAACCCTGAAAATATTCCTACAGTCAATCCATATAAAATATATACTTTTAAAGCATGAACACATCTTTGAAGATATTAAACAAAATTACTGGATTTTTCATTAAATAACCCTGAAAATATTCCTACAGTCAATGCATATAAAATATATACTTTTAAAGTATGAACACATCTTTGAAGATATTAAACAAAATTACTGGATTTTTCATTAAATAACCCTGAAAATATTCCTACAGTCAATCCATATAAAATATATACTTTTAAAGCATGAACACATCTTTGAAGATATTAAACAAAATTACTGGATTTTTCATTAAATAACCCTGAAAATATTCCTACAGTCAATCCATATAAAATATATACTTTTAAAGCATGAACACATCTTTGAAGATATTAAACAAAATTACTGGATTTTTCATTAAATAACCCTGAAAATATTCCTACAGTCAATCCATATAAAATATATACTTTTAAAGCATGAACACATCTTTGAAGATATTAAACAAAATTACTGGATTTTTCATTAAATAACCCTGAAAATATTCCTACAGTCAATCCATATAAAATATATACTTTTAAAGCATGAACACATCTTTGAAGATATTAAACAAAATTACTGGATTTTTCATTAAATAACCCTGAAAATATTCCTACAGTCAATCCATATAAAATATATACTTTTAAAGCATGAACACATCTTTGAAGATATTAAACAAAATTACTGGATTTTTCATTAAATAACCCTGAAAATATTCCTACAGTCAATCCATATAAAATATATACTTTTAAAGCATGAACACATCTTTGAAGATATTAAACAAAATTACTGGATTTTTCATTAAATAACCCTGAAAAGTTAATACCATGCGGTAAAACAGAAAGAAACAGACTGAAAAGAAGGTTCATTTTATTCACGATTCAACTGATGTGTTACGTTAGCAGGTATGTACAATAATTATTTATATTGCAAGAAGACACGAGTCAAAATCAAGGTGTAACTTTAATCCGATCTTTAAAGGCATTATGCATTCCAGAATTCCAGGCATCGGTATCAGTTGTTCATCGATATTTTGCTAGTATTAAACGAAGATTTATGTCGCCATATTGAGCATTGCAGGTATAAAATGCTACGGGCCTTGAATCAATGAAAGGAACAGCGTTGAGAGCATCATTATCGCATTTTACATTTTGACAAATTGGTGTGCACTTTAAATTCGGAAGCACGTGATGGGAATTCATCACACATTTTAGATTGCATCTTCAGACGGGAAAGAAGTTTAGCAATGACAGCTAGCAAAGTGCTGAACTTTCTGTTATAGATGTGTGAAATGCTTTAACATTGCATTCGACTCACGATACGCCATTTCACACGAGCCACAATAATACTTGATTATGAGTCACTTTAGTTTCATAATAAACATCATCTCATGACATTCTTTAGACAAAGAGTAAATGCAAGTTACCATAACTATGAAGATAGATGTCAACAGTCTATCTCAAATATTATACTGACTCATATATATATATATATATATATATATGTAAAATGAAAAACTAAACTATTTATATATTAATTAACGTTTCGTCTTCATTTCAAGACTTTATCAAGATGTTTGATTTTAAGAAATAACATATAAGTACGTGTGTTATTCTTTCAAATCACTCACCTTGACAAAGTCTTGAAATGAAGACGAATAGTTGATGAATATACACATTTACACTTTTCATCATATTAAAATAATTTAATATATGTATATATATATATGACATATATATATATATATATATATGACATATATATATGACATATATATATATATATATATATATATATATATATACGTAGATTATTTGTTTTTGTTTTTTGCAATATGCAAATAAGCGCATTTTTTCTTTTTTGATTCGCCTTAATCGGACGAGTCATCAATTGTATATATAGATCTGTTTAAATTTAATTCATTAATAAATTTATTATATACAGATTTCTTTTATATAAATTAACAAATTATTTTTTTGCATGCACAAAAGTTGGACATGGACGCGCGTTTCTGGCTATAAGCCGTCATCAGCATGCCTCACCGGGCAGGGATCGTACCTTCGATGCCAACATACGTTGACAAGCGTTCTAACCAGTTGACAACAATGCGCTGCTCATTTGTGTACGATTATTTTATTAAATCTAATTTATTAATTAATTTATAAATCAATTTATTGCTTATAAGGTTCGAAGGGACATCTATTTTGGGATAAATAGATGTGTCGTCAGAGTGAGTAATCCCAAAAAGTCATAACAACTGGTGAGACCTGGCCAACTTCAAAGGTTTCGGTTCAATAAAGGTCACGCCAGTTCTGGTTATGATCTGTATGACAGAACAAAGGACTATGACGTAACTCTTTCTTTCGTGAGAAACTAAGGTTTGAAAATGAGTTACGGGTTTGCAAGCGAGCTGGACAGTCGACCCTCTCTGTGGGTCCCCAAATGAAAAAAAAAGGCTCTGGAAGTGAGAGCGTAAAATTGACTATGTAGACGTGCGTCGTAATGGCTGGATCTCTTGGAGATCCAGCAGAAATCCCCGTCGTATTCCTCCAGCGAGAAGAATGAATTAATGAATCGAGTGAACGAGTGGACAAAACCCTTCCGCAACGCAGAATAAAAGACTTGAATCTCTCTGAGGAGAGATTGTTTCCGCGTTTGTCTTCTGCCTGTCCATAAAGTTTGTATCCACAGACTAAAGATCACTAACACCAATCACGGCCAGAGATACGCAATGGAAACCGACGGCACAAACGGCGATCACAACAAGTCGACGAAAGAAACGTAAGGTAACTTTTTGGGGTATAACATTCTGGGGTCCTAATCTGTAAAGCTGAAAGAACTAAAAATCGAAAGAAAAAGTGCACCATGCTTTATTTGGTATGCTTAACGAACAATGTTTACAGTGGTTAATGTTTAAAGTGTTTGAATAAAATACAACGTTTAATGAACTGTGTTTAATAAGAATTTTTTTCAAAAAGAACTATGTTTAAAGTGCTTAATTTGAAATGTTCAAGAGAGGGTGTTTAATGAGAAAAGAATGTGAGAAAATGTGTTTAACGAGGAGTATTGAAAGTTGACCGACAGTTTGAAGGGTTAAAAGTGTCATAAAAGTGCCCCCTTAAAGAAATATGTTAAAAGTACTTTAAAATCGAGTGTTACAAAAGTTTGAAAACGCTTCTAGACTTTTCATATGATTTCATGTGATTTCGTATTGCTTTCGGATTACTAGAAGCGCGTAATGGACCTTCGTGACGATGATTTTCATCATTGATAACGTAATGAATGTTTGGTTTTTGATGCCGTTATGTAACATATATAAAGAGTCTAATTTTATTATTATTGTCAATTAGGGATGTGTATCTGTCTACAAAAAAATTGTCATGGCTATTTCTTTATATCTGATGTGTGCTTCCATTTAATTACAATAGTATATGTTAATACAGTTTAAGTTGTGATGTTATATGTTATTATTATATGTAGTGGTGTATTTGAGTTTCGAATCATCAATCATAATTGTTAATCGACGATATTATAAGTGAATTTAATAATAGGATGTATAAAACCAGCGGCAACAGTGTCAAATGCTTGGGGTAATACGATATTATTATGTGATGCCACTCCAGCGTCCCTGAATTTAAATCGCCAATGTTTCAACTGGAACAATGCGAACACGTTGTTTGTGCGTTTTCTGATGTCCTTTAAAAAATTATCTTTTTTCTCCAGTTTTTTTGTTCATTTGCCTTTGACTCATGAGGATGATTGGACAAAGAATCGAAAATATTCGTGATACCTATTGGATATTGATTATATTTTTTTACAAAACAAAAGACAATTAAATAAATAGGTATAATTCAACCTATGAATAATGATACTTTTAACAATGTTAGCATAATGAAAAAATACTTCCTAAATACACTCAATATATACATACATATTATATATATATATGTATATATATATATGTATATATATATATAAATATATATATATATATATATATATATTTGTTGGCCACTATTTCATTCTATTTTTCCCAATATGTCTACCCTACATGTATCTGTGCTTGCATGACATTTTTTTTCTCTATTTTATCATCCTGATGAAGTCTTATAAATAAAGACGAAACGTTGATGTACACATAAAAAACATCCATTTTTTGGTTTTCCTTTTTCATTTTCCCATGTATATATTTATATTTATATAATATAATATATAAGTGTTTATTATCAATAATTTTTACAGAACTTGTAAATTGTTTGTTATTTAAATTAATTTTAAATAGTAACGATAAGTAGCGCCTGAGTAACGACCAGCGTTGCATTCCTTGTTTGAAGAAGACAATGTTGAAATTGGCTTAGATGCATGAAGAATCGAATCAATACGTTTGAATTTCGATTCAGTTGGAATACAGTTTATGTTTAGATTGCATTTTTAGATGTGTCGTAATTACGTTTTTTCGAAGCTTCAGAAACTAATAGAATGTTTATCTGATTTCTGCTAGACTCAGAGGTAACCCTAATTTTATTTAGCGCGATTTTCAAGAGATTTTTTCGAGTCATTCAGTTGATATTGTTTGTATCATGTAAATATTTCACAGATAACAGTTTAACGTTCCACAGCGCTAAATTAGTCGGTAAAATAATTTTAAAAAAATAGATGTAACACAACAGAAATTTTAATCGTCTGTTTCCGTCCCTGGAGAAGGCGCATCTTTAAAAAATAAAAAGAACAGCTAAATTTAAGATGCAACCCTTCTTATCTGTACGAAAAGCGGTGAAAATGCTATGCGAAACTTAAGTGTGATAACACAACAAAATGATATTTCAAACTTAAGCGTGACACTCTACCGGCCGAGACGACCGACGACACGCATGACCAAATAACGAGCAGATGCATTTCAAGAAAGATGTAAACGCATCGAAAAAGGATTTGATACGGACAATTTTCTCGCCATTTTAAAAGTGCATTTGCATGTAATTTAACTTCTGAAATGTAAAGATACGTTTTGCGGAGCAGGTACGGTGAAGGAACTGTTTAAAAACTGAAGTAGATACTATAATGTACTTTTTCACAAGCAGTTGATCTATATACAAAATATAAAGATCTTAAGATATATAAATCCAACTTGATTCGGCATTGAATCACCAAATTAGTTGATATGTCGTAAAACAAAAGAAACAAACAAGAAGGTAACAAGGATAAATTACAACACATAAATAAATGATGTCATATATGTTATTTATTTAGTTTACCTATTATTTATTTTTATGCTGTTTTCAGCAATCATCTGAGGGAAATTATTTTAATAATGTTTTGATAACGTCTGATTTTTCATTTACACTGAAAATACATCACATCAAAGCAAAAGGCTTCACGATGATATGTATTAACGAGATGAGATGATAGATAGATGAAAGACTAGCTAAAATATACGACCGCAGGTCGTATATTCTAGCGAGGCTGCCGCGTCTCTTCCTCCTCTGACTGAAGAGTTCCACTGTCAGCCGAACTAGTTCAGTGAATTGTTGAAGTGAGTTAATTTGAAAGACTTTAATAAGTTCATTAAGCTGGCTCAGTTAGTAACGACTAAGATTACAGGTCGACAAAGACTACATACCAACAAAGACTGCAGGCTTCGTGTTCGCGGTTTCGATTCCCGGTGCGGTGTTTAGTTTCTTTATTGTTTATTAATGTAAACTAAGAGACAGACAGACAGACAGACAGAAAGAGAAAGTGTTCCTTATAAATGGTTGAGGAAGCACATGAAAGTATTGATGATAATAATTAATTGAATGAACTGAGGTTGATTACTTGTGGGAGACTGCATATAACAGAAATCTGCGAACATTAGGGCTATGTACGGAAGCAGTCCCGCGGTAATGTGTTCCACAGATATAAATCATTTGTAAATAAGCTCTTTTCGTGGAAATTGAATCTGACGCTCGGCACAGGGAGAAATAAAGGATCGTGAATTTTCGTTGAAGTAGGACAACGAGTTCTTGCTGTAAATGTTTTGCAATGGCCCACCAGAGATTGACGCTAAGTAAAGCACATTCAATGAAAGTAGCAATTGAGTAGAAAGAAAATAGCAACGTTTTTTTTCTTTGAGAAAGAGGCAGTAAGGAACGGAACAAATGATACCTCTGATTTTGAAGTTGATTCGGAACTAACACTGACCAATCTTACAAAGATGAACAAAAATTAAAATAAAAGTTAAAATTAAATGTTCTTCCTTGTTTTTTAATTTTAACTTTTTATTTTATTTTTTTTCCTCTTCTCTTCTTAAGTGACCCCAACTATTGCAACGCCACATTGTGTATTGTCGGCAGTTGAAACCAGTATTCCAGACATTTAATTTCCCTGATGATCTGCCAAGCAAGTAACTGCTTGGTAGTGAAACACGTGTAGAAAAAAACATTTAATTTGAATAAATAATATTTGTAAGAAAAAATATATTTAATGGTGATCATTGGTGTCCTGAAAGGAATGCTTTGGTAAGCCTTCATAAAATCACACACATATATATATATATATATATATATATATATATATATATATATATATATATATATATAAGCAGGGGTCGCCTTTTATGACAGACGTTTATTTCGACTAGTGCAAAATAAGGATCCAGAAGTTGGTGATTGAATATGAAAAGCTTCCCCTGAGAAGTATTGAAAGTAACACGTAATATTCTAACTGATTGCAACACGTGCTACTGGTCA
Source organism: Sepiola atlantica (assembly GCA_963556195.1). Taxonomy (NCBI): domain Eukaryota; kingdom Metazoa; phylum Mollusca; class Cephalopoda; order Sepiida; family Sepiolidae; genus Sepiola; species Sepiola atlantica. The sequence continues at coordinate 3,760,117 of OY744543.1, read as the reverse complement.
AAAGAGAGAGTATTACCGAGGACTTGATCATTAGTGCTCATCAAGGTGCTGCCATAGACAGCTGTTAACTCTGCATAGACATCAATATATGATTTAGGAACATAACTTGGGAGATCATTGATGAAGATCAGGAAGAGAATGATTTATATAAGAACTTCCTTACATTACCGACGACCAAAATAAGCAGTGTCAGCTTTATAACCTGTTAAAATAGTTAAACCTCAAGGTTGCAAAAACAGCAAAAAGTATGTGGACAGAATGTAAGTATTTTTTTTTACATTTCTAGCTTACAATGGACTATTAATCCTAGGTGCTTTAACGTGGCGAACACATCAACACTTACCTCCCCAGAATCTCGTAGGTTATTGCCCCTGGACAAACACACATCTCACATAAGCACGCTCCGGGCGTAGTAAAACCGTCATCGCCATGTGAAATTTATGACGAGTAACAAGCTTGTTTGCATGATCCGCAGTCGGCCATTACTATCACTGTTACAATTTAACGGGTAAAATTGACCGACGGTCACGTATACACAATAAATACACCATCAGAAGCGACAACGATCGGTAGTCGCTACATCTACAATTCAGGGTTTATTTTTCAAAGTTTTAGCTTGTTGGGAATTGTAGAACTTTTGCAATTTTTTTTTAGTAATTCAAAATATAACTAATGTATCTATATACATACATATATATGCATGTAGAGAAATCGATCCTACTATCAATTGGAAAGCTATATTGCAATTTAAAGGATATTGAGTTCCAATGAAATGTAAAAATAATGAACATTAAAATATATTTTTAAATTATTATACAGAGTGATTGGAAAATAACTACCGATTATTAAGTGCTCGTAATTTATTACTGAGATATGATTTTACAACGATCGGTAGTCGCTACATCTACAAATAAATTTAGGGATTGTTTTACAAAGTTTTAGCTTGTTGGAATTGTAAAACTCTTGCAATTGTTTCTTTAGTAATTCAAAATATAACTAATGTATCTATATACATAAATATATATATATATATATATATACATATAGAGAAATCGATCCTATCATCAATTGGAAAGCTATATTCCAATTTAAAGGATATTGAGTTCCAATAAAATTTTAAAATATTCAACATTAAATATATTTTGAAATTATCATACAGAGTGATTGGAAAATAACTACCGATTATTAAGTGCTCGTAATTTATTACTGAAATATAATTTTTACAAGAAATGAATATAATAAGAACTTGTATAACATGTGATTTTATTCAAAATTCGGTATGGGTGCCAGCAATCGCAATCAGCTTCATAAAGAACTTTTTCTTTCTTTTTTTAATAATGAGTCAACACTTATCAAGGCTCAAAATCCACTCAAAAATTAGGGCCAACAAGATGGATAGATTGATAAATGAATTGTTATGAATACTATGAGAGTATTGAAAACAGAATCCGAACCAGAAAACAGAATCTTTCCCCATTGTCAAAAACATGGTTCGTGGAATGTGAGGAATAAAAGAGAACCAACTCATAATTTATAAATCTTGGTGTTCCCTATTTATTTATTGTAAGTTTTATACAAACTTATATATAATTCAGAACATTTAAAAGGGTTCCAATTGGGAAATTAGGGTTCAGATGAATGGAAATCTGGGAGTTACGTGTTTAATATGTGATAATTCGAACAAGAATTAGTATTTCAGAGTTTAATGTATAAAGACTTTAAAGAATTCCCAGTTAGTTAAATATTAAATGCATTATATATATATATATATATATATATAATAGTTTATTCAGAGGTATACTCACATGTATATCTAATTTCATTATAGAATCTAACATAAATGTAACCGTACACATGTATTCCAACACATATGCAGGTTACTTATTACCAGCGTTTGAGGCCGACATATCATGCAATTGTTTAACCATCTCTGGTAACCGTTACTATTGAAAAGGCGTACATGTTATATAATTAATTATATATTAAGAACTAATTAATAGATCTGCAACGATTAGAACACATTAAAGTGGTAAAACCCTGTTCGTTGTTTTGTTTTAATAGAGCAGACGGTTAAGTTATTTAGACTATATTTCGGCATTTGGAAAACATTCGTCTATATTTAAAATTCTGAAGACATCATTTCTCTTATAGAACGGATGTATCAATATTAGTTTTTAAACGACTCTTTTATAATCCATTGCCCCTTTAACTGTATTTTCAATTTTGCTCGGCGTTCCGTTTTCTGTTCGAGTTTTCTTACTTCGTTGTAGCGTGTTATTCTGTGTCAAACCGCCTCACGGATTGTGTGTGCGCGCGAAAGCAAGATTATAATACAAAACATAAAAATCATAGAGGATTTTACTCACGGACATAGTTCGTGAAAAATGGCTTCTTTGGAACCATAAAATTGAATTAGCAACGATATCAACATTTAAATATGACGGCTATATATACATGTAAACTAGCAAAAATATGCACTGGGGGCGCGAACGTATTTTCTAATATTTGAAAATCGTGACAAAGTTTGGTAACAGACACTAAAATCTGTATTATTTTCTCATGATTTTTGTCAATATCTATTTATTATGTACAAATATATGTAATTACAGAATATCTCGTTAAAACAATAAGCACAGAGAAACACTAAAAGAAAGAGAAAGAGAGAGTGAGAGAGCGAGATAGAAAGAGAGAGAGAGAGAAGGAAAGGCACTGATTATTTACTTCTAGAATTGACCATCATCGTTTCACCACTGCTTACTTGCCATATATATATATATATATATATATATATATATATATATATATATATATATATATATACAACTAGAAAGCGTTAATCACGTATTGAACCCTGTTGAAGTGAAAACTGCAAAAATACGTGTGTATCAATATAGCTATATTAATATCTATCTCTTTCTCAATTTTTCTCATATAGTGTAAATATTTTTATTTATACACACATTTTTATCTACACAGTTGCAGACATGTTTAGCTTCTAGCTGGAAGGTAATTAGACTTTCTTAAACCCACTATGTAAAATTGCAGTTAAAATAACAAGTTTAGTGAGAACTTTAGCCAAACGTGTTTGTATAAATAAAATGTTTTATACAAAATAAATATGCAGCTCTATTTATACGCCATAAGGATGCACAATCTTATACACTGTAGACGTATACTTACCTGAATTATATATATATATATATATATATATATATATATATATATATATATATATATATATATATATATATATATACGTGTATGTGTGATTGTGTGGTTGTCTATATAAGTGTGTATCTGTTTGTATGTGGATGGATAGTTCTGTACGAAAATGTCCTGTTTAAGAGAAATATAGTTTTTAAGAGACATTCCTAAAACGAAATTCGCTTTTCTTCAGACAAGTTCTATATTAATTAAATCCCGTCATCAGAAGACAACAGCCAACCTCTGTCAGTCTAACACTAATTTTGTTCCTAAAAACAAGAAACAAAGACTCCATTAAAATCAACATCTAGGTATACATATCAATATATATATATATAAATATATATATATATATATATATAGTTATATGGAAATAGTGATATATATATAGTGATATATATAGTGATATATATAGTGATATATATAGTGATATATATATAGTGATATATATATAGTGATATATATAGTGATATATATAGTAATATATATAGTGATATATATATATTGATATATATATATATATATATATTGATATATATATATTGATATATATATATATTGATATATATATTTCTATATAGTGATATATATATATATATATATATATATATTGACATATATATATATATATTGACATATATATATAGTGATATATATATAGTGATATATATATACAGTGATATATATAGTGATGGATATATATATTGATATATATATATATATATTGATATATATATATATAGTGATATATATAGTGATATATATATATGTATATATAGTGATTAATATATATATATATATATATAGTGATATATAGAGATAGAAGAAAAAAGAGTGATAAACATGTGACGATTGTCCAAATTTATTTCAAATTTTAATTGTTCAATGCAAGGTGTATTCAGTAATAAACAAGTGTTCATTATTCTTTCTTTAAGCCAAAGCGTTTCAAAGATCGAGATCTTATCATCAGAGGAGAAATACAGATAGATAAGTTAGCTTTCGAAAAAGCCAATGTTCAAATATATATAGTGATATATATATATATATATATTTAAACTGCATTTTCTTTTTTTTTGTCTTTTTGTTTAAAATAACTCAAAGCTTCTTTAGACTATATATATATATATATATATATATATCACTATATATATGTATATATATATATATATAATATTATAATATAAAATGAAGTAATAAAATAAGGTGTCAATGAAATTTTATTAGAATTCAAAGTTCATGCAAAGCATCCTTAAGTCCTTAGCTCATGAGTTTTCAAAGATAATTCTTCTCTTCAGAGGACCATTACCGCAGTTATACTACTACAGGCAATAAAATTACGCTTTGAAAATATATAAAATTATATACACAAATACATAAAAATACATAAAATCAAACATATCAATCCAAAAACATACTTTTGTTGAATCCATACAGTCCATCCAGGTCATACAAGTTGAGAAGCATAATCAGGAAGGACATTACTCCAAGATACAAACAGCAGTCCAAATACGTATTAAGGATGCTTTGCATGAACTTTGAATTCTAATAAAATTTGATTGACACCTTATTTTATTACTTCATTTTATATTATAATATTAATGCTTTATCCAGTATATTGAGCTTCAGTTTTTTATCCGGATGTTTCACTAATTATAAGATATTAGTTGACGCTTATATCTTTTGTTGGATTGCTTCATATATATATATATATATATATATATATATATATATATATATATATATATATATATATATTGATATATATTTGAGAGTGAGACAAAGAACGAAAGAGATGTGTGTGTTCATCTGTAGGATTGTGTGTCTGTTTGTGCGCGTGTGTACCTTTTCTTTAACTTAAAGCATGACGAACAAGAAGAAAAAAAACATCACTCCCATTCAACTTTCTGGTTGATGAGATAACAAAAATATTCCATCTTTATCAAAATAAATAATAAATTGTTAAATCATTTTTTGTTTCGTTTTTTTAAAGAAATAAGTAATTTTTTACTCTTTGTGTGTTAATTTCATCTAAACAATTCTCACAATTTGTGTATATTCCTTTACAAGTTAATTGCATTGATAAGCTCTGTTTAGACTTCAACTTCATGCATCAAAGGGAACAGACTTATTCTTAATACGCGTCTGTTCAATCTACAAACTTTGAAAATAAAGCGTTAAAGACTAACGGATGGAAAGGTTGATTAAAATAGATTACTTGCTTTCTAAATACGAATTAATACTGATGCAATTAGGAAAAAATTGTGTTTTTTTTACTTTTAATGCAACTAAAACTAAACTTCTCCTTTCACCACCAACACTCGGATCTGTACTTCAATTGAAATGAATGGCTCTTTCTGTTTTGATAAGCTTCTTGAACTGACCTTTACTCCAGACCTGAAATTAAATACTGACCTCAAATCTATTGCTAAGATCGTTTGAAACTAGTTGTATAATTCTAGGACTCTAGAAAGTCTCTCGTCTACATGTATAAGAAGCAAACACGTCCGGAGATTGAGTAATGTTGCAGAATCTGAGGAATGCCGCTGAGAGCAGTCTTTCCTGCTTTCACAGAGTACAAAACTATAATCAAAATGGCGGATTCGTCTTCTACCTACAGCATCTTTCTACAAGAAAAAAAGATTGCTAGTCTTTCTCTACTCTATCGTTTTTTTATGGTACGTTCTGAATGAGTTTTAATCTGTTTCCATTCTGTAAAATATTCAAAACAATATCTCATCAAGCTACAGTAATTGCAAATAAGTTTTCTTTTTTTCCCTCTGTTTAACGAAAACTAAACTTGACTTCCATGAACAAAGTTTGTTTCAAGAACTACTCGTCTTTGGAACAGAATAATACGAGGCTGTTTTCCAGCCGACCACAACATGGTCGTTTTCAAGGCAAATGTTTACAAAATTTTGTAGTGCAGCTATCTTAAGTAAACACATTCTAAACAAGCGTTACCAATACTCACGGTTGTGTCTTCCCATGCATTTGACATCCGCATTAACCCTCATTCTCAAGTGGCTTTTCGGCCTTGATAAACGGTGCCCTGTTAGTACATAAATAATTGATTCAATCAGTTCGACTAATAATCTAAATGCTAGTTAAAATATGACTCACTGTTCAAATATCTGTCTAATTTGCAGTTTCTTTTTTAGCAGTCTATAATTAATTAATGTTTGCTGCTATTCATTTATGATTTTATTATTTTATTTTTCCTGTGTATCTACAATAGTGTCGTCGATATTAACAGTAATTAATCGAAATAATTTAATTAAAAAAATGAATTAATTGCGAAACAACTTTCTTTAATTATCAAGGGAGATAATTTAGATGAAATAGATATGTCTTAGATAGCTGGAAAGATATACAGATGAAGCATAAAAGTTCACATAGAAGGGGTTGACTTTTCTCTCTCTCTCTCTCTCTCTCTCTCTCTCTCTCCCCCGTCTCTCGCTCTCCCCTTCTGGGGGTTAGGTGGACTCTTTTAAAAACAATAAAAAATAAAAATTTGGCGTCATCATCACTACCTCTCCTTCTCTTTCTCTCTCTTTCTCTCTCTCCCTCTGTTAGAGTTTGAATGTGAATAAATATTCACGAATGCTGTCCATCCTGTGGGTGCTCTAGAAGCAGACAATCTCCGCGAGAAGCACCTTAGGTGATCGAACAAAAAATCAGTCCAACCCGAAAAAAAGACTTATATTTATATGCCACACAGGGCAGCAAGAAGTAACACAAAAGCAGCTCCCCTAATACAGCACTCGGGGAAAGTACGAAAACACCGTGAACTGACCGATCAGCATTCATCAGGACGAGCGCCTCAGGTGACAAAAAATGAACCAAAATAAAACAAGGAATGGGTAATACTAACCTAATTAGTACTAACCTAATACTAACCTAATACTAATAAATACTAATGGTAATACTTAATTTCATTAAGAATGGGCAATACCTACATAGAACGACCTCTCATTCCAACAAAAAAAATCATAAGAAAAATAAGTTTGTAAAACCAGTTATATATTTTAAAAGAATAAAAATAAACATTTAAAATTGGTATGTCATCTTCTCCCTTCAGTCTTTCTCTCTCCCCCTCTCTCTCTCTCTCTCTCCTTCTCTCTCTCCTTCGCTCTCTCTCTCCTGCAATCTCTCTCTCCTTCTCTCTCTATATCTCACTCTGTACGGATTAAGTCGTACAACAAAACATTTTCGCTGTCTATCTTCGTCACTATAGAAAGTTTATGCAAAGTACAACGAGTATGTTTAAATACTGAAGGGGACTGATTACTTACGCTTAGCAAACAAAGAGAGACAGAGAGAGGGGTAGGGAGAGATACAGAAGTGAGTGTAATAGACAGCATGCAAAATTAAAGCCGCGAGGAGAGACAAACTAGACGACGAGAGAGGGTGAAA
>OY744543.1:3727500-3747500 GCA_963556195.1 Sepiola atlantica | reverse complement strand
TGGTATATGGTATGATTAACAATGTGAAATCGGGGCTAGATAGAAAATAGAACAACATTATCAAAGTAGATTTGTTTTTAATTCAGTGAGTCTGTTATGTTGGAATTTTCCTCCTTGATGGAATCAGGAATTAACATATTGAAGGCCGTCAACATCTCTACTGAAAGGTTGTTCTGAGTTAGATAGGACTCCAACACAGCATTCCGAATTATCACTCATAGCCGGGTTCCGTTCATATCATCAGACATACAATATTCCATTGATAACTCGATTGTTAGTCTAATTATGTGACATATGACATAGTATATATTGGATACAATGTTGTAAAAATAAGAATAAATATGGTGTGAAGAATGATTGATACAAAACGACAAAACAACAGAAATGAGTAAGCAGTATCGTTTATTTGGCAACAATATCACATGCTGGAACAATGTTTCAAATACACATCATCTGAGGGTTTCCTTCAACACGTCCGATCTGATCAACACACCAACTGCCAGGCAGCAGTAAAAACAGTTCTTTTTATACTCAGTCTTAAAGTGCAAATCTCGTGCCAACGTTACTTTTTCATTGTCTGATAAGGCATGCACCTTGCATTTTAAATGACAGCGACGATATTCGATTTGCTTAACTAGTTATTCTAGGAAAGAAAAAGCAAGTGACATTAAACTCCACAAGTAAAATGTCGACTATATGGCAATATACAAGATCAAGTATGGGTCTATGTTACAAAATCGGCTTTATCCAATCCTGGGCAACGCCTGGGAGCGATGCTAGTTATTTATATATTATAACACACCTAGGAGTTCCAAAGGTTTTGTATATAAGCGATAAATATTAAGATTATACTTTCGATTCTCCAAAAACTGTTTATCGCATCGCGTTATCTCTTATATATTACCAATAATCAATATATCGTAAGTGTAGATATATTAAGGGGGTGCCTCAGTATAAGTAGGCTTGACAAGAATATCAATTTGCGCATGAGACAAATTCAGATTTTCATATAAACGAAAACCAGCCAGCCAGACAATGAATGCGCATTATTCTGGCCATAAAAAAGGTCAAATGATTCTCGCAACCGACGAAGACGAGGAAAATATTAAAAACATTATTGTCCGTTTATATCAGCGAAATATTAAACGCACGAAAATTTACACAAAATCTTAGAAGAAGTTTTCTTTATGAATACTTGCCAAATATATATATATATATATATATATATTATTTTTATTTAAACACACATATATGAAATCTGTGACACTGACATGGCGATGGTATCGATCCACCGCTGTTATAAACTAAAATCTAATCTAATCAGGAAGAGTAAAAATCCGATCTTTACCACAGATTATATTTGCGAAGAACCTGTTATAACAGCTGTTGATCGATAACATCGACATTCCAGTGTCGCAGATTTTGCGCATGTCTGTATAAAAAAAAATAATCATATGTATAAAAACTCTATTTGATATTGAGCATATTTTATGAACCCGGTTCAAATGCTTTCATTCGTATGTTTACCATGCTTAGATTATATATATATATATATATATATATATATATATATATATATATATATATATATATATATATATATATATATATATAAATATATATATATATATATATAGGAGAATTTTATTTACACAGACATGTACAAAATCTGCGTAAATAAAATTATCATATATAAAGCTCTATTTTGATATTGAGCACTTTTTATAAACCCGGTTAAAATTCTCTGGATTACCACCCTGTGGATATTTTTTACCTGGATTATTACCATGATTATATATATATATATATATATATATATATATATATATATATATAGTAAAGTATGAAATATACATTTATGATAATTAAGATACACATGCGTCTGCGTTCTATCCCCGCAAGAAATCGTCAGACTAAGTGCACTGAGCCTTACGATCCCCTGCGAGGATGTAATGCGGACGCCTCTGTGTAGCTTATTTGCGATAAATATATGTTTATAATTTACTATTAAGCTCTGTAGAAGTAAACACTTAAAATAAATAGATATTAAAATAATACATATATAAGAGCATCTTATAATATTATACGTGTATACATAAAATAATTATATATATATAAATATATATATATATATATAAATATATATATATATATATATATATATATAATTCCGAAGGAAACCTTAGCTGTTGTTACTTCATACACTTATTGTTGTATTAGACGTTGAGATTTAAGCCTACTTCATATAGCATCACTTGATTGGGACATATTGTTCTATACCTTTCAGGAAAAGTGATGCAGTTATCCACAGTTCGCATGGCTAATCACTGCATTGGTACAACTCCTACAGCTCGTGGCACCAATAATTTAATGCTAACACTATAATTAGTTGTGACTATGTAGGGAAAAAAAGTAAAAACGTGAGGATCGATGTTGCCCAATTCTTTTTTCCCGGATTACAAAGATGGTGGTAATGTTTTCTGTTTTAATTTCAGTTATGTTATTTTCTAAATATACTTCAGTCCCGTGTGAAGTCATTGCAAGGCAAAATGAGAAAGTGAATTGCGAGTAAATACGCGAGCGAATGTCAGGAAGAGAAACCGCAGGCAAAACGAGAGGAAAAACAACGACGATGACTCGATGCTCTTACTACACCTACACTCATCTGGACAAACTCGCTCTCGTAAATCAGCAACACTATACCAATCTCGTTACACAAACACACACACACACACATGTATATATATGTTTGTATGTATATATATATGTATGTATATATATATATGTATGTCTATATATATAGATATATATATATATATTTATATATATATGTACATATATACACATATATATGTGTGTATATATACATATACGTATATGTACATATATACATATATATATATATGTATATATATATGTATGTATATATATATGTATATATATATATGTATATATACACGCATATATATATGTATGTATATATACATATACGTATATATAAATATATACATATATATATATACATATATATATATGTATGCATATATATATGTGTGTATATATACATATATATATATGTATATATATAGACACATATATATATATATGTATGTATATATACATATACGTATATATACATATATATACATATATATTTGTGTGTGTGTGTGTGTGTGTGTGTGTGATGTGTGTATATACGTCCCTAATCTCTTTTGTTCCTCTGCATCTGACACGTTGTTTCAATTATGGAAACTCGCTTTAGGCACCCAATCACGGCTTGAAACGTGTCAGGTAGAATTAAACTGCTTCCAACGATATAAACATACATATACATACATATACACATAGGTATACAAAAAACGATATATATATATATATATATATATATATATATGCACATACATGTCTATATTTGAACATGGATACATAAATGTGTATATATATATTATATTATATATATATATACATAATGTACTTAAATATAATAATACGTTATATATACATATGAATATATATAGACATGTATATATACTACCATATATGTGCACATGCAAATATCTATAAACGTACATACACACACACATATGAAATACTTCTTTCACATCACATACAAGATAATACTTTAAACCTGATACATACACACCAAGTATTTCCAAGTAGGATACATTGTTATTAGTTATGTTCTTTAAATCACTAATTCTGAGAAAGTATTTTAAATGAAAATGAAACTTTGATGAATACATATATAATTTAAGTGTTCCTTTTTAACTTTCCATATATATGTATGTATATATATATATATATATATATATATATATATATATATATATATATAAGAGAGAGAGAGAGAGAGAGAGAGAGATTAATACATATATGAATATCGAAGTATATATATATAAGGAACGTTTATGTTTTTTGTCTTTTTGTCTTTTTTGTCTTTTTGCTGGGAAGCCATGTAATTAAATACTGTCTTGTTTTTAAATTCCCGAAACAGTTTCTCATGGTAAACAACTGATGATCCCTTAAAATAGTGTTAGAAACTAATTAATATAATAACTGTAAAAAAAGAAATTGACTTACATGATATATAAGTTTTTTTTGTTTCTTTTTATATATTTTTTTTATATATTTTTTTTTATATAGTTTTAATGGTTGAGAAACTTCCGAGACTATATATATATATATATATATATATATATATATATATATATATATATATATATATATGCGTGCGTTTGTGTATTTAAATATACATCTGAGTATATTTCTAAATTGACGTTTCTTTATATATATATATATATATATATATATATATATATATATATATATATATACTTCTATATTCGTATATATGTATATGAGAGCTGCGCACTTGGGTGTAATTTTTTTCGGGTGATATTGTCTTTAAATGTATCGAGGCAAAATTCGCTAATGCGCATATCGTACATGCGATCGATATATCGAATCAATCAATACATTAAAACATTAGAAAACCTTGACACAAACAGGTTACTGCACAAGAATTCACAACTTCTGACACCTGATTAAAATTGAAAAACAAGTCTACTTGAGCTTCGAGGTGAGTCCTCAGTGATGCGTCGATTCCATCACTGCGTTCCGATCTTTTTCAACCCCAAACAAACTCGTCAAGTAACCCGACCTCGTATTGATTGAAACAAATTCCTCGGCCTAACCTTCACAGGTGACATGAATTGAAGACATTGCCATGGCTGCAGCAAAGAAGGTGGGCTCTCTATACTGAGCTTGTAAATTCCTCACACCTGACATTATCATGTATCTCTACAAAGCCACCATCCGCCCATTCATGGAGTATTATTGTCACATCTGGGCTGGTGCATCATCCACTAGTTTCTCCCTCTTAGACAAGGTCCAAAAAAAGAGTGGCCAACTGAATAGGTCCCTCACTATCTACCAACCTCCAGCCTTTGTCCCATCGCCGCAATGTTGCATCCTTGTGCTTGTTTTACAAATACTTCAATGGATTGTGCTCCGATGAACTGGCTACTCTGGTGCCCCCTCGACGTAAATATACTAGACCAACTCGACAATCAGCTAAATCCCATCCATTCACTGTGGAGGTCCCCAGATGCCGTCGAGCCCTCTGTGGAACTCCCTCCCTGTTTTACCGACAGTACCGACGTGCAGAGGTTTAAAACTAATGTAAACAGAAACTCTCGCTACACGGCTCCAAACTTGGTGTGACTCCCTAAACCTACAGCTTAATTCTCAGTAACCCCTTACGTCTACAGTGGCGGCCTGCCTTGTTTGGGGTGAAATATGTTTAAAAAAAGAAAAAGAAAAAAAAAGCTCCCTACATCGAAAACTATGCGCTGATTAATATAAATACATGGTATTAAATATGTTTCGTAGTTTTTTTTTAAATCGACGACACGGAAACTTGGACCTACCATTTATAAGTACTAAATATTTCACTAGTAATTTACTTGTAATTTTATTTGTTCAATCATGACTGCGTGGGCGTCTTGCTGTTACTTCGACAATTGTATTTTGTAGTTTTCATTTGTTTATTATCTGCTAATTCAATGCTTAATGAAGTCATTTTAGTAAAGTTTGTATAATTCACGTTTTTAATCTGTTATTTATGGAATTTATTTTAACTAGTTTCAAATTTTATTAAGGAGATGTATATATATATATATATATATATATATATATATATATGTATGTTCATATTACCATACTTTTATATGTAATTAATTTGGAAGTTTTAAATGTAAATGCCTTAAAAAGGTCAAATAGATACACGAAGAAAAATGGTGAGAAAAATAAATAACGTTGCGATGACTTGTATCAACATTAATATTACTAGTAAAAATGAAATAGAAAATTCAAATACTAATTATTTAACTAAAGGAGAAAATATAAATCTTTAAACATTTCTCAGTTATTTCATATTTACTTGCCTCTTAACGATAGACAAAAGATCGTTGTTTATTGTTAAGTAAATCCATCTTTCAATAAATAGGCTCTAAACTAGGGGGAAAAAACTGCCTTAGGCTAGATGGGGTTCTCTTTCACTGACCGAGAACATACAACATAAAGTGTAGTTTCAGAACGGGTGTTACATCTTGCTCGGAAACAAAAGCCGAGAGATTCTGTTAGTTAAAAATAACCGTCATATTTTTTTTTTCATTTTTAATAAGACACATAAGATATTTTCGGAGTAAACAAAATGGCTAGGAATTTTGTATAAAAATCTTCCAACTAAGTAAACAATGAAATGAACAGGTATCATAAAGTACGGCCATCTTAGTTTTATTCTTCTTTTCAATGACATTAATGGGGCCTTCTGTTTTAAATACACCTATCTTTTCGCTTTGAAATAATTAAATAGTTTGAATGGCAAAAGTTATTACGAAGAAAATGTTCAAATATATCTCTAGTTCTAAAACGAGCCTGTGTATACATTCGTTTCCCCATATTTTCTATCAAAACTTTAAAAACTAAAAACGAGTGTGCCCAGAAAAGGCAATGTTACTATCGATGTTTTGTATGTCATGGTGTCGTGGAAGGACGATAAGATTCTATCAGGAGACTTCTTCATTGCGCAGCCAAACAACTATAAAATATCAAATATAGAGTTCATATTTTTTATAAGCATCTATTAGAAATTAATGAATAAGAAAAGAGGCAAAATACCTTCAAAGCATATTTAAGATGTGATATCAATTTAAAAGAAAAATCGTAACAGATTTTCTCTTTTTTTTACTCTTAAAAACGTTCATTTTCGTTTATAATAATTACAAATATTTCGGCAAGTATAATTGGCCTCATCAGTGTGTCTGGAAATCCTGGTCTTATTGGATTACTCCGTCCTTGTTGGTGTAATATGGACGTGTGGTGTCGGTTGTTTTTTCTTCCACTTTTAAATATGAGGATGCGTATGCGCGCGGGATAGGTATCGAATATAGAGTTCATATTTTTTTTGTAAGCATCTATTAGAAATTAAGAATAAGAAAAGAGGCAAAATACCTTCAAAGCATATTTAAGATGCGATATTAATTTTAAAGAAAAATCGTAAGACACTTTCTCTTTTTTTCTCTTATAAACGTTCATTTTAGTTTATAATAATTACAAATATTTCGCCAAGTATAATTAGCCTCATCAAAAAAAATATGAACTCTATATTTGATACCTATCCCGCGCGCATACGCGTCCTCATATTTAAAATGGAAGGAAAAACAACCGACACCATTTTAGAAGACGATACACAGCTGTAAGTAATGTAATATTAAGCGAAATAATTTTCGGTAAATTTATAGTACTTAATCATACTCTATGAGGCACAACCGGCGTTTCTTCGGACTCAATGAGGATCCCTCTACGCTTCTGCTTCTAGCCATACACCTTAACTAATATCTATATTATAATGTTCTTTTTTATAATTGTCCAGCGCATGCGTGGACCCCAACGGTAAGTTTGTACTGACTCTGTTACAAGTTATTATACTAATCCAAGTACATTGCGGAACGCAGTTTAAACATATATATATGGTGATGGTGGCTATTTCTAACCCACAAGAAAGAGTTCGTGAACAAACGAGCAGACGCAATAAAAAGATAACATCCTTTACAGATTCATCTCAGAATTCTGCTCTAATCAATAATAGTATATTCTAGTGTAAATGATGTTTTAAACCACGTCGTGAATAACGTTGTGCAGAAATATCCTTGAACTGTCTGCTAATCAACCGACTCTAATATGGTCGTCTTCAAGTCCTATGTAAACAAGTTCTTGATGAACCGTCTTCTTAAATTATTAATTCTGCTCTGCTACAACCATCGTGCCGGTGAACGCCATGTTGTCTCACCATCCACCAGTTCAACTCTTTAACCCCTATCCTCGAGTCAAACTCGTTAACCTTTATTTTAGAGTGGCTTTTGGGCCTTGATAAGCGGTGACCTTAAATGTAAAAAAAAATGTTTAAAAAAATTGTAACCAATTTTATTGGGAATACATTTTTTCTGCTTATTTTGGAAACGCAAGATTTATGCAGAAATAAAAAAAAACACTTCTACAATTTTTAATTACTTATTCGTCTTCTTCTTCGTCTTTAGTAAAAAAAAAATAGCGGCTTCCTTTGATGGCTAATTGTCTGAATCAAATATGTGAAACAAGTAAAATTAGTGTACTTATTGAACTCGGTAAGCCATATATTTGCTTAAAGAAATTAATAAACGAATTCAGAATAATGTAAATGATTGGCTTTGAAATTGAATAGCCTGAAGGTAATCTCTAAGAAGAGTAATTAGTTCGTTTTAATGTTTGGAGATTTATTTTCAAAAATTATCAGTTTATTAAGCTCTTCAACTACCAGCAAAAACTGAAATTAAATTTTAAATCCTTTCACAATAATCTTAAAAACAAATGATCTGCCCTTGAGATTAGTTTCAAAGATAATTAGAACATTTAAGTATCAATTAGCTAAAATCTTCAAAATTAATACCAATTGTTGTGCGACAAATCATGCATTATAATACATTTTTAACTTTTTTAAGTGAAGGTCAAAAATCAAAACTTACTAATTAGACACAGTTTTAAGAAACAAAACATTATTTAAAGTAGTCTATGACTACAACTACTTTTTTGTTTTGAAATAAATTAGTCTAGAATTAACATAGAATTAAATCGAATTACCTAGTGTATGTGCAAATATCAGAATTTGGTGTTTAAAGAATGGAAAATTCCACGTAAAATTATGTTAAGCAAAAATGGATAAATTTCCATTAGAAATTAAATTAGAATGTTGGTTACGTGACATTATATTTCGGTAAAGAAACGTCGCGGATAAGCTCATAATATATTTCATTTGTTTTTCGCACCGCTGGAGAGAGCTCACATTCCCCTATGTGAGTGTGGGTTTAGGGTATTATGTATGTATACTATATAATAGTGAAGCAAAATGAAGTTCCAAAAAGCATTATATAACCTCAATTGTTTTGTGTGTTGATTTCTATTATTTTTTACCACTGGCGTCATTAAAATAAAGCCGACGGCAACAACATGTAAGAGAGAAAGAATCAGAGATATGGCATCATCCACTGAGCAAAAACCTACGCCTTAGACTTTTGGCTAGGAGCAAAGTGTGATATCTGTTTCGATGAATTCCATCTATTTTGTCCTGGGTCAGTGAAGGACAACTTATCTTAGATTGAGGCAATTAAAAATTATGTTGAAAATTATGTTGAAATCTAGAGATCCCCCTTATGAAGAGCGGGATTTCCCCTACATAGAAAACTGACCTTCTGTCTAACACTACGACGTGTCAACAAAACAATGCGGCTAACACCGACTAGAGATGTCTTGAAACGGGCTGGAATCAAATTATTTTCAAACTTAGAGCTAGATTAATTTAAGTTTATACGTATAAAACAAGTTCATGTTATAGATTGCAGTATAATAAATTATTATCTTCGTATTAAATATTAGGGTATAAAAAACGGAGGTTTGGGAGGTAGACGAACCTACGTTATCTATAGGAGTGTATTTCATCCTCATCTATTTTGGAATTTAACAATACATTTGTATTCTTTCAATACGTATTTAATTATTCCAAGAATTCTGTTGATATGTTCATGTTTATAAATTTTAAATAACATACAAATTAGTACTTTTTCGAAAGGAAATGCTTTTCAAAATCATATATTTATGTTGAGTTTAAAAAATAACTAATTTTATTAATTGACTACATTCACTACTGGTCGTTGCACGATAGTTTAGTTTGGATTGGTTATTTTACGGCATATCAACCCTTTCCGGGTGATTTAATGCCGAATCCAATCATTTTACTGAAAGTTTTTATGATTCAAGTTCTTAATATTTTAAAGTATTTATTCATTTATTTATAGTGTTCGGTTGAGTAAAAAAGAGTGAAGGGAGGGAGAGAAGAGGGAAAGGGGAGTGAAAAGGAGATGGAAGAGAGGGAAATTGTATTTTTTGTTTTGGATTTTGCAGAACATTTTTGAATTCTGCAGGAACGAAAAAGAAAACAATAAAACATGAATGTTTGGTGCATTTAAGTTTAGGAAGCCGATATCTTCAGACTGTCTTATCTGGTAACACACGAAGAGTCGTTTTACTTAAACCTTTAAATGCTTTATATTTTTTATATTGGTTTAACATCGAATATACTGATTACGTATTTAGCGGGTGTGCTGATGCAACATTATATTAATACCTACTCATACTTGCCAAAATGCTCGTTGCAGATGTGAAACAGGTCGTAGTTTGACACATTTTCGTTGACTATTATATTAAATATGCTTTCTGTGTGAATGTGTCATATTTGAAAAAAAGTACACTAGGATATATATATATATATATATATATATTATATATATATATATATATATATAATATATATATATATAATATATATATATATATATATATATATATTATATATATATATATATATATATATATATATATATATATATATATATATATGAAACTGAAATGAAATAAGTGGAAGACCTAAAAAGTTCAACGTTTCGCCCAAATAGGCATTGTCAAGAGCGAACGAAAAAATGCAAAAAATGACAACATTTTTTCGTTCGATCTTGACAAAGCCCATTTGGGCGGAACGTTGAGCTTTTTAGGTCTTCCGTTTATTCCATTTTAGTTTGATACCGTCGGATTATTTTATCCTTTCATCTATTCATATATATATATATATATATATATATATATATATATATATATATATGCATACGATGGTTTCGCATCAACATTTATTTTAAACAAAACGTACTCTAAGGTATATATATATATATATATATATATATATATATATATATATATATATATATATATAATAATGGTAATAATCCAGGTGAAAAATATCCACAGGGTGGTAATCCAGAGAATTTTAACCGGGTTTATAAAAAGTGCTCAATATCAAAATAGAGCTTTATTTTCTCCAAAAATGATCTGAAGTTAAGATCGGATTCTAACTCTGCCTGATGAGATCTCAGTTTATAGTAACGGTTGATCGATAACATCGACATGCCAGTGTCGCAGATTTTGTACATGTCTGTGTAAATAAAATGATCATATATATATATATATATATATATATATATATATATATATATATATATATACGATGATTTCGCATCAACATTTATTATATTATCCTTATATGTGTCTGAAGCGGTTCCATTTGCATGTGCACGCGGTTGTCTTCATTATCGTTCTTGTGGAGCGAATCGAACTTCTGAACACAACAACGACCATCGTGCCTCAGGATTGTGTGGTCTGTAGGAAAGTTTCGTTGTCAGAAACAGCGATTACTTGAATATGCAAGATATGAGGTTCACAAGGAAATCGAGAGCAGCAGTGTCCAGCGTCGCATAACAAGTCGGAGAAGGATCTGAAATGAATTGTGGTTGGACATGCTTAGAAGCAGTGTTGGTATCCTCAGGCCATTGATCTGCGGTTCTGAGCCTTAAACGTCTTTATTTTCCACACACAGATGCAGAGATGACCAGAATACGAGAAATGCAGATATTCACTTTTCTGTATTTTTCCTAGGGAAAGGTTTGATTGGTTGCGATCTTAATACTGCTGGTTTTTTAGATGTCTCTGCCATGGGTGACACTGCCAGGAACGAGTAATTAAAACAGCCTACTTCTGACACTATCTCGTTGCCTCCGGCCCTCACATGATGAGGAAGGTTTGGACTTTAGGGTTTTGTTGACCCTGCTGTTACTTCCGGACTCTTTGATAAAAACATAATCAAACGATACGCGAAAACGTGATTTGACCTTTCTGCTTTCCTTCGTCGTGACATTTTTCCTTCTCCTGCTTTCTCTTTTTCTTCATCGCCGTCCTTTACCTGCCCTTGTCCTTTTTCATCTTCTGATATCTTCTTTTTCCTTTTCTCTTTCCTAACATCCTCACCTTTTGCTCTTCTCTTTAGTCTTTCTCTTTCTCTTTCTCTTTCTCTTTTCTACTTTGGCTTTTGATCTCCTCGCCTTTTCTTTTCTTCTTCGTCACCCTTTTCTTCTTCGTCAATATTCTCGTCTCCCATTTCTAGTTTTCCCA
Organism: Sepiola atlantica; assembly: GCA_963556195.1. Classification (NCBI taxonomy): domain Eukaryota; kingdom Metazoa; phylum Mollusca; class Cephalopoda; order Sepiida; family Sepiolidae; genus Sepiola; species Sepiola atlantica. Next base: position 3,735,410 of record OY744543.1, on the reverse strand, counting down.
TCTTCGTTTTCTCACCTTTTCTGCGTCTTGTTCTGCTTCTTTTTCTGCGTTCTTATCTTTTGTTTCTCTCTTCTTCCTAATCAATGTTGTATTGTTTTTCTTTTTATTGATTCGTCGTCTTCCGCCATCCCTTCCTATTTATTATTCATATTTTTCTTTCTACGGTCTTCCTCCCTTTCCGCTTACTCTCTGTATACTTCTTCTTCTCTTTCCTCTTTTCTTCTTTTCTTCTTCTTCTTCTTCTTATGTTTCTTCTTTTTCTTCTTCTTCCCATTCTTCTTCTTCTTTTTTTCTTTTTCTTCTCTTTCTTCTCGTTTCTCTTTTTCTTCTTTTTTTTCTTCTTTTTCTTCTTCTTTTTCTTCTTTTGTTTCATCTTCTCCTTCTTTTTCTTCTTCTTCTTCTTTTTCTTCTTCTTCTTTTTCTCGTCCTTCTTATTATTCTTTTTCATCTCATTCTTCTTCTTCTTCTTCTTCTTCTCCTTCTTCATCTTCTCTTTCTTCTTTTTCTTCATCTTCTTCTTTTTTCTTCTTCTTCATCTTCTTCTATTTCTTGTTCTTGTTCTTGTTCTTGTTATTGTTCTTTTTTTCTTCTTTTTTTCTTCTTCATCTTCTTCTTCTATTTCTTGTTCTTGTTCTTGTTATTGTTATTGTTCTTTTTTCTTCTTTCTTTTCTTCTTCTTCTTTTTCTTTTTCTTCCCTTTATTACTATGTTCGCCTTTTTTCTACGTATTTTCTTCTTTACACACATTCCCTTTTTATATTAATGCCGAAAGTTTTTATTTCCCCGCTATCTAATTCCCTTTGATCTTCGCCCCCGCTCTTTCTACAAATAAATCCCTTGTTTGTTTCGCTATTCTCTATAATTAAATTTTCGCTTCTGCAAAATGATTCCGTAATTACCGTTATTTTTCGTTTGAGAAACGTTTGTCGCTTCGTCTAAATTTATATTACTTATTCCACAAAACTGAACACAGATTTACCATTTCACTCGTGTCTACGATAATTACTATTCTCACAATGCCAAATATTATAAAAGCGGAAGAACTTGGCATTTCCCAGAAGAGAAGGCGAATTAGTAGAATTAAAGAACCTTGAACTTAGATATCAAGCATAAATCCTGGTTGTTTGTGGAAATCTAAGGTGGTGGTGATGGTGATGGTGGTGGTGGTAGTGGTGGTGGTTGTGGTTATGGTGATGGTGCTGATGGTGGTGGTGGTAGTAGTGGTGGTGATGGTGGTGGTGGTAGTGGTGGTGGTCGTGGTGGTGATGATGGTGATGGTAATGATGGTGGTGATGATGATTATGGTGATGGCGGTGGTGGTGGTGTTGGTGGTGGTGATGGTAATGATGGTGGTGATGATGATTATGGTGGTGGCGGTGGTGGTGGTGGTGGTGGTGGTGGTGTTGGTGGTGGTGATGGTAATGATGGTGATGGTAATGATGGTGGTGATGATGATTATGGTGGTGGTGGTGGTAATGATTGTGGTGATGATGATTATGGTGATGGCGGTGGTGGGTGTGGTGATGATGGTGGTGGTGATGGTGATTATTATGGTGGTGTTGGTGTTGGTGGTGGTGTTGGTGGTGGTGATGATGGTGGTGATGGTGATGATGATTATGGTGGTAGCGATGATGATGATGATGATGATGATGATGATGATGATGATGATGATGATGATGATGATGATGATGATGATGATGATGATGATGATGATGCCTTCACAAAAGTTCAGCATGTGGTCATGTTTACATAAAATTTGTAAATAGAAACCCGTCTCAAGCCGGAACAAACTTTACCTAATGATGTTTCGTTTAATTTCGTATCAACAATAAGTGTTGGTTGGTTGAGTGGTTGGTTGGTTAGTTGCTGGCCGTTCAGAGAGGTCATCCTTCGTTAAATCCATTCATGCCAAAACTTTACATATGTTTCGTATACGATTCCTGGGTAAATAAACTTGTTTGGTATGCGTTTATTTTGTAAACACATCGGCTCTAAACGAAAGTGTCATTGATAGAGACCCGGTACGACAGGTAATAATAAGCCGGGCAGCAGTGGTAAAAAAACGAGTGATTCCATACTTCTAAAAGCTCCAATTTAGAAACTCACTATTAGGTGTCATTTCTGTCAGACCGAAGACAGTAAACAATACGTACTTTCTATTGAAACCTAAATGTGTTCGAAATTGAGTAACGAATAATTGCCCAGTCTTCACGTTCGAGGTGTCTTTAAAGCCTACCTTTTAAAAACAGGTTTTTATTTCTATGTAGTTTTCTTGTAATAAAATATTACTGTAATAAAAATGAAAAGCAGTTAACTTATTTGTAAAATTTAAAAGTTTTTATAATTAATAAAGATAGCATTGGTCAATTAAGTTGTTTTCGCGCAATGAAAAAGTGAAATTAACGCCTACTTAATTTTGAGCAAAGTCAAACCATGCAACGACAAATGCAATTTGACTTTAAATAGTCATAAAGATTGTATTACTTTATACATGGATTTATATTGAATAAAAATCCAAAATGCACGTTTCAAAATCAATCTATATCGATTAGTGATGGGACGATTCCAATATTTTGCCTGATTTTTATAAAGTTACCGATTCCACTTCTAACGGCGCCTAATAAAAAGTAGAAATTCATTTGTGGGTGTTAGCGGACAGTCTTTACCTACTTTCAAATATGAATTTAATTTTCTCTTTGATTTGACAAATTTTTGGTGATTTATCTTCATGTATAAACTCATTGTTTGATGTTCAGTCATATTTTTCATTTGTGCCATTATTTGCGATTTATAAACTCGTGCAATTTTATCCTGTGCTATTTTTACCGTGCACTTTTTTCCGGTGCCAGAATTACCTAAATTCTATGGATTTTAGATTTTCTGTTAGGTTAAAATTAATAAATATTCATCAGTGTATTATTAGTTCCATCAATGAGAAAATTAAGGTAAAAGAAAATTAAAACAACCGTTTTTGTAAATCGAAAATTAGGCTGATTTTTTTTCTGATTCCGGTATCCCCAAAAAGTTCTGATTTTTTTTTCTGATTCCGGTATCCCCAAAAAGTTATGATTTTTTTCTGATTCCGGTACCCCCAAAAGTTATGATTTTTTTTTTATTCCGGTTCCCCAAAAAGTTCCAATTTTTTTCGATTCTGGATTCTGCTTTGTGTTAATTGTCCCAATACTAATATCTATCAATAATATATATTTTACTATCTTTCAGTCAGAAGACGAAATTATACTATTACTTATATTAATGTTTTATTATTGTACTGTCTCATAATAAACAATTCAGTCTTTTATACTATTTCAGAATATATACTATCTTCCAATGATCATTTCAGTAGGTTCTAATATAGTATTGTTTCTACTCTCCTCGGCATTACCTCCTCGATGTTTAGTTTAGTGGCCATTATACCATCCTTACAAGAAGTATCTCTTTGTTTTGGAGTTGAAAGCCAATGGACACAAGAAGTAGTACATTAGCAAACTTAACACTTACATTATATATAGTAGAATAATATGCGACTGGGGGAGCATACTTTTGCTAGTATTGACAAAATGTATTCGCCTGCTTGTATCTGTTTCCAGCTACAATTTCTAGAACTAACATAATCAAAAAAGACAAACGTCCATTTTGTTTCTATTTCCGCTGGCACGATCTAACTTTTTTCTCCAGCTACAGATGAAATATTTGTACTCCGTTTGACTGCTCGCTGTTTCCTTTCGTCGGTATAGAAAGAGATGGGAGAAGGATGGTCCAGGAAAGCGGCGACGGATCGAAAGTAGGAGAGAAGTTGACTGAAAGAGAGTAGCAGAAAGCGACATCTTTGCTGTCGGAAGGCCATTTTTTCTCGCTGTATCTCTTCGTCAATATTGAAAGAGATGGAGAATGACTCTTTGACTGATGAATCGTATCTGGCTCATCGTCATCAGTCTGGGGATACACCCGTTGAACCTCGCTACAAAGTCCCTGTTTACTTTCTTCCTGTTTTAATAGTGAAGAAAATCCAGCTTTTTAAAGTGGGACACGCTTTATTATGACAAAAGTATATCTTGCTTCATACTAGCAAGATTGCTTTTTCTTTGGTCTTGTTACGAATAGAAAAGATACAATAGAAGAGATACTACGGCTACTCATGCATACGTAGACTTCTTTAATTAGTTGTGTATTACGTTTTCTTTGGCCAAGGGGTTAACGACGTTGAGTTGCAAGACCCATGGTTGTAGGTTCAATCCCGGCCGGGGTTTTAAATCTATACTGATGAGTCTTCAAGAAATGAAAAAAAAAAGCTTTCCTATAGAAAAATAAATAATATTTAATTACTATTGTAAGCTCCCTATATGATGAGTTGGGACTCTGATTGGAAAAAACATAATTTTATTTCCCTGACAATAACGATATGATTCCCTCGCTTGATTGAACACTTTAGATGTAATTACTGGTATGGTTTTGTATTGAAATCGTATTTACACGTCTCAATACCGCCGCAGAGCTGTTGGCCAGACGTTGAGTTGCAATACCCAGTGCCGTAGGATAAAACCAGATGGTAGGTAGGCCAGTTGAGTGAATCTATACTGATGAGTCTTTAAAAGACGAAACAAGCTTGCCTATATATATATATATATATATATATATATATATATATATATATATATATATATATATATATATATATATATATATATATATATATATGATGAAAAAAGAACGGGATAGTATCGAATAAACAATACGATAAAATAAACTCCTATGATGAGATATATAATATTATTTAATCTTAATTTCGAAAGTAAATATTTAGGTAAGAAGGATTTTTTCATTTCATACATTTGTGTCATACTTTTCCCCTCTTTTTATTGTATTACACTAATTAATCGACTCTGCTAACTGTTTTTGTTCATGTCTCTCATTTTTTTGCAAAATTCTTCCTCATCTCTGAGGAAGATGTTATTCTAACTTTAATAATGTAAACCTGATTTGTGTATCTTTGTCACTTCTATTTCCTTTTTTGTGGCGTATAAGATAAAACTTTGGTTTGCAATTATTTCTACTTCATAGTAATCTGGGCAGAATAGTTTCAAAGTTTACTTCTAGCGGTAAAAACTTAGAAAGTCATAAAACATCTACTACATGTCATGTCTGATGGAATGAGAACAATCGACCCCTTTTATTTCTAGTTACAACCTCTCCGCATCAGCTACTATCTCGACCCAACCACTTTCAGTTGCAGTCCTAACCCCCTTATTTTACCGTAGCTATCTCTTAACATCCTTTTACAATTACTATATCGAACTCTTCTTTTGTAATTCTTATCTTTCATCGATAATTTTCAGTTTCTATTAGTTGCAATCTCCCTCTTTCCAATTTCTCTGTCGCGCTTAATTCTACAGTTCTATACCTCGCAACTCACTTCATTTTGTTATAACATCTCGAATTCTTCTGAATTAACTAATTATTAAATAAACTTAACCCTAACCCTAACCCAACCCCTTTTATGATAAATCAGAATTGACCCACCCCTTTAACACAGTATGTTGTTCATGACTGCGTCAATGCATGTCGACTTTTTGTCGGAATGTGCGCTGATTTCTATCACAAACCATTCAACTCTCTGCCTTCATTGCTGAATGTCACATCGCTTCTACTTGCTTTACGCAAGAGACCATACGCACATTATTTTCTTCTCGCATTCGCAATACAGACACACGAACACACTTCTTTTTCTGTCTTTACTTCCAGCAAAACAAATATAAGAAAACAGGTTTGCCATGCGAGCTTGCTTGTTTAAGAAAAGCGTCTATCTCTCTGATTAGTCGATCAACTCGTCACGTAAATTATTTTTCGCGTATAAGTCAAATTATCGGTACTATTATAGGTGACGCGCCTGATTTCTGTGACTTCGCGTCGACAATGGTCGGGCATGTCGCGGAAGCGCCCGAGCGCTGCCGAAATAATATCATTTTTTTTCTTTCTTTTATCTTGGAAAGGCATTGACAAAATTTACACCCGTATAAAAAAACAAAAAAAACATTAATTTCACAAAAAAAAAGAATGATTTTAATCTATGTACTTTTTCTTTGAATTTATTCGTCTTATATTAGCGTCTCCCAGTCTTCCAGTTAGAGCTTGGCAGTTTGAATGCAGGGCTTCGCTATCGCTAAGAACGGGAGCTCTAACCCTAACGGGAACCCTAACCTTTACTCTAACCTTAACCCTAAACCCTAACCCTAAACTTAACCCATTATTCTTTCTTTCTTTGTTTTATGTTAGACAGAAGAAAGAAAAGAAAAAAAGCGAAACAAATGAAAAATAAAACATTGACAAAATTCCCCCCAAAATCAAATTTTCTTTCTACACATTTGATTGATACTGGTTCGTTTGACCCAACACTCTACAGTTTGTTCGGTTTTTATCCGTTTTATCTATGTATTTTTCTTTGAACTTATTCGTCTTATTTTATCGCCTGCAAATCTTCCATTAACGCTTGGCGTTTTCGTCTTGGAAACTCTCGGGCGCTTCCGCGACCGGCTCGATCGTTGCCGACGCGAAGTCACGGAAATCAGGTGCGTCATCTTTAACAGCACAAATTATCCATACAGTAGCTATTTCATTTATGAAATGTAAATACAATTCCATAAAGATAGTAATGCACAGTGTCTATATACGGATTGGGATTTTGTTTACATATGACGCCTTCCTGACAGCCGACTGTTAAATATCACCGATTACCAGCGTGACAGTTGTGGTCACTTTTATTAAAGATGTACTTAACTTTTCTGACTATATATCCAATTGCCCTTTTTTTTACTGAAAATAAGTTAATGTGGTCTTTCGACATCAGCAGTTTGTTCACATGCCCTAAGAGAACCCTTCGATATTTGTGCTGGGGTATTATACTGTAGTTTATCATTTGGTTCCATCATCTTCGAGGAGGTTTTGTTTGAACTTATGCAGTTTGATACCACGTCTGTAGAATGTAGTTTTGATCACGTCATGTGAAAACTAACTGACGGTATTTCTATAGGATAACCTCTTAGTCCTTCGTTGGCCAATATCTTTGTTGGTGTCCATGCTCATAATCTTTGGCTCGTATCAATAGTCTACTAACCTTTTATTTTATACATCGAGGATACATTTTCCGTGTAAACCGATGAGTCAGATTACATATTATTCTTTAATAGACTTATAATCAATGACACCCAGATTTGTGAGATAGAAACATAAGTCTACTCTTCTCTTCTTTGGCCTTTTGGCTAAGATCAAAGTGTAGTATCTGTTCCGATGGATACTGCACCTCATAGACTGGTATAGTCTTGGCCTTCGGGGCTAAATTTACGCCGGGCTATGGGCTATCCTGTGCAGTTCTAGGAGGTCCACCCTCCCAGGCTTCGCCTCCCCTCTTTGGGGAGGAGTAAGTTTATTACTTACTGCCTAAGGTGCCCCTACCGGGGAATGCCGATGGGGCTGCCCAGGCAATTTTTAAACCCCACTTTCCCGACCCGACTTTGGTCACATCTTACTTGTGGGAGTAAGATAAAAACTGGCCTTGTGCCTAACTCCTGGAGAGGAGTAAATCAATACTCTTCTCTTCTTTGGCCTTTTGGCTAAGATCAAAGTGTAGTATCTGTTCCGATGGATACTGCACCCCATAGACTGGTATTGTCTTGGCCTTCGGGGCTTGATTTACGCCGGTCTATGGGTCTGTCCTGTGCAGCTCGAGGAGGTCCACCCTCCCAGGCTTCGCCTCCCCTCTTTGGGGAGGAGTAAGTTTATTGCTTACTGCCTAAGGTGCCCCTACCGGGGAATGCCGATGGGGCTGCCCAGGCAATTTTTAAACCCCACTTTCCCGACCCGACTTTGGTCACATCTTACTTGTGGGAGTAAGATAAAAACTGGCCTTGTGCCTA
>OY744543.1:3700000-3722500 GCA_963556195.1 Sepiola atlantica | reverse complement strand
ACTATCTCCCGACACCTTCGGAATGAACTGACCCTTTAATAAATTAGTTTAGACCTACCCACACAACTATCGATCGGAATACACGCGTATTCTATCTATTGCTGACTTACACTTCGATCAATTTAACACACAGTATGTTGTCGTCTTTGGCCGCATTCGTGCATGTCGACATTTTGTCCGAATGCTTTCATCTCGACATCATTTTAATTCACTGCATTCTTCCTGAATTTTAACCCCAACCATTTCAGTTTACTGTCCTCGCTGCTGAATCTGACATCACTTGTCACCCCTCTTCGCCTCGTTTGACGAAAGAGACGACACACACGTACTTTCCCCCCTTATCCTTATTAATGTAAACACACGAACACACTTCTGTATCGAGCTTTACCACCAGCTAGCAAAATAAATTTGAAAAGAAAAACCGGTTTGCCATGGAATGTTTGTTAAAGAATCGCGTATATCTCTGGGTATACGTCGTACGCTAGGATAAACTTGTCCCGTTTAATTTATTCCCTGTGTATAATTTCCTATTTACTTGCCTCCCCACCAAGACAGGGTAAGACACCGTGTCCGTTTTTTCAATGTAGAGAGAAAAGGGGCCCTCTAGATTTGGACAAAATAAGAATTGTCTTAGTCTGGATCTTTTCTTCGTCACCAACCGAGCACAGGACTGATAAAGTTTAGTCTCGAAACAGATACTAATACTCCTCGTGTATGAGTCGATTTCTGCAAAGTAGTTCTCTATTACTTATTGTGCAGTAATTCTTTCAGTTGTCCAATGTAAATGTATGTCCATATATAAACAGTATAGGTATATATATATATATATATATATATATATATATATATATATATATATATATATCCGTCGGGAATTAGTTCCTAGACTGAAGATTGCGTTAGCATGAAACATCGATGTCTCTAGGTATTTAAATATTAAATATTTATTTTAAAAAAATATTATTGTTTATAAGCCCCCCTTCCCACAAGGGCTGAGCACTTTCGAGTAGCTTTAATAATAAGCAGTACTAATAGCTATATACGAGATCCGAACACCGTTTCGTAAGATCACTCTAAGCTGCCTGGTAAATGGCGACCACGTGTCGCTATTTACAGTTAAAGTTACTCTATATTCACTAACTAATTGACGATGGCCCTTTGGTTAAGATCACCGACTACGAATCAGTGGCGATTTGTGTTCGGGGTTCGCGCCCACCGACCGTCGGGAATTAGTTCCTAGACTCAAGATTGCGTTAGCATGAAACATCTAGGTATTTAATATTTATTAAAAAAATATTATTGTATATATATATATATATATATATAAAGTATAAAGTATAAGGGTATACTCAAAAAAGAATAAAAGGGAAATACCAGCAGAGTGCTCAATTAAATTAAATTAAGAGCGTAATATTTTTTATTTTTAAATACAGATTTTAATCAGACATGGACCAGTGGTTTCTGACAAGAAAAGGGTTTAAATCCCCAATTCCGTCTTCGTCAGCACTGTCTGAAATGGTAAAATGATGGAAGTTCTTCAAAAAACACTTTTTACCCGTTATGAAACGCTATGCACAAAGAATTTGAAATGAAGAGGCGGTGAGACGCTTAAACCAGAAAATAGCCGTTATGTAAGAGATTCTATATTTAGAAATGAGGAAAAAGAGAGAAAGAAGAGGGAAAATAAAATAAAATTAATAATAAAAAAGAAATTTGGAGAAAATTAAATATTATTTATATATAAAAACACATGGTTAAAGGTACGTAACTCTAATTAATTAAAATATTTAAAAAAGGGGAAGTAACTATTTATTATATATATATATATATATATATATATATATATATATATATATATATATACATTTCACGATGTTTCAATTAATAAATAAAAATCAAAAATCTAATAACGCATCAAAATAAAAATCAAATAAAAAATAAAAAATGAAAATAAAAATAAAATAAATAAATTAAAAAAAAAATTTTTAAAAAAAGATTTAAAAAAATAATGAATAAATAAATTAAAAAAATAAATAAAAATTAAAAAAATAAATAAAAAAATTAAAAAAATTTTTTTTTTTTTTAAATTAAAAAATAATAAATAAAAAATAAAAAATAAAAAGTAGAAAAATAAATTTAAAGAAGGTGGAGAGAAAGGGCATTTAAATCTGTATTTAAAAATAAAAAAATATATATATATATATATGTATATATATGTATGTGTGTGTGTGTATGTATCTGCGTTTATTTTTTATTTTGTAACATAAGGTACTTATAATAGCTCAATAGTTTAAAGCCAGAGCTATGCTATATTCAGTATTTTTATGTTGTTAAATATCACATCATTATCGCACAAGACGGATTAACGTCATGTTTCCATCTTATTTATTTCCACAATTGTTTCGGCTAAGATCAATATATTTGTAAAATGCTGCCATGCATTTATTTATTTATTGGTGTTTTCATCTTCAGTGCAAATTGTACAAAACAAAATTTAAAAAACTTTAAAAACATGCAAAACTTGGCGATTATAGCACGAATTAGAGTCAATACTCATTATCAACGTATGTGTATTTGACAGTGTTCATATAAAAACAGTACATGTAAACATATATATGCATATGTGTATTTGGCTGTTTATATGACCATTGAGATTTCTTATTAGCTTTGAGAATTAATTTACCTATGGTGCCATTCTGAAGGCTAGATGTTTAAAATCGTTCAGGTGCAACATCAGTTTAAATATATTACTTATCAAGCACCACTTTGGAACTGTAATAGAACGAAGCAGTCGGTCTGTGGATGACTACAAATACATAGAATATAATATTTATATTACGCTCCCTTACAATCATTTCCAATTATTATATTTTCGACTTTCCCCTCTTTCTAATTTCTATATTTCGATCCCCTCATTTCAAATTTGTATATTTAGACCCACACCACATCTCCAATTATATATTTTGACCCTCCCCACTCATTTCCAATTACTATATTTTCGACTTGTCCCCATTTCCAATTTCTGTATTTTGAACCCTGGATTTAAAATATCTATATTTAGACCCACCCCCAATCTCTAATTATATATTTCGACCATTCCCACTCATTTCCAATAACTATATTTTCGACTTGTCCCCATTTCCAATTTCTGTATTTTGAACCCTGGATTTAAAATGTCTATATTTAGACCCACACCCAATCTCTAATTATATATTTCGACCATTCCCACTCATTTCCAATAACTATATTTTCGACTTGTCCCCATTTTCAATTTCTGTATTTTGAACCCTTCATTTTAAATTTCTATATTTAGACCCACAACCCATCTTCAATTATATATTTTGACCCTCCCCACTCATTTCCAATTACTATATTTTCGACTTGTCCCCATTTCCAATTTCTGTATTTTGAACCCTGGATTTAAAATATCTATATTTAGACCCACCCCCAATCTCTAATTATATATTTCGACCATTCCCACTCATTTCCAATAACTATATTTTCGACTTGTCCCCATTTCCAATTTCTGTATTTTGAACCCTGGATTTAAAATGTCTATATTTAGACCCACACCCAATCTCTAATTATATATTTCGACCATTCCCACTCATTTCCAATAACTATATTTTCGACTTGTCCCCATTTTCAATTTCTGTATTTTGAACCCTTCATTTTAAATTTCTATATTTAGACCCACAACCCATCTTCAATTATAGAGTTCGCTTTCCTCTATAGTTTCCAATATTTGATAAACGTAAAAATCGTCACAACAACTGACGGTCATTATCGTTGAGAAAATTAGAAGCCCCGAGAACGATTCTATATAAAACCCTAATCTGGAACGTATTATATACACCTTCGTATGGGGTGTAACTTCGATATGTCGATCATATTTGCAATCTTCAGCGAAAAAATCTCAAAATTAATGCAGCCTTCGATTATAATCCATTTTTTTAATTTCGGTTTCTTTAACCATAAAGTCTTTATTCTTGTATTTTCATGCGAGTTGGAATTGTCTTTTACAATGAAGACTTTCGATGATCTGTGTTTTCTTAATGGAAGAGATATCGCTTAAAAGCAAAAAAACTAAGCTTGCTACTCTCGTAATGAAATCATAAACAGAATTCAGGCCGTGACCTCCCATAAATTGTTTCCAGTTTTTCCAGTGACTCTCTATTGCCCTCCATTTTTAATTTCTATATTCCACCCCCACCTCATTTCTATAATTTTTATATTTCGACTCCTCCATGTCTAATTCTAATATTTAGTAACAGCCCCCACATTTCTAATTTCACCATTTCGCTCCCTTTCCCGTTACTACCTCCCCTTTCAAATTAATATAAGCTCCCACCCCCTATTTTTTCAGAAAGCGTAACCCCCCCTCTATTTCCACATTCTATCTCTCACTCGACTTTGCACTTATTATCTCTCGGCTCTAATTACTATCACTGGCTTTTTTTAACTTGCCCCCTCTTTCTCAGGTATTATCCTCGACCCTTTTCCAGCCATGATCTCTAATTTCCTTTTTAGTTATTATCATCGGCCCCTTTTCAAGTTACTATCATTCGACTATTTTCACGGTAAATATCATTGGCCATTCTTTCCACTTTCCTATCGCTCGCACCCTATTTCCCCCAGTTTCTTTTACTCGCCCCTTATTCCAGTCATCTCTCGCGCTCCCTATATTAAATTTAAAATTCCTCCCCCCTTTTCCAGTTCATATTACGCTCCTTTGTCATTTACTGGCCCCATCTCTTGTTACTATGTATTGCCACCCCCGCATACTTCGTAACTTACTTCCTCCAGTTACTATCTTTCATCTCGTTCAAAGGAGAGAGCTTGGCTTTTTGGCTAAGATCAAAGTGTAGTATCTGTTCCGATGGATACTGCACCCCATAGACTGGTATTGTCTTGGCCTTCGGGGCTTGATTTACGCCGGTCTGTGGGTCTGTCCTGTGCAGTTCTAGAAGGTCCACTCTTCCAGGCTTTGCCTCCCCTCTTTGGGGAAGAGTAAGTTTATTGCTTACTGACTGAGGCGCCCCTACTGGGAAATGCCGACGGGGCTGCCCGGGCAATTTATAATAGCCAGAGTGCTAACCTCTCGGCCGCTGGCTTTTCAAACCCCACTTTCCCGACCCGGCCTTGGGTCACATCTTATTTGTGGGAGTAAGATAAAACTGGCCTTGTGCCTAACTCCTGGAGATGAGTAAATAAATACCCCTTAAATGAATCATCTGAAACTTATCGACCCAACCCCGTTTACTATCGACCTGAACTCACCCCTCACTCTAGTGCTAACTTACATCTCAACTTACCACATAATTGTTTGTCCTCTTTGACTATATTCATGCATCTCTACGTTTGTTCGAATGAGCACCGAATGCTTTACACTCGACACTATTTTATTTATTGCTGTCCTCGCCGCTGAATCTAACATGGCTCCTCTCGTTTTAAGCAAGAGATAACACACACGCACAATTTTTCCTCTAGTGTTTTTTTAATGCGAACACACAAACACATATCTTTTTTCGGGATGTAACGCCAGCCAAAATTTTAAAAGAAATCGTTTCGCTATGGAATTTTGTTTGTTCAAACAAAGCGTCTCTCTCCGTGTATTGGTCGAACGCTTGGATCTACTCGTAACTCGATCCTTTTGACCTTTTGGCTAAGATCAAAGTGTAGTATCTGTTCCGATGGATACTGCACTCCATAGACTGGTATTGTCTTGGCCTTCGGTGCTTGATTTACGCCGGTCTATGGGTCTGTCCTGTGCAGTTCTAGGAGGTCCACCCTCCCAGGCTTTGCTTCCCCTCTTTGGGGAGGAGTAAGTTTATTGCTTACTGTCTGAGGCGCCTCTACCGGGGAATGCCGACGGGGCTGCCCAGGCAATTTTTAAATGGTCAGAGTGCTCACCTCTCGAGCGCTGGCTTATCTAATCCCACTTTCCCGACCTTGTGTCACATCTTACCTTGTGGGAGGTAGATAAATATAAGATCAAAGTGTAGTATCTATTCCGATGGATACTGCACCCTATAGACTGGTATTGTCTTGGCCTTCGGGGCTTGATTTACACCGGTCTATGGGTCTGTCCTGTGCAGTTCTAGGAGGTCCACCCTCCCAGGCTTCGCCTCTCCTCTTTGGGGAGGAGTAAGTTTATTGCTTACTGCCTGAGGCGCCCCTACCGGGGAATGTCGACGGGGCTGCTAAGGCAATTTTTAAACCCCACTTTCCCGACCCGACCTTGGGTCACATCTTACTTGTGGGAGTAAGATAAAAAACTGGCCTTGTGCCTAACTCCTGGAGAGGAGTAAATCAATACTCGTAACGTGTAATTGTACCTTAGTTGATGAGTACTTACTGACTGTCTTCCTTAGAAGGACAGTGTTAGACATTAGGTCGGTTTTTACTGTAAGGAAAATCAAGACCCCCCCCCCAAAAAAAAAGATTAACGCTAGATTAAAATAAAAAAATGGCTAATGCTAGAAGGATTCCCCTCTCACTAACCGAAGACAGGTCAGATGAAGTTTTGTATAAGAACATATACTTAACTTTCTCGTGTACTAGTCGTTTTTTTTTTCGAATTAGTTGTCTATTTCTAATCTTACAGTAACCCTTTCAGTTTTGCTATGTAAGTAATTTTTTTAAATATAAATATATAAGTATGTATTTGTATATATAATAGTCGAGTGTTTATATAAGTTTTTTTTTCATAGAAATCGCTTCAGACAAGGCATGAAGCCACTTGATGTAAGGAGCTAACAAGCACGAAATATGATCATCGCAAAGACAGGAGATGCCTATTGACCATAAGCCTGTAAAGACCAAAACTATAGGTCGAATCAAAAACAGTAATCAGGAAGAGAGTTAAACAAACCTGAAGTTCTGGGAATATTATATGTATAATTTATGTGTAGCCGTCACTGAATAAAATGAATGATCGAATATAGTCAGAAGAAATTAATGATAAACACAGAAATCATCAAAACAATTGTCGACCGTAAGCTTGTAGAAAATTAGAAGCCCTGAGAACGCTGCTATACAAATGCTTATATCTGGAACGTTATTATTAACATACATGTGGGAATTAATATATACGCTGCTACGTGTTGGTGGTAACTTCTATTTGTCGATCATTTCTGCGACGTTCACCAAAGTGTTAGGGTTAGGGTTAAGGAAGCTGAATAGGTATGAAGCCTTTTACTTTAATTCATGACACCCATTTGTTTTCGATTTATTTTATCCCAATTTTTTTTCGAAACTCCATGTTCTTGTGTTTTCATACAAGAGTTGAGTATCTCTGACAATGAACGCATTCCATGCGGTGTTTCAGGTTTATGAAGGACACCAGGTCAGCATATATCGCTTTGCTACAAATTAAAAAAATGGGCAGAATTCGGGAACTTGTCTCCCATAAATTCATTCCCATCAATCGGTTAATATCTCTCGACCACCTTTCCAGTGTCGATCTGTCTCTAGTTCCAGTTACAATCCCTCGCGTACCACTTTCTAGGTATTACCTACGCTCACTCTTATTTCCAGATACTATCTACCGCCCACTTCTTTCCAAGTACTATCTACCGCCCACTCATTTCCAGGTAATATCTACCGCCCACTCCTTTCCAAGTACTATCTACCTCCCACGTTTTTCAAATACTATATATCCCCTACTCTTTTACAGGTACTATCTACCGCCCAACCCTTTCTAGGTACTATCTACCGCCCACCAGTTGCCAGGTACTATCTACCTCCCACCCTTTTCAGATACTATCTATCCCCCACTCCTTTCAAAGTACTATCTTCCGCCCACCTCTTTCTAGGTATTATCTAGCGCCCACTTCTTTCTATGTACTATCTACCACCCACCAGTTTCCAGGTACTATCTACCGCCGATCCTTTTCCAGATACTATCTACCGCCTATGTCTTAACATATACTATCAAGCGCCCACACATTTAAGGTACTATCCACTGCCAACCCTTTCCAGATATTATCTACCGCCCAAGCCTTTGAAGTCACTATCTACCGCCCACCCCATTTTCATGTACTATCCACCCATTCCAATAGCTATCACTCGCAAACCTCTTTACATTTACCATCTACTTCACTTTCTCCTTACTCCTTAACATTTACTATATCTGCCCTCCCTTTCTATATTTCAGTTACTACATCTCGCAACTTATTTGCAACTCTAAGCCTCCAACTCCTCTCCTCGATATGAATATAATATAGTTTATCCTCATTATACGCAATAGACGAAACACACGCAACTATTTCACCTCACCTTATCAATGCGGAACCACAAACACACTTCGTTTTTGTAAGTTTAGCGCCAGAGCAAAATTCAGAAACAAAACGAGGTTCGCCAATGAGTTTTGCTTCTTCAAGAACCGCGCCTATTTCTGTGTATGCGTTTAAAGCTTGTATAGACACTTCATATGTAATTTACTTCTCGTGTATAAGTGCTTATTCACTTGCCTTCCCTCGAGGATAAAGTAAGACACAAGGTCGGTTTTTAATTAAATATAAGGTAGCGCTGCTCTATCAAAAGTTTTATGATATCGGGATAACCAAAATGACACACTTACCCTAACTCTGCACTCAACTAATACTTTGTTTTGACATCCCCAAAAAACAACTTTGTCCCAAACAAACTCTATCAAAACTACCATTCCGGCAAAAAAATAAAAAAATCATAAGAAAACGAGACTTTCTCGTTTTAACAACCAATGAAATATCTTACCTCATTAAATAAATAAATGAACAACAAATAATAATGAATGACAAAAATAAAGTAAAAACATTGTAATAATTATTTTTTTAAATAAATAGATAAAAAATTAAAAAATTATATATATATATATATATATATATATATATATATATATATATATATATATATATATATATGGGGTAATGTACATAAGTCATGAAAATGAAACCGGTCAAATCACTTGTTTTTGTTTTTCTCCTGCATTTTAACCTGTTTTCCGTTTGTCATTTTTCACACACACTGGTATATATATATATATATATATATTATTGTTATTATGTAACATGATGTTTATTCTGTTCAATAATGTTTTTTAAGAATGTTATTGTCCGAATAATCTGTTTAGTATTCCGATCAAATTAGTGTATATAACTTCAATGGAGTTCCTGTTTCATATTTTTGCAAACATTTTTAATTCCGCAAATTTACACCTGACGAGAAAAATATATCTTACTTCATTAAATAAATAAATGAATAACAAATAATAATGAATGACAAAAATAAAGTAAAAACATTGTAATATTTTTTTAAATAAGTAGATAAAAATTATATATATATATATATATATATATATATATATATACATTTTGTGTATTTAGGCAGCATTTTCTTATTTATGCAAACATTGTTAAACATAACAGAATTCGTCTGTTTAATTATACCTTTTTTTATTTTTTCAATTTCTCTGATGTTCTTTTTTGTATTAAAATCAATGAAAAGTTCCATAGGTCTCACGAACGTTGTCGATTATTCGTCAAATCATCCTCAGGTGTCAATAGCAAATGTACAAAAAACTGGAAAAAGACGAGGACTTTTTAAAAGACAGCGGAAAAACGCGCATAGAACGTTTTTCGCATTGTTCCAGGAAGTCGTTGACGATTTAAATTCAGCAACGCTGGATTGCACCACAGAACAAAATGGCATTACGTTAAGAATTTTAAAATACTACCACTGGTTTATTTGGTATGTTGTTAATTTTAGGTTGTTGTGGTTTTATGTAGATAGTTTCCAGTATTTTTAATTGTTTTAAATTGGTTTCGGAATGTATAATTTTAGTGTTATTAACTAGAGTTTGTCTTACATGAGATAGAAGACAGTTATGTTTTTGTAGATGTTGGTAAATTGAGCTAGAGTTTACGAGATGAACAGAAACTGAGCCTTTTTGACATCAGTCGAGTTTTCACAGCCAGAATTATATTTCTTTATAATGCCTGCAGTCCGAGGCAAAAGTTTCCTCGCTGTCCAGATCGTAGTTAAAATCTCAATGGTTTTCTGAATCGCTTTCTTAGAGAACGGGGATAGGTCTGTGCCATTTTGCAATCCATTTTACAATTCAAATAATTCCTTTGTTGCTGAATAAGAATGTCAAATCTTCTGCTCGTAGTTTTTTCTTACTGTAAATAAGTTCGAAGAAAAGAAAAATAAACTAAGTTCGTACAAAACTTGACATCCCTTTTTGGTTGGTTATCTCGATGTTGTCCACATGAACCTATACTATCAGAGTTAATTAGTTCTGAGCAACTATCGTCGAGATGTTCAATGTTCAAACCTTAATGCAGGCGTAATAAATAACACACATATACAAGTCTAACCAATCATGGCTGACAGAAAAAAAACAATTGACCAATTTATCGATTTTAGTAACCGCTTCCCGAGTCCGACATAAAGATCGCGAAATTCTTATAGAAGATTTCCAGATTCGAAAAAGTTGAGCTGAAGGTCAGAGGTTACATCTGCCAAAACATTGTGAATATATATTCAAGATTGATATAGTAGTTCAAGTAATAAAAATAATACAATCATTTTTGTATACATTGAATTGTTTTTTTTACTCGTATAACTTTATTTATTATTTTATAATATCGAATTGCGCTCATAATTAAAACCTATGTATTATCCTTAACAATACAAATAACAGTATTGAACATGGTACTGTAATCGTAAACTTATTGCTATTTGGATGAGATCAGAGTTAAATATGTTTTTATATTTTCAATAATGCAACATTGTAATATTTAATAAATATCAAGATAGTGTTCAACAGAACAAGAGCAAGTGTTTTAAATGTATCGATTTTACAGTTTCGGAAAGAATAAAAATATTTATATATTCTAAATGCATGAATCCGAAACATATAATAGCCCAATAAAATACAACTTCATATACATGTATATATATATATATATATATATTTTTTGGAGGGTCGAATGAGATTAAACAAATATAAAAAAACGAGAGAAAACGATTAAAAAGAAATTAATTAATGTACTGAACCGGTTTTCGTCCACACTCATCAGAGTAAAACGTGGAAATGATTGAATACGACTAAAACCTAAAAATAATTTGTAATGAACACTAGTGACAAGTTTAGGAGAAAAAAAAAAAAAAAAAAAATTATGGGGAGGAGAGTCATAAGTTGATCACATTAAGTCCTAAAAGCCATTCCTTTTGTTTACAAAGGGAATGTTTGATTGACTTTATATATATGGCTTCCATAGATCGCATTCCCTATTCCACCTCAAAGTCCTGGAAGCCATATATATAAAGTCAATCAAACCTTCCCTTTGTAAACAAAAGGAATGGCTTTTAGGACTTAATGCGATCAACTTATGACTCTCCTCCCCATAATTTTTTTTTTTTTTTTTTTTTCTCCTAAACTTGTCACTAGTGTTCATTACAAATTATTTTTAGGTTTTAGTCGTATTCAATCATTTCCACGTTTTACTCTGATGAGTGTGGACGAAAACCGGTTCAGTACATTAATTAATTTCTTTTTAATCGTTTTCTCTCGTTTTTTTATATTTGTTTAATCTCATTCGACCCTCCAAAAAATGTCCCAAACGTCCGTATTCCTCGCCGTTATCAAATTTTGTACCACTAAAAATTTATTTAAATATATATATATATATATATATAGTTACGTATATATACATGTATATACATATGACTGTATATAGATATGCACACATATATATATGTATATATATATATACATATATATATATATATATATATGTGTGTCTGTGTATATAGATGTATGTATATATATATATACACAAACATATATATATTTGTTTATTTACACAAAATGTACAAAATCTGCGACACTGGCATGTCGATGTTATCGACCAACAGCTGTTATAATCTAAGATCTTATCAGGGAGATTTAAAATCCGATCTTAACCTTAGATCATATTTGGTAAGAACAAAAGAGAAAGAAAAGTATTTTCCAAATATTGTCTGATGTTAAAATCGGATTTTTACGCTGCCTGGTGAGATCTTAGTTTATTACATACCAGTATCGCAGATTTTGTACACGTCTGTGTAAATAAAAATAATCACATATAAAAGCTCTATTTGATATTAGGCATTTTTAATAAGCCCGGTTGAAATTCTATGGATTACTATCATGTGGATGTTTACATTGCCTGGATTATTAACATAATATAGTATATATATATATATATATATATATATATATATATATATATATATATATATATATATATATATACAGTTTCATGTATATATCTGCATGTCTATATGTTCATGTATATATGTTCATGTATATATATGCATGTATATATGTTCATGTATATATATGCATGTATATATGTTCATGTATACATGTACATTTACGTATATATATATATATATATATATATATATATATATATATATGTAAGTAAGTATGCAGATATATGAAACATATATACAAATTTATATATATTTCCGAAATTATCGTTGAGCTTATGACGTATATGGTTGTGTATATACATGAAATAGTAAAATTATATATATATATATATATATATATGTGTGTGTGTGTGTGTGTGTAGGTGTGCATTTGAATCTGTCTCTATATATATACATATATATATATATATATATATATATATATGTTGTTACTGATATTTGCTGTTTTTTTGCTAATGTTTTTGTCTGCCTTTGAAAGCGTTGCTGACTATTGATCTCAAGTTCTTTTTTTTTAATT
This sequence comes from Sepiola atlantica, assembly GCA_963556195.1. Classification (NCBI taxonomy): domain Eukaryota; kingdom Metazoa; phylum Mollusca; class Cephalopoda; order Sepiida; family Sepiolidae; genus Sepiola; species Sepiola atlantica. Next base: position 3,709,737 of record OY744543.1, on the reverse strand, counting down.
TTGTTTGTGATCTCACTCTTTTTAGATTGTTTTTGATATCACAACCTTTCAGGCGAATCTTTAAATAGCCTTCCTCAGGGATTCGGTGGCTCGTAACTTTATCCTTTCTGCAACAAAACCGAACGAGATCGATTGTCTGATCAATTCATAGTTAGATTTATTTACAGCCACACTGGTGCCTGCATTCTGATTTTTTATGACCAAAACGTTACACTCATGGCAGCATAAAACGGAAACAAAAGATTCAAATGTAAACTTTCCAAAAAGATCAAGACTTAACAACGTATGAAAAGCGAACCAAGTACAATATATCTCATAATCTAATATGTAGACTGATACTTATTGGATAATCTAACAGATAAAATTACATGATCGGACTTTAGAAATTAGACTCAAATAGCAATCCCTATAATATACTGATACTTTATTCGAACTAACCCATTTTAGTGTTATCTCTTGCCACTATATTTTTATTTTTAATTTCGCTTAACTCTTTTTCTGAAATGTGTTTTTCATGGAAATCGCTCCGTGCAAAGCATGAAGCCACTTGATGTAAGGAACTAACAAGAACGAAATATGATTATCGCAAAAACAGGAGATGCATAATTAGAGTGGATACATTTTATTTTACTCACTGAATAATCTTAAATGATAAATAGAAGTAGTCATGTATGAACTTTTCGAAAAAGAAATATACAAAAACACGTAATATTTCTGAAGAGTAAATGTAGGTATTTCATTAATTAGACATGTTTGTTATTTACTATTCATCAGATAAAACAGACTTTTTAGAAATGCAGGGTTAAAATAAAGTTTATTACGATTTGTCAGTCATTAAAATGAATTTTCGTTTAATCGTAAACAAGTCAGTTCTTAGCAGAATTCAGAATCGACTTTGAAATTTAGTGAGAATGTGAGTGGCCGACTTAGCTAAACTATCTGTTCATTTCTAGTAAGACATTCACAGCAAGAACTCGTTAACTACCACAACGAAGGAAAATTTCTTTTTTTTTCTGAGTGGGCCTAACGTCGGCCGAAATTTGCACAAACAGAAATTCTTCGCAAAAACTAACCGTATGTGGAACACCTTGCCGCGGGACTGCTTCCTCACGGATTAGAACCTTATTATGTTGATCGCAAATTGCAAGAACTGTACCCACAAATATTCGGACAATCATTCTATCTTATTGACCCACACCATCTAGTGACATCTAGCATTGATAAATTCTGACTCCTTCTTGGTGAAAAAATAAGTTTTTTAATGTTTTAATCCCAGCCAAATCCTGGTAGCTAGAAGTAGTTACGTATATCGATAGACAACAAAACTACATATCTCAATCAATCAAAAGAAGACACTAATTTACCTGAAAATAATTAGACAGTTTCATACATTTAGCACGATAAAAAATGCTGTTCATGATTCTACGAAATGTTAATGAAAACCTCGCATATTTTTCAAAGACGGTGATTTCCTAATATATCGTTATTTGGATATGCCATCTTTCAAAGATCATCACATCCTGTTCAGGTTCCTAGGCGCATTTGGCTAATTTCTTCTTTTAAGAAGGAACTTTTGAGACGATATAAAATGCACAAGCGTCCACAGTCGCATGTATATACTGGTCAAAGTAGATGATTAATTTACTCCTCTCCAGGAGTTAGGCACAAGGCCAGTTTTTATCCTACTCCCACAAGTAAGATGTGACCCAAGCTCGGGTCGGAAAGTGGGGGTTGAAAAGCCAGCGCCCGAGAGGTGAGCACTCTGACCATCAAAAATTGCCTGGGCAGCCCCGTCGGCATTCCCCGGTAGGGGCGCCTCAAGCAGTAAGCAATTAACTTACTCCTCACCAAAGAGGGGAGGCAAAGCCTGGGAGGGTGGACCTCCTAGAACTGCACAGGACAATCCCATAGACCGGCGTAAATCAAGCCCCGAAGGCCAAGACAATACCAGTCTATAGGGTGCAGTATCCATCGGAACAGATACTACACTTTGATCTCGGGTCAAAGTAGATGATTTTGACGGCATTAGTGTTTGCCCTTTTTGCAGACAGGTGTCGGCCTCCTACATACAGCCCGTTTTAGTAACATGCTCAAGGTCGTTTTACTTTGGGATCGAAGGAGAATATATGTATCTACCCGATGATGCCATATATGCGACGGAAATATTACATTGTCAGAGTCTGCTTTAGTTTCGCACTGATGTGTATGTTGGTTAAGCTTTGGTATGAACAATAGGAAAAGTGGGGCGGGAGATCAGGATATGGAAAGGTGAAAGGGGCAAGGAGTAGGAAGAGAACAAGTAGGGTAGGCAACAAAGTCTTAATTTGGATCCTTATCGTTTAAAAAGTATGTTATAACTGACATGTTGTCTACAAAAGAATGATTGACAGTAAATCATTGAAAATATTCAATTATAAAACGCAAATAAGTAAACAGAACAAGTCTAGCAACTTAAGAATGACAAAATTATCGTATTTGCGTGAAATTCCAGCACATTCAAATAGTCAATTTGATTCAACTCATAACGTGGTTCTTTTTTTCTTAATTATGTGGTTTACTAAACATGTCTCAGACAATTCATTTGATAAAATGTATATTTACATCCGTCAGGATTGTATGCTTTAATGTTCACCGTATTATTTATTTAAAATCAATATTTATTTATATATATATATATATATATATATATATATTTATATATATTGGGTATTTAGATCTGTATGGCTGGGGTTCCTTCCTCTTATCTATTTGCCTTGCTGGTACCTAAGGTACTAAAGCTTTTTTTTTTTTTGCAATGCAACTTTAATTCATGTATAATTTTATTTCTAGCTACCATATCGCAGAATGGTTCTTGCGTGTAGTGTTTAGATAGCATTTTATTATTATTATTATTATTATTATTATTATTATTATTATTATTATTATTATTATTATTATTACTACTACTACTAGTATTACTATTGTTATAAATTTTTTTTATTTGATATGCAAATTACCATATCGCACGGTAGTCTTAAGGGTAATATATTATTATTATTTTGATTATTATTATTATTATTATTATTATTATTATTATTATTATTATTATTTATTTATATATAAGTAATATTTTAAGCTGAATTATTTCGACACTTGATTGGGGAAATTGTAGTTCGATCTGTACCATTGGAGAGCCATGAATATTATAACTGTCCTGTTTTTAAATCTCCGAACCAGTTACATGGTAAACAGCTGATGATCCCCGTGTTTATATTAGATGCTTACGTTAAGGTCTCCTGTTTTTGTTTCACTGTTAGATACTTAATCCCCCCATTTTTTATTTACTTACTATTATATATTTTATTTATTTATGAATTTTCCTACGAATGTTAAGTCTGCACTATTTTGGATTTAGTTAGTTTCTGTGGGAATTTAAACTGCATTTTCCTTTTTTTTGTCTTTTTGTTTAAAATAACTCAAAGCTTCTTTATACTATATATATATATATATATATATATATATATATATATATATATATATATATATATATATATACAAACAATATGGATAAGAACGAGTATGCATATTCAATAGGACAATCGACGAATATTAATGAACGAGGAAATCCATCAACATGTCATATGATGTTATCACAAATTATGAGGGTCGATTAATCAGTCGATAAATTATGAAATAAAGAAATAAAAAAATGTATTACTGCATTAAGTGTCAATTCTAGATTGTATATTATCTGAATACATATATAAGTGTATGTCTACTACTTTTAACTGTATTTCCGACTTCTACGTCAGTTGAACCTTATTATTTATTTATTTACAATTAATCTAGTGTGCATTAAAATGAATATTGCAATAGCGTAAATAACTACAATGAACATTAACAAAAATAATAATTATAAAATAATGTAATTACGAAATTAAATCCAGCACAGGTTTCTTCGTAAATAAGTGACACATGTTAACATTTTCTAAAAAAAATAATTTTGCAACAGTGTATGTTTATTAAAAGAGTGAACGTTTTGTAAGCTATTCATATACAATTATATTATTATAAGCGATTAAAAGAACATTACGTCAACATAATTAGTTATAGTTTTAAGACAATTCGTTAGAATTCATAATTAACTGACACAGCATTAACGTAATAATTAAACGTTCAAAATTATATTCAAGAAAAACATAATAGTTTAGTCGAAACTGTATAGTTTAAAGAAACAGCGAAACAGAAATGTGATATTTTTTGAATCTCAGAAACTGCCCCGTACGTACAGCTCGTTGTAAATAATCTAGAGTAATCGTTTTATCAAAAATAACAAACATGAGATGAACAGCTTTAGAGAAACATGATATCATCTCAAAGTACACAACCCAAAATCTCACCATACTTTGTATAACATATATGAAGGGATTGTCTAAAGAAATCCAAAGAGTATACACTGAGTATCACATCAGTACAGTATTGGTGAGCGACTCAACTTTCCAGAAGTATTTTGTGCGAGTCAGGCCCAATACGGGGAAATAACGTGTTTATGCAATTATATGTAAGTGTGGAAAAATATACAAAGTTGAGACATGTCGTCTACTTAAAGTGATATAACTTGGTAAGTAGTTATAAATAACAAAATAACCCAGAGTGTAAAGGTCTTAAACTAGTACGGTTCATTCCAACGTATATATCTTGTACAAACAATAGTAACTACAGATAATCCAATAGGATTTAACAAGATATAATCGGATTCCCCATACCACTGTTCGTAGTCGTATTTATTGGCCAGACTAGTTCACTTATTTAGTGACTGAGGGGAGTCCGGTATCCCATCACAAAAAGTAAGGTCAGAAAAAAAATCGGAAAGCCAGAATACATGGAGATATTGAGAAGTTCGGTATGGCTTACTACAGGAGGGAAAAAAGGGGAAACATCTACTTTTAGGGAACGAAGTACAAATTATAGATAAAAGACGAACAATGAAAAGTAAGACGGCTGAAAGAAGTAGCGCATATGTTGGGCGACGATGACCTCTTAAGTAGACATAGAATAGTATTTAATACAATATGGGAACCATTAATACTAAATAATAGAATAGATTAATATTTAGATAATAGTAATAAGTAGTAATCTATAGTGATAAGTAGTATCTCTATAGAACTATAGGACTACGTTAACTCTTAGAACATACATCATTTTGCGCACGGATCTGTGGCGAAACGGATAAAGTGCTAAAGTTCTAAATGACAGTCTTCTGGGATCTGAAGGTTAAATGTTTAGAATCCAATTACGAAGTACTTAAGACTTCTACCCTAGCATTGCTGATGGAACGAGAATAACCTACTCCCGTGGATTAAACAAGGGTATCCGTTCCAAATTTCGTACAGGTTCCAGAGTTCTACAGAAAGATTCCCGAGTCCGGCTATATACACCTGAATAAGGTTGGAGGTAACATCGGCCGGAATATTGTGAGAAAAATATTCAAGATGAGAGCAGTAGTTCAAATAATCAGAACAATCTAAATTATCAATCCTCATCTGAAATAGTCCAAAAGGCAACAACAGAAATGTTTTTCGAATAAATAATCAAGCATCGAAAAGAATGTTAAGTTTTCGCAATAAAATATACCCACAATCAACTGTTCTTATCTGATCGTATAAAAATGTTTTTTCATGAAAATCTAAAGTTTTTTATTCTAATGAGAATACGTAGAAATCGATGGAAAGCAAACAGTTAAGAAGGTTTATTAGTTTTAAAATGGTGTCTGAAGTTCTTTAATACTGTTTACAGCTGCTTGTAATAGTATCCAGAAACACATCGAACAGTATTGAGGGATATTCATTTGCGAGAATGATTTATAATACAATGAAAATGTTCCGGAATGTACAGGGATTGAACTCACTATATTTTGATGGTGTAACTGTTGTGTTTAATTAAGCCCCACCTCACTATTTTGAGGATCATTCGTTCTTTATTGTTATCAGTTAGATGGTTTCCGTCAATGATCGCACGGACCGGAAGCCACATACACACATAAATGCATTAATTGTTATATGAGGTTCAGAGGGGGGGGGATTATAAAATCTAGGCATTAAACTGTATCATACTATACCTTTATAGAGACTTTAAATAAACACTGACCTATGAGATCATCAAATAAAGTATGTCAAAGCTAAAATAAATTAACAGCTATATAGAAGATAGTTCTAAGAGAGATACTAATTAAATGAAGAAGGCATATCAAAGGAGTTCATTATCTAAGCGAAGTTTTCAGCAGATAATCACACAACTTGCACACATTGTTGTAATATCTGCGAATATATTGTGCTTGTATATGTCAACAAAGTTTACGTTTTTTATTGTTGGTTTATGTAATAACACGTAATCCAGCAAGGAAAATGGTGGTATTTCGGTCGATCATTACTAATTGGAACATATCATGACTCAGTCAAAGTATGCTTGTTTTCAAGAGAACATTTTGTTTGTTTTAAAGAAAGACACATGAATTTTAAAATATTTTTTAAATAAATAATAGTGTTCATAACTTACAATAAAAAGCCCTGCACATACCTCGTGTTTATTAATCAGTCGTTTATATCATTAGGTTACCTACTATTATGATATAAAAGTAATATATACGTGTGTCAGTAGTCTTTTGCTCTGATCAATGTTCATGCAGTTTGAGAGTAATCGAACATCATAATTTCCGTATATCTTGTTGTACATCTTATTGTAGCAATATTTAGAAGCGGGTATTCAAAATTAATATTAATAACGGTATTTTCCACGTAAGGTAAGAATTGGGCTGAAAACGAAAAGTTAAATTTGGAAAAGTAAAACGTTTGATAAAGTCTATATGACACTATATGACGTAATAGGAGGGTCCCAACGGTTTTGAATTAAACGTTTAGAGCAAGGGCGGGAAACTTTTTCAGAGAGAGGGCCAGATGAGACTTTTGGAAGGAGATCGCGGGTCGAGGTGAAAAACGAAATCTCAGAATTACATATATAAATATATTTTGTTTACATGAATAAATTGTACAAAAATTGCATTAAACACTCTACACATCTGATATTTTTCTCAAGAAACTTCTGTATGTGATGTTATAAAAGGCTCCGAAAAAAAGCTATTTTGGAATCATAAAAATAATGACGGGGGAAGTAGCAAGTTCATCCTGCATTCGTTTTGACACACCTCACATAAGTTCTCTGTGTTATGCCCTTTACTCGTCTCTCGTTTCCTCTTTGCTTCTCTCTTTCTCTTTTTCTATTTTTATCTCAGGCCAAGGATTTGAAATAAATAGTTAAGGAAAAATGAAATATACAGTACATGCATCATAGCTCGCTGATATTTATACATTTTTATCCCACTGTAATTCTTAATTGAAACCTACTTTTACGTCTATGTCAAAAAATGATATGAGTTTTACTGGGAGGTCCGCGGGCCGGATTGCAATAATAAAGCATAGCAGGATGGCGGGCCGGACGCTAAACCTTCGCGGGCCGGATGTGGCCGCGAGCCGTAGGTAGCCCGCCCCTGATTTAGAGGTTCATGTCCTCCTTTACCCTACGAGGTTTAGAAGAGAAAGTACAAATGATGTTGATATATGCTGCAAATAACCGCAAGAATGAAACTTCTTTTCAGAGCAATGAATGAGTTATATTCTGTTCTATTGGATTGATTTTATCATCCTAGCCACAAGGAGAAGGTAGAAAAAAAATCAACATCTCTGCGACTGTTACTGTAATCAGTGATGAAGACGTCGGTAGCTATCTATGATGCAACCTCCGTGTCACTAAGAGAGATATACAACACTTTCTGTTGACAAAGATCTGCGGGGATCAAAGTTTTCTTTTACGCAATGCTAAAGTAATCTGATACGCAAATAATTGGATTAATTAATGAATATTTTTACTTAATATTATTATAATACATAAAATTATCTTTTCAATTTTCTGAGGTTCTCATCGATAGCCTCGTTCCTACAATCTAGATAGCAAATTGGTTTCATAATATTCTTTTAGTTCATCTTCCCTGTCCTTAAAAAGAAAAATACTTCCAGTTAGGAGTACGCATTTATACTCTTAGACTGATCGATATTTGAGTTTCTTAGAGAAAAAAATGTTATGGACTTTGAACCGAGCTGTATTTTACCCTAACCCCGAACTAACTTTAATCTAACCCTCACCTAATCAACTCTAAGCTATCCCGAAACTTACTCTAACCTAAGTTATTGTTTGAACTTGGCAAAGGTCGGTAGAAGTGCCATTTATAGTGTACCGGACTCTCCACGATAAAAATGGTAACCATATTAAATTATGATCTCTGAGCACAGACAGTTGAAGGGAAACGACTATATAATTTTTGAAATATACTAGCGCAATTTAAAGTTAATCGAATTTCAATTTGCTGTTTAAAATTTAAGTAGCTATTTAATCGGAATTATATTTCATTTTCACACTAACATTGATGCGAAAAATACAGGGTGAGCCAAAATAAGGGTCCTATCTTTAAATTTGAATAACTTGAATTTGAATAACTTCCACAAAATAAAAGTTAAACTCACCAAACTTTATGTGTGTGTAGACTGACCCTTCCGAGATTTTTTGAAATAAACAAAACAAATTTTAGCCGAAAAACACTTCTTAAAACTTACAAAAACTAAAGTATTGTTTTTTACACTGTTTTGAGTTTTTTAAGCAAAAATAATGTTTTCTAAATGAGGGTACGTTCCTTAGGGCTAATACGGCTCATGCTTGCTTCGGAAGGGGTCCTTTACTTATTCTAAAAAAAAAAAAAATCAATAAATAAAAAAGTTATGAATTTTTAAAAATAGGACCCTTATTTTTGCCCACCCTGTATAAAGATGTGTACATCCACCCGGATAATGCCGTGCCAATACAACGAGTATAAAACTTTTTTTAAGTGACATTTTCTCGGAAAAAATAGAACTGAATGCCTCAACATACGTTTTATTATACACGTCATTTGCTAGACATCCTGTCATATGGGTATATATCTCGAGATATTGAGATATAACAGAGACCAATCAATGTATGTAATCGCCAACTCGTGTTTGCGTGAATGGGTTCGTACCCTCATCGTCCATTAACATAAAGTAATTATCTATCATTGCGTTTATTTGTATTTCGCACTAAATAAAAGCACAATTATATTCTCAACTCTGCCAATCGATAATTTGTTGGCGTGCGTAAGAAGAGAGGATTTAATATCAAACAACTTATCTATTCAAACCGAGTCGATTCATATCTACAGGCATCATTTTCTTTCTTTTAATGTATATCGAAGCGAGTGTAATCGTATCTAACAATGGTGATCAGCCCATATCGCATCCTGTTACAATGTAATCTTTATCAATCAATAAGTATGCAACATTCGATCGCAGTCTGTCCCTAGCAATATGTTGGCGCGTGTCGTTCTTGCCTGAGTGTGTATTCGATTTCTGTGTCTGCGTGACTCACATCGACTTGACAATCTGTATTTTCTAAACTATTCACACACAGGAACATATATTCAATAAAAGCTATTTGCCATTTATGATAGAGACACCGCAATGTATATGTATTTGGCATTAATTATATGACTAAACCCAACAAAAATAATTTACGTCGCCATTAAAAACGTAATTCGCCGAAACAGACCCTATTACTAACAATTTAGAAGCCTCTTCCGTATTTTCAGTGACAACGATACTATATTAACGCTAATACACGGCCTCCAATTCGGTTTA
>OY744543.1:3690000-3695000 GCA_963556195.1 Sepiola atlantica | reverse complement strand
ACGGTACTGTATATGTTAATATGCATACATGTATATATATATATATATAGTTATATATATATATATGTATATATATATTGTTATATATATAGTTATATATATATATGTTTAAATGTTTATCTTTATATGTATATATTTATATGTCTATATATATATGTTTACATGTATGTATATATATATATGTTTACATGTATATATATATATGTTTACATGTATATATATATGTGTATATGTATATATATATAGATATGTAAATATTTATATATATATGTATATTAACAGGTATGTGTACATATGTTTATATGTATATATGTATGTGAATATGTTTATATATACATATGTATGTACATATTTATATATGTATATGTATACATATATATGTATATATTTATATGTATATATATGTGTATATATATGTTTATGTATATATATATGTGTATATATGTATATGTATATGTGTATATATATGAATACATATGTATATGTATGTGTATATATATATATATATACATATACATATATGTATATATATATTCATATATATATAAATATGTATATATATGTATAATTTATTTATATATATTTGTATATATTTATATGTATATATGTATATATATATATTTATTTATATATATTTGTATATATTTATATGTATATATGTATATATATATATATTTATTTATGTATATTTGTATATATATATGTATATATATTTATATATATGTACATATATATTTATTTATATATATTTGTATATATTTATATTAATATATATATATTCATAAATATATATATATACATATTCATATGTATATATATTTATTTATATGTATATATATATATATTTATATGTATATATATGCATATATATAGGTATGTATCTATATATCTATATATATATATGTATATATGTATGTATATATATGTATATATATATATATATATATATATATATATATATATATATATATATATATATATTTTAATTTACATGACAGTGAATTTTCTCAAATCAGTGTGTTAGATTTAACACACTTAAAAATAATGTTAAATCTTATAACATATCTCTCTATATATTAATATGCATATATATATATATGTAATATATATATATATTTATTTTAGAGGAAGCATTATTATAATCAATGAAACAGACGAGTGGGAAAAAAAAGAGAATTGTAAAAATTACCTTAAGGCATTATCGCTTTACCCTCTTAGAGGAAACGTCAGAATGGTAAATTAAAAACTAAAAGTCGAATGAGAAATGAGGGGAAAAACTTATTTCAGTTGGAGGAAACGATTGAGAGGAAAAAAAAAAGGTAAATCTCTCAACGTTATGGTGGCTTTGAATCATTAAAGATCTCCAACTGATGCTTCAAAATCTTTTGTCTACACAGGCTAGGTCAGGAGTTGTTAATGACTAACGCCTCAATAATATTGAGATGGTAGTTCGACCTGGCACTGTGTAAAACAGAAAATCACCCATCGGAATACTTGTCAGAACAACTATTTGTACTAACAAGGCGATTACCGATGGCTGATTCCTGTGCCTGGAAGTTCCCGGATGATCTCGAAACCTTGTGTAGGCGAATATCACGTGGTATGTGTTGGGATATCCTATTCTAGTGTCGCAGATTTTGTACATGTCTGTGTAAATAAAAATTATCATATATATATTTATATATTTATATATGATAGAATACTGCAAGTTGTATACAGGTTTACAATTAACCAAACTCCCCAAAAAAGAAAGAAAATTGAATAGTAATATGCATACACTTACGGATTCAACTTTACTGACTAAACAGTAAAGTATTTCAGATATGAATTGAGTTACTCTTCTTATTAAAATTATATATTTAATTACACACATACTTTACAGATTACATTTTTACTTTTAACATCGGAGTGATGTAATATAAAAATAATTTACTTAATTTAATTCTAATTATTCGAAAAAATATATTCGAATATATTAAAAATATTTAAATAAATAAATGAATTACAAATACATTTAACGAGAATTATTTCACAGTTTAAATAAATTACAGTTGCAGTATAAGCATAAAAACATCATTGAAACACGCAATATTTGATAAATATGTTGTCAGCTCTAAATATATTATAAAACATGTCAAACAGATTAAATCACTTAAAAAGTCAGATTTACTATGAAAAAAAGAAAAAAACTGCGTTGTCATCCTCAACGCCGAACTATTTTCATTTTGCTTGTGGTAACCTTCTATGACTCCTCCATACGCATATTTCATGCAATCCGTCAAGCCAACTATATCTTCTTTTGATGTGTATTTCTAACAAAGATATAACGATCCAAACAGAGCACATAGAGAGAAAAGAGGAGAGAGAATGACTGCAAACGTAACCTCTTTCTATACGTCTGACCATCACACAATATATATATATATATATATATATATATATATATATATATATATATATATATATATATATATATATATGTATATATATATATATGGATATATATATATATGGATATATATATATATATATATATATATATATATATATATATATATATATATATGGATATATATATATATATATATATATATATGTATAAGTAATGGCTAATGACACAAAGTTCGGTGCTACATTATACTAATTAACACCTGATAGCCTTAAAATTGCACGTCACGCCGAGAGATTAACGGGAAAAATTGCAACACGAGAAAGATCCATTTTCTTTACCGATCCTTGTATGTATATATATATATATATATATATATATATATATATATACATATATATTTATATATATATATGTATATATTCATATATATAATCAATTACAACTACATATAATATAATATATATATGTGTATATATTCATATATATAATTAATCACAACTACATATAATATATATATACATATATACATATATATGCGATAGACTCGTGTATGTATGTATATACGTTTTGTTTCAGTAATATTATAATGTTTTTTTATGACTAATTATATGTGCGACTCTATATGTAGCTTTTGAAATTCAAATTTAGTATTTCTTTTGTTTTATCGATCTCTGTTGGTTCATATTCATCGATTTCTGAACTGTAATGTTTTTTTTATTTAATATTTCTTCTCTTTCTCCACCTTTTATCTCCTCTCTCTCTATCTACTGATATGTTATCATATTGCGATTTGAATCGATATCTTATGTATTTCTATTTTCGTATTTCCATTTTCGATTTGGTTTTCACTGATAATGGAAATAAACACAATCAGCCAAAAATGAGCAAATAACGGCAGGTGCCCGTTAGCTGACTCTCACCCTCACTCACCGGAGCGCTAAAACTCAATCCCTCATCCAGCGCTCAATCTCGTTCGCGCTTAAAAACGTTTTCAATCTCGCACTCGCGCGCATTGTCACGTTAATCTATTTACGTGACTGAAGTTGATATATATATATAGAATGATTGTTTTGCACTCGATTTTACTAATGTAATCCCTTTGCGATTTTCGTTTGCGTCATTAACACGCTATTGTATACGATATGACATCAAAAATAGTAAATATAGAATAAAGTTATACTATGTATTTCTTTGATTAATCGGAGTATTGTTCTAATTTTTGTTGGGATATTCACAACGTTTCGACCGATGTTACATTTAACCTTCTTCAGATACGTTTTTCGAACCTGGAACCCTCCTTCTCAGATCTAAGGATATGTGTGTCTAACACCGTGGCTTATACCTGATTTAGGTGTAGATAATTAACCTTATGTCAGCCCTGACAAGATACAAGTTTTTATTATGATATTTACAGTTATTATCGTCTGTAGTAAGGTTTGAACCTGTGATACCAGACGACAATAAGTTAGAAATGATTGTTATTAAACACTTTTTACTGGTATACACAGTGCTCATGTATGAGTTATGAGAGCCTCTAATCTAGTTCAAGTTTTGTTTTACAATATTATATATAGTAATCTAAAATGGATTAGGTTTCAGAATCTCAAAATCTTTCCAAGAAATGTCCATATAGACATGAGGTGTAAAGATTAACATCATATGTTTACAGTCAATACTAAGTTACTGTTTCTTGGAAGGTGAATGTTAAAGTACTTTCCGACACATTAAGGCAGCGTAGTCAAACTTTCTTGCAGCTACCTTGACAGAATATTCTAAGTATTTGTTTAAATTCATGTAACCTGTGAATGAACGACTAAAATGTTTGAATGTTGGAACTTCGTATAGGGTGTATTACTCATGGCAATCGGTGGTTGAAAAAGAGTCTAATAATTGTTAAAGGAAACGATATTTGTCTGAGTAGCGTTAAATGTTCTGAATTAATGGCTTATTCAACTACAGTAAATAAGTTGATAAAGTTATTTACTTTTTTAATGACTTATTAGTTTTAGGATCCTTTTCATGAGAATACCTTCATGCCAGAGCTTGTCAAAGGCTTTAGATATATTCACCGTAATCACCCGAGCTTCACTTACTTCGTCAAGTGTATGGGATATGTGTTCATAGAAAACCCTAACCATAATCCTAACCCGAACCGTTACGATACCCGCAGTAGAACTTGCTTGCTTAAATGCATACTGAAGTTTATCATAAACAAGGTGACGGACTATCGCTAGATTGATTATAGATTTAAAGATTTTAGCGAAGTAGAGAGTAAACTAGGGGGACGATAATTATATAGGCAGTTGGGTTCTTAAGTCTAATGGGGGTTGCATCTATGCTATCATAGACAAAACGAGCACAGACAGTTCTGGGTCGCCGGAGAACGGTAGATAAATAAAAGTAACTAACGCCTTGCTGTAAGACTAATAAAAGGGATATGTGCGCTGTATTATCTGATTCTAGACGATGTTATTCAGTAAAAGCGAGAGTGTTACGAATATAAACTCCGGGTCCGTGCATATGTTTATCAGTCTTTAATGTAGAGTAGGAGGTACCCACTCATTTTAAAACGATTAGAGAAAATTGAGGAATGTAGGTTGGTTTTACC
>OY744543.1:3675000-3685000 GCA_963556195.1 Sepiola atlantica | reverse complement strand
TATAAATAATTCTAGTGACGAAAGTGTTTTAAAAAATCAAGCAACATTAACAATACAGCTCTAAAAAATAGTGGTTACCATAATACCTAAATTAAATATAAAAACAGAACACTAATAATTAAAACAAAATTAAAAATAAAAGAAAAATAAATATAATCTACTATATACCGCCCTATAACCAGATCCTAAAAACTAAACTGGGCAAACAATTCATAAATCTGATTGAAAAACACTTCCCCATAACCAATCCTCTGCATAAACTATTCAATCAAAATAACCTTAAACAGCTGCTGCGAAAATCTAGAAATGATAATTAAGGCACACAATAACAAAATACTGAAAGAAAACAGCAGAGAGGAAGAAAAAGTAACAAATTACATAAAAAAGTGAAAAATATAGCAAGAATAACACTATGAAGAACCGACATATAAACAATACTAATAGAAATAAACAAACCACTAATAGTAATCACTCGAATAGAAATGAAAAAGTAAGCAATAAAGAGAAAAGATGTAACTGCATAAATCGTACACTTTGTCCATTACAAAATAAATAGCAAACCAAAATTATTGTACACAAAGCCACAATATTTGCCAAAGAAAGTCCGAATAACAAGAAGTACTACGTAGGTATGCCCTCCCTAGATTTTAAAACCAGATATTATGACCATAAAAGCACAATTGAAAAACAGAAAACGTCGAATTAAAACAGTACTAGCAAACCACTATTGTAAGCTCAAAGAAAACGGACGCCCATCAATAATTGAATGGAAAATAATGCGACAGGCCAGTACATGTAGAAATTTAGACGACCCGTGTAGATTATGTATGAATGAAAAATGTGAAATCCTAAACTTTAAAGACCCTCGAAATCTATTAAACTGTAGAAGTAAAATAGCAAACAGCTGCCTACACAGAAATAAAGTTACCTTAGGCTAACGATACATATATAAATAAATAAACAAATAAGTAAAAAAAACTAAACTTAATAAAACCTTACAATATAAAAATTTAAACCTAAAATAGAAATACAAGAAACCACGTGTTAAAATGAATTCCCCTATTATATTAATACAACAAAGAAACAGGATATTGGGCAATCTATAGAAAACAGAACAATAGAACAGGATATAGGAAGTAACACTAACCACACTTTTGTTCGTGGGAAGCCGAACGATTGGCTGATAGAACAACAAAGACTCTGATTGGTTAACCAGCTAGCCGTGTATATGACTCCATGTATTTTAGGCTGAAGAGAATGGCAGCTACGTATATATATATATATATATATATATATATATATATATATATATATAATCCAGGTAAGACATCCACAGGGTAGTAATCCCGAGAATTTCAACCGGGTTCATATATATATATATATATATATATATATATATATATATATATATATATATATATATATATTTAGATAGTGTATATTACATATTTCAGCAATGTACCGCGGTTTCATCCAAAAGGGCAGATTTAGACATCTTTACATATATATATATATATATATATATATATATATATATATATATATATATATATATATAACTTCTTTGTAATATAGCAGGAAAAATCCCAGCAGAGTGCTCGATTAATTAAAAATTAGAGTTTAAAATTAAAAATTAAGAGCATTATATTTATGTATTTATTTTGGTACAGAAAAACTAGTACGACATTCGTACCGTCGGTTCCAAGCACAGAAGGACTTAGCAATCCTTCTGTTTTCCTGAAGAGAGCCGGATGGCTAAGTCCTTCTGTGCTTGAAACCGACGTACGAATGTTGTACTAATTTTTCAGTACCAAAAGAAATAAATATATATATATATATATATATATATGTGTGTGTGTGTGTGTGTTTGCATAAATGAAAATGCACACGTATATGTGCACGCATACAGTAATGTGGTGCGCCTGTAAATTTCTGTCCGCACCTGTAAAACAGTATTTGTATTTTTCCACAGTTTATCTTTCATACCCCAGCTGGCAACGTAGGTGTGTGTATTTCCGACGTTGCTGGCGGCCGGCATTTAGGGAACGCGTTTTCGATTACTGATTTCCAAGGCGTTTACTTTGGTAAAAGAACAGCCTCTCCCTTTGCAAAACGAAACACACACACACATGCATACAGACGGGCACACACAACACACACACATCGGCATGTATCTTCCCTGGCAGTTTGGTGTTGTTTCGCTGTGCGTGAACACCTATCCTGTTACCAATAGGCGAACATGATCAGTCGTTTTATCACACCCACTCTCACCGATTTTATCAAGCGTGTTTTTATTTTTGTTTCAGTTGCAATCTCATCGCTATCTCTCTCGCTTTTCCTCAATCTTTAAAATTATCTCTCTGTCTATCTCCCGTATCCTCTCTCTCTCTCTCTCTCTCTCTCTCTCTCTCTCTCTCTCTCGTTTTCTGTTTTTCTCATTTACTCGGTATCTCTCTCTAAGTTCTCTGTTGATTACTATATATATATATATATATATATATATATATATATATATATATATATATATATATATATATATATATATATATATATATACAGGGTGGGCCAAAATAAGGGTCCTATCTTTAAATTTGAATAACTTGAATTTGAATAACTTCCACGAAATAAAAGTTAAACTCACCAAACTTTATGTGTGTGTAGACTGACCCTTCCGAGATATTTTGAAATAAACAAAACAAATTTTAGCCGAAAAACATTTCTTAAAACTTACAAAAACTAAAGTATTGTTTTTTACACTGTTTTGAGTTTTTTAAGCAAAAATAATGTTTTCTAAATGAGGGTACGTTCCTTAGGGCTAATACGACTCATGCTTGCTTCGGAAGGGGTTCTTTACTTATTCTAAAAAAAAAAATGTTTTTAATCAATAAATAAAAAAGTTATGAATTTTTAAAAATAGGACCCTTATTTTTGCCCACCCTGTATATATGAATAAAAGCAAAGTTTACTTTTGATTTATCACTCCTATCTGATAATCAGAACGAGTTACTGTTATTTCAATCAAGAATACAACATAAATCCTTAATATTCTGTATATATAGTGCAAATAAGCGATTGAGAAATATCGTTTTCACTCTCTAATGCATAACTATTTGTAAACTGTTCATAATTAATTAACATTTGCTATTATTCATTTGGCATTACATTTGCTTATGTTTCTCATCTATATGCAATAGTTTCGTCCATATTAAAAGAAACTACTTAAAGTTATTTCTTAAATAAATAGGAAAAATAACATTATTAAAATAATGTTATTGGGATTCCCTTGCACGTGGAGTATCCACCTCTAACTCACGGATGTTATTGGATGAGTTATGTTACAAGTATACTTAATCAAGTAGTTAGACGAAGGTCCATCTTAGTTACTAGTGCCCTAACCCTAACCCTAAACCTACCTGATCTCCCCGTGGACTATTGAATAGGAGAGGCTCTCAGAGTCCCTGACCAGTTTTGTTACGGACGTGTAACATGTATGTCTGTCTCGCCAATGCTAACTATTAGTGTTTATTTCTCTGAATACCTGTGTTTATCTGTGCATATTTCTGTATATGTCCGTCTGTTTGTCTGTCTCTCTGTCTATCACTCTTTGCCTCTCTTTCTGCATTTCTATCTGTCTTTGTTTTTATTTCTTTCGTTATATATACGTATGTGTGTCTCTCTTTCTCTCTCTCCCTCTCTTTCTCTCTCTCTTTCTCTCTCTCTCTTTCCCTTTTTCTCTCTCTCTCTTTCTCTCTCTCTCTTTCTCTCTCTCTTTCTCTTTCTCTCTCTCTCCATTTTTCTCTCTCTCTCTTTCTCTCTCTCTCTTTCTCTCTCTCTTTCTCTCTCTCTCTTTCTCTCTCTCTCTTTCTCTCTCTTTCTCTCTCTTTCTATCTCTCTCTCTCTCTATCTCTCTCTATGTGTCTTTGTGTATCGTTTTATATAATTATGTGTTTTTTAAAGTCTTTCCCCCTTTAACTCTCTCTCTCTCTCGACATATAAGAGAATGTATCTCTTTCTATGTATGTCTGTGAGTATGTATATATATTCCACGCCTTTATGTGTACGCATCTTCGTATAAGCTTTTCTCTTTCTGTATGTAATTCTCTCTGTGGATATCTTACTCTCAGTATCTCGCTCTATTTTAGTATGTCTACCATTTTAAAAAAGTCTCTCTCTTCGCATTGCTGTCTTAATATATATATATATATATATATATATATATATATATATATATATATATATATATATATATATTGGGACTGAAAATTAGTACAACATCAGTACCGCCTGTTTCAAGCTCAGAAGGTCTTAACCATACGGAATATGTTGTTACCTGTTATAGAAATGTGAATTCAAGTATACGTAAAATAACGTATCCAAACAAGAGTGATATGTGAATTAACATTTCTCTAACAAGTAACTATATAAGCTGAAGAGAGCCGAATGGTTAAGTCCTCCTGAGCTTTGAACCGACGGTACTGATGTACTAATTTCCTATACAAAAAATAAATAAATAGTACGCTCTTAATTTTGATTCTCAATTAATCGAGCAATCTGCTTGGCTCATCATCTCACAAAAGAAGTTTCTGGTCTGAAGTTATTAAAGTGAATTGTTTAAAAATATATTTGCTTCAACAGTATTTGGATGTATTTGAAAATTCAAATATTTCAGATTTGCATCCTTTTGATCGATATTGATTGACATTTATTAAGAAAGATTCCCGGAATTTCAATTTCTTCTGAAGACCCCAAATTTTAGACATTTTCTAGAACCAAAATAATGTGAATATAGTTTGGAATAAGGATGTTAGCCATAATGGTTAGTACTATTATCACTTTATTTTAATCTTTGTCGGGCAGATGAAATTAGGACTATTTTGTTAAGGATAGTAATTACACCCGTTCTAGGACAAGTATTCTAGCGAACATATAGCATTGTAGTTCGACTTGTTTATTAATTAATTTGTTTTCTCCTAGAGTTTTCTATATGAAAACTATATTTGAAATTTACTTCACACCGTATACATTGATAAGTGTATTTTATTCTGACCAACTAAGGCTAATTACTACGGGGGCACATTTTATATCCCCCGTTTCATAAGAGTCGAAAGTGAACGTTAGCTTTACTTTCGACAGCCTCGCTTTTCTTTAATTTGTTTTTTAGTCCTCACATTGCATAAGCGATGTTTCTGACCAAGGGGGAAGAACTTCTGTTTTAATGGGTTGGAATCTAGTCATCTAACACTTATTGTTGCCTTGTTTTTCTTACCTGAAATTAGTATTTTAGCTCCTTACAGTACGTCGCTTCATGCCTTCTCTAAAGCGATGTTCATAAATAAAACGTTATCTATGATATGTATGCAAAAAACGTTGAATTTAGATATACATAATACCACAGGAATAGTTAAGAGTTTTCATTTAGTAATGATTATTTGTAATATGCGTACACTTACACTAGTACGCGTCAACGTTTTTTTGACAATTAAAATTCTTCTATAACTCATGTTTCAAATAAAGAGTCCACGCAAAAATATTATAGTTGTTTACATCTGTTTCAAGGAAGTGTTTATTTAAGGTGATACAATTCACAATAAACATTTTAAAACACTGTATAATTTTCAGAATATAATTTTCGTTAATTCCCAGCAATCAATAAAGTGGCCACCAAAAGGTTGCAAATACCAGCAAACACAAAACAAAAATCAAAAGTATATATATATATATATAAAGAGAGAGAGATAGGGAGATAGGAAGAGAGAGAGAATGACAAGTCACACATGGAAGTGTTGATGAAATGGCAATAATAAGGAGAATATTTTCAAGAAATATTTTGAAAACCTGGACAACGCATTTATTTATGTTTTTTTTAAAATAAATTATTTATTTACTTTAAAAACTTGAGAACTTTCGGTGAATACATCCTTGTCAAAAGTATAACCATATTTTTTCCTCTTCTATATTTCGTTTAATCCTTCTTGATTGAGACATCTTTCGCAGTCAACTTGAAATACGTCTTGATGTTATCGACAATTAATGTTGATATGCCGCTGTGTATAGCACGCGGTTAAGTGAATAAGGTAGAATGAAATGCGTTGCGTTGCCAAGGTTTTCAAAATAATTTTTCAAAATATTCTCCTGCTATAAATATATATATATATATATATATATATATATATATATATATAGCTATTCATCAATCACACTTGTTCGTCTCTAGAAAATAGTCGATATTAAATGTTTTATCTTTTTGTGTTTTTTTCCAAGCACTTATTTTTGTTAATATTAGTTACACATCCTGGTTGGCCTTATGTTCAAGCCCTCGGTTGCAGTGACGCAGAAGCGTTTTCCTTGCGTAGAATTTGCAAATGGACTGTGCCCTGATGCTTACCATTCAAAAGGAGGGGAAAGAAGAAAAAAACAAATATACAAAGTGTCTCTCATTACGATCAATCAACCTTTCAACCCTTTCACGAGTGAGAAAATCAGAAACTTCTCATCTATGAGGCGGAACCGTGTTTATATGTGTTCACACATTATGTACAGCCAGAGATTGTTGCCTCATATAAAACTCATACAAATGTTGAATGATACATTGAATAGCTGTTAAAGCGGAAATATAAAAAATACATTGACTAATTAAGGATAGATTGTTTTAATTTTGTTACCATAGTTCACCGAAAACAAGGCAGGATTCCACTGTAGACGTAAGGGGCTACTGAGAAAAAGGGTGAAGGTTTTGGGGGTCAACCTGAATTAGGAGATGCGCAGCGAGACGTCTGTTTGCATTAGTTTTAAATCTCTGCATGTCAGTACCGTCAGGAAAACAGGGAGCAGGGAGGAAGTTCCAGAGTCCAGCAGCTCGAGGAAAGAAGCTTTTGGAGTAGAAAGCTCTTCGGCATCTGGGGACCTCCACAGTGAATGGATGGGATTTGGCAGATTGTCGGGTTAATCTAGTGAATTTACGTAGTACAGGTACTAGAGCAGCAAGCTCATCAGAGCACAACCCATTGAAGTACTTGTAAAACTGTCACAAGAAAGCATCATTGCGGCGATAGGACAGGGGCTGGAGCTTGGTGGATAGTGAAGGACCTATCAAGTGTGCAACTCTTTTTTGGACCTTGTCAGGTGTGAAAAGTTTACTGACGTCTTTATCATGTGTTTTCATACTATCATTTCATAACATCAGTTATTTAATAACATCAGTGATCTCAGAATTAATATATCTATGATTTCTTATAACTGTTATTCTTATATATCATTTAAAATCTAGGTACACATTAATGTTGAAATATATATGAGAATATATATGTATATATATATATATATATATATATATATATATATATATATATATATATATTAATGTACACCCTCTACAGATTATAATGAATTTATTGTTTAGAAATGAATAAACGTGTATAACACGGCTATCAGAATAGTGGTTATGTCAACATTAAAACCAAAATGAACATATCTAAAAACAAGATAAAAAAGGGAAGAATAGAAATGTCATTTTGTTCACCCCACCATATTCGCTTATTCTTTGAATAAACACATTTCATAACTAGACTTCTACATTAAATGCTGAACTAAATGATTATTTAGAAATTCCTATTAAGCCTACAATAATAAAATATAACAGACAAATGGAAGAAAAATACGAAATATACTACCACTAGTACTAATTGTACCATCATTACTACTACTACTTATTCTACTATTAGGAGTTCTACTACTACTACTACTACTACTACTACTAATAATAATAATAATAATAATAATAATAATAATAATATTGAACAAAAGATATAATTAGGAAGACTTAGGTTAAAATATATCGGATAGAAATGAGAAAAAACTGAGGAAAAATTTAATAGTAAATAAAAGTGAATTGTTTACTAGAAAAAAATCAAGAAAAAAACTTAACTTTCCAAGACGCATCATATATTATTTAAAGTGGTAAGTTATTACACATTAGACATAATTAAACATCATAGAAACAAAGGTACATGTAATAGCAAAAACTATAGATCTAGTACATCATTATGAATAATGTAACTGAATTTAAAGATAACGAACTTTTTTTTAGTAGAATATCGTAATAGAAACTCAGGTGTTTTGAGTTTAAGACAATCCGTGTGAATCATGTCTGAACAAGAATCTAAAATTTTTAAGATGAAAAAGATGAACTAAATCGCGGAAAAACGTAAACATAAAATTTTATAGAATAAACTTTATTTTATGATAGCTACTCAAAAACGATGTAAAGAACTGAATAAAAAAATAAGTGACTGGAATCGTTCAATAACGTTTCAAAAAATGAAAGGGGGGAAAATGCTCAAGAAAATAGATGTTATTAGAACACTAATATCAGTTTTAAATCTAATATATTAATGAATAAGATAAGACTAGACATAAGACAAGTCTGTGTTTACCAAAGACATAACATATTTGTGGTGATGTGTTCTCTACGACTTAAAGAATAATCATTACCCTCCGCTTTTTGGTTTAATCAAGATGAATTTCAACTTCTCACAAACTTCAGGTGCTTTTTAACATTAGGACCCGCGCTAAATTTCACTCCGTCTTTAGGGTTAGGGATAAGGTCAAGATCAATGTGGGGGTTAGTGTTGGAGTTAGCGTTAGAGTTAGCGTTAGAGTTAGGGTTCGGCTTAGAGTCATGGTCAAAGTTAGCGCGGGCCCTAATATAAAAAGTAACACTATACAAAATGAAGGGGGATTTGTTTGTAGATGCAGATGTATAGGGTGCGCGTGTATAGGTTACTTGCCATAAGTATATTTTCGCACTACAACTAAGCTTTACACATCTATTTAGCAGTGATGAAGTAAATACTAAACAAAACAATATACTCAACGTATTATCTCTTAAAATAAGTATATATATATCAGAATAAGTATATATACATATATGCAGATCTAAATGATCTAGATTCGCAGAGGAAGACAATCATTCACACACACACGCATACGTATTTCTATTGTTTGTGGACGAGCAGGAGTAACCGTTCTTGGCAATGCATGACACGAAAATTGTAACAGTGATAAATACGACTTTATCCATGCGAAATGTTAATGGAAAATATTAACAATTCTATAATTCACTTAATACATCTGTTCTGTGTTAAATGTGTATTTTAATATAAATTACACCGTGTTAAATGTATTAGTTTGATGTAGAATATTATTTGATTAAGCTGGACGTAAATGCATACGATGATAATGTGCGTGCGACAATATTACAATAGATGGTCTTGAATGAAATAAGCTCTTATATATTTTCTAAATTATTTTTTAATGATATTTCACCCCAAACAAAGCAAGACGCCACTGTAGACGTACGGGCTACTGAGAATTAGGGAGTAGGTTTAGGGTGTCAATCTAAGTTAGGAGCTGCGCAGTTAGATGTCTGTTTACATTAGTTTTAAATTTCTGCATGTCAGTACCGTCGGGGCAACAGGGGCAGGGAGGGAGTTCCAGAGGCCAGCAGCACAGGGAAAGAAACTATTGGAGCAGAAGGCTCTCCGGCATCTGGGGACCTCCACAGTGAATGGATGGGATGTAGCTGATTGTCGAGTTGGTGAAGTGAATTTACGCCGAGGGGGCACATGCGTTTTGTGCATAAATGGGTTTTCCAAATATAAATATATTTTAAATAATATGAGTGTCACTACAGCATTGAAAGCGTCATTAAGAGATATATTAGAAAATGTGAGAAACCAGTCAACAGACGCGTGAATTTATATAAAAAAAATACATTTATGTATCATTTTTTTATATATATTTTATAAATACGAAATTTCGGTTTAACAAACCTTAATCATGGAAGAGAGTATATATATATATTTGTTTATTTTTTCTTCACGGTAAAAGTCAACGGCAACGCCGAAGATTGACGATTCTCTCCGATGTTATTGGATGTGTTATATATATATATATATATATATATATATATATATATATATATATATATATATATGTCCGG
>OY744543.1:3652500-3672500 GCA_963556195.1 Sepiola atlantica | reverse complement strand
ACTGTTTACTTCAGATAAAAAGCTCGGACCAAAAACTGAAGTGTCATATTCGTGTCTGTGATAGTTTTTTTAGCACTATTCTATAGTTCAAGTCTCAATTGCAAAACTTGCAATAATTGCTGCCGTCGATGATATAGTGGTACAATGGGAAATTTATTTCAATATATGATGTTAAATGCTTCATTCTTTTAATGCATTATCAAAGTATTACTTTTCATAATCTCTTAAAGCGTATAACCAATTCGATGTTATCCTCATCTTTTGAGACAATTCCGGTAATCATATACCGGAATTGTCTCAGAAGATTAGGATAACATCGAATTGGTTATACGCTTTAAGAGATTCAGAAAAGTAATACTTTTATAATGCCTTAATAGAATGATGCATTTAACATCATACATTGAAATAAATTTCCCATTGTACCAAAGAATTTTGTCCGAAAGAATTCTACCTGCGTAAGCATTTTAGATCAGTGGAAATATTTGATTCTTTATATCTTATTAAGCGTTTCAATAATGTATTTTGTATTAATTTGAAAGTCGCTTATAAAATAAATGTTAAGGATTGTCTTTTAAAATCATTCTAATATAACACAGCTTATTTCCCGGCTTGAACCCTATGGTAAGTGATATATCCACCTGCTATTAGCGACAAAGATATAAAGCATTAGGATGTCACATTTCAACAGCGCTCGCTCCGTAGTTAAGTGGTTTGAGTCGCCGACTATTAAATAGGTTAGCACAAGCTAGACTCCGGTTTGTGACGAATGCTAGTTTTGCAGCAATGTGGAGCAGTAATACAACAAATTACTCTGTGGATGAATATACATATATATATATATATATATATATATATATATATATATATATATATATATATATATATTGTGAGAATACCTGTCGTCCCTAAGCATGAAAATGTCGTTAATATAGAGAGAAATTACTTGTCTCTGAAATTCCGATTCATATATCGCTGCAACATCGATCAGCCTTTAATCAAATGGTGCATATTCGTACTAAGAATGCCCAAATGAAAAATCGATGTGGAACATGGATTTGTGGAACATTTTCCGGGCGCACTTTGTTTTGGTTGCTAGCTTAAAAGTATATTAGAAAATCGATGTTTGTCTGTGAGTTTTGTTAAAATAAGTACAAATTTGATAAAGGCTGCCTGTCCCTTCCACTCGTGCTATTTTCTGCACGATGATCTCTGTTTGTGTTGGAACGAAATATAGTGCTCTTTTCTATTCAGTCATTGAAAAAAATATTGCTTTTGTATATTCGGTCAGTTCCAAATATGATATCTTTGTTTCTTCAGGCAGTTCAAAACATGGTGCCTTGGTTTATTCGGTCAATTCAAAATATAGTGGCTTGGTCTATAGGGGCTGTTGAAAATATACTGGCTTAATCAATTCGGTCAGTTCGAAAATATAATGCCTTTGTCTATTCCGTTTGTTTGAAATGTAGTGTCATCGTCTATTCGGTCAGTTCAAAATACCGTGTGTTTGTCTCTTCAAACAGTTCAAGATTCGATCGGTTCAAAATATAGTTCTTTTGCCTGTTCGATCAGTTCAAAATATAGTTCCTTTGCCTGTTCGATCAGTTCAATATATAGTTCCTTTGGCTATTCGGCCAGTTAAATATATAGTGTTTTTGTTTATCGACCAGTTAAAAATATAGTGCTTTTGTCTATTCACCTAATTCAAAATATAGTGTTTTTGTCTATTCGGCTAGTTAAAATTATAGTTCTTTTGTCTTTTCGGCCACTTCAAAATATAGTGCTTTTGGCTATTCGGCCAGTTAACAATATAGTGATTTTGGCTATTCAGCCAGTTAAAAATATTGTCCTTTTGGCTATTCGGCCAGTTAAGAATATAGTGAGTTTGTCTGTTCGACCAGTTCAAAATATAGTGCTTTTGTCTATTCGGCCAGTTAAAAATAAAGTGCTTTTGTTTATTCGGCCATTTCAAAATATAGTGCTTTTAGCTATTCGGTCAGTTCAAAATATTGTCTTTCTTGCTATTCGGCCAGTTCAAAATATAGTGCTTTTGTCTATTCAGCCAGTTAAAAATATTGCTCTTTTGGCTATTCGGCCAGTTCAAAATATAGTGATTTTGTCGATTCGACCAGTTAAAAATATAGTGATTTTTGCTATTCGGCCAGTAGAAAATATTGCCCTTTTTGCTATTCGGCCAGTTCAAAATATAGTGCTTTTGTCTATTCGCTTATTTTAGTGTATCTTTAATGTTCAACTTCATTTCTCCAAATTATTCAGCAGACAACTTCATTTATTTTGTGGTAAACGTTTTCTATACATTTTTGTGTGTGTAAAAAAATTGCTGGTGTTTCGTTAAGGTGGCTCGCATGATTGAATGCATTTGTATATATAAACTTGCTTACGGTTCTTTTAATCGGCTGTTACCACCGATGATGCGTGTTAATATATATGAATTTGATAAAGAATATAATACTGTTTAGCCGAAAGTCTAGAAAGAATATTATGAGTGTAAAATATTTTTTTTAAATCTGTTCACTGAAATGTGTGTGTTTGCATTTGTAATGACAACCTGACTTTTATGTAGTTATGTTATTTTTGACAAATGTAAATGTTCATGTCTTTAATGTGTGTTTCATTGTTTATCAGTTTTGAAAAGTGTTTCCATGAAGATTCAATTTGTAATCGCCAATTAGCTCCCCAGGGAACAGAATTTATTGGCGTCTAGTCATGATCTCGTCTATGACTGTACACTTCTGTGTTCTTTTATTTGTGTCTCGGCCATAAGGTTGTGCGCCTTCCTGTCTCGCCATAAAAAAAAACTTGCTTTACGTTTATAGAATTATTTTAGTTCCGATGATATATGATCATCTTCGAACTATCATAAAATTGAAATCTATTTTTTTTTCTGTTTATTTGAAAAACAAAGAACAATTCACGAGTATTATATGAAAGTCTTATGATATTTATAAATATTATGATATGTGATATTTTAACTATATGCGTGTCTACTATCATTTTATACATTATCTCGATTTTTTAGTTTGTCTACTTCTGAGGTTATTAGTAAATAGCTATTAATTTGTAAAAATGCACTTTCAAAATGCTGAATATATGTATTCATATGTATATATATATATATATATATATATATATATATATATATATATATATATATATTGTAAGCTATGAACATATATTAATGGCAATTAAGCTACATAGAGGCTCCCACGTTCATCTCCAAGGGAATCTTCAGGCTAACATTTGAGCCTGAAGATTCCCCCAGGGATTAAACGTGGGAGACCACGTGTAGCTTAATTGTCATAAATATATTTTCATAACTTACTACCTAGCTCTACTTACGTATCGAGCACTGTTGAAGAAAATGCTGAAAATTGATGCATTGATGCATAAAAAAATTATATCTCCTTATGAAATGTTATGTTGATACATGAAATAGCAATATATATATATATATATATATATATATATGTGTGTGTGTGTGTGTGTGTGCATTACTTATATAATATATATATATATATATATATATATATATATATATATATATATATATATATTACAGTAGTTGGTTCTGTGCATCACTATGTAGAGAATCGGACACCTGCTGTCAGGGTCAGAGGTTACTAGCATCCGAATTGAGAATCTAGAATCTTAATGATCGATAAGGCTACTATATTTACATGGCCCGCCATAAGAAATCATATATATATATATATATATATATATATATATATATATATATATATATGTATATATATATATATATATATATATATATATATATATATATATATATATATATATATATATATATATATGTGTGTGTGTGTGTGTGTGTGTATACACTATCCCATGTAATAATTGCCATCTACCATACATAGATGAAACCCAACGGAAATCTCTTAAGAGGCTTGGGTAAACCGAAAGAGATACAAGAAATTACAATTCTTTGAACGCACTTTTCTCCCACATAGTACCACATCATTACTCTTTTAATTTTGAAAAGGCTAAAATTATTGAATTTGTATCTAATAAGTTTTAACGTAGACTCCTGTAATCATTACAAATTCTAATGCCATCAAACAGCGTAACGGTTTCTATAATCCGACCCCATTAAAGAGCAGACACACACACACACATATATATATATTTATTTATTTATTTTACCTCAGTCGAAGTTCTCAGATATCAATTACCCATTTTATTGGGCAAACATTTGATCTGTATATGAGATATATAGTTATTCAAATATTTCGATTAAAATCATATTTACTTGTGAAACGTTGAGTTTTAAACAAAAAAAGAACATGACATATTCATTTAATCAATTGACAAATAAACTATGCTATATTATATCGTTCCATGTAGTCTCTTGGTCTAACCGGATTCCAGGACAAAATTCATCTAGTCTGGTCGAGTATCCAGTTAGGTGTTGTTACTGGGAGAAGATGCACCATTCCTTGCACAAGCTAGGGTATAGCCGTGTCCAGGGGCATCTTATTTAAACTTCAGACACTATGTTATTTTGAATATTTGCTCAGTGGTTTATATCCTTATACCAGATTGTCCTGGCAAAGCTCTGTACATAGATGCTTTAGACACTCGAGGACAGTGTCTGGTATGCATTCAAAGCCCCCCTATATATATATATATATATATATATATATATATATATATATATATATATATATATATATATATATTAGTACTTCATGTATCCACATAAAATATTATAAGGAGATATCATTTTTTATGTGTCAGTTTTCAGTATTTACTTCAACAGTGCTCGATACGTAAGTAGAGCTAGGTAGTAAGCAATGAAAATATATATGGCAATTAAGCTACACAGAAGCTCCCGTGTTTCATCCCCGGGGGGAATCTTCAGGCTAAATGCATTTAGCCTGACGATTCCCCCCGGGGATGGAACACGGGAGCTTCTGTGTAGCTTAATTGCCATATATATTTTCATTGCTTACTATATATATATATATATATATGTATGTATTTGTGTACGAAAGTAAAATGGAATGCATAAATTCAAATGCAGGCAACAATCATCAAGATAGCGAGAGATTGTACCTGTGCCGTTTTCCTCAACGAACGTCTTCAGAACAAATTAAGATTTGAAATTCATTTGATAACGGTAAGAACATAAGAGAAGAAAGAACGCACGATGCAATGTTAGTGGCACGTGTTTAACTATTTGAGAAAATAGAGAATAATATGACACGTGCGGACAGACTTTAAAATGGGGGGGATGAGGATAGCAAAAAAGAGAAGTAGAAAAAGAAATAGAAAATATGGATTTAATGGAGTAAAAAAGAAAAGTTACTTGAACAAGGATCGCAGTGGCGTAATATATAATTGACAGATCAAATCGCAGCCAGCACATCATATTTCAAGTAATTATATATTTGTGAGAAACGTGGCGGAGTTATACTCCCCATAGAGTGCTATTTACTTTCGGTACTTTGTTTTTTGTTATGCCTTTTGCCTCTTACTATCTCCCTTCTGCGTGGCAATTGTTTTTTGAAGGCAATGAATTATTTCTGCTCGCGAATCTGATGCTGTCACCTGATATGATTCATCACCTTTTTAAATTGTTCTTCCTGTTTTATTTTTTAGGGCTTGAAAGCATTTTACCATTTTACCGGATCAATTCCATAAAACGCAAATGCGAAACAGTTATTGCGTTTGCTTCTAAGGGTCAGGTTTCTTTCCGTTTTGATTAAGTAGTTACTAGCTGATCGTCCCATCTAATGGCATGAGTATGATACTGAAACACACGTGATCGGAAATATGCTTCTTTGCTGAAAGCTGTGAAAACTGGTTTGTTCTCGTATTTTCTGTTGTTAAGCCTCCACGAAGGAGTTATTATATAGGTTTTTAAATATGCCCAGATCTTGAGAATCTGTCAATATCTATAAGAGTTGCATTTAGTTTCTTACTTTCTATAAAAATCACAGCCAGAACAGTTTTCAATTCAGGGGTTCAGAGTTTTACGGAGCTCTTTATGTTATTTTTTATTCATGGAAATCGCTCCAGACAAGTCATGAAACCACTTGATGCAAGGAGCTAACAAAAACAAATATGATTATCGCAAGGACAGAGGGGCCCTGTTGACCTTAGTCTTGAAAAGGTTATAGGTAGGAGGAAAACAGTCAGCAGGAACAGAGTTCCACAGGCCTGCGATTCTTGAAAAAAAGCTACTAAAATAGGAAGCTGTATTACAATGAGGTATGAAAACAGCGAATTGATGAAGCCCACTAGACCAACAAATCAAACGAGCTTGAAACAAAACAAGCGTGGAATATATCATATAATTCTGAAGAACATGATAGTATTTATAGAAAAGACTGAGACTAGCAACATAAAGTCTGTTGGAGAGGGGTTATAGAGAAGACGAAAGGGTAGGGCACTCAAATTAAAGATACGTTTCTGCACTTTAACAAGAACCCTCAAATGGGACAGAGATTCACCAGCCCAAATATGACAACGGGACTCCATACATGGTCTGATTGTTGATTTGTAGAAATAGATAATAGCCTCAGGTGTGAGAAAGTGTTTAAAGAGAGAACCGATTTTCGAGAAGCAGAAAAAGCAATGGATATAATATATGAACTCCAGATTTGATGAGAGAGAAAGACCAATAAGTTTCAGAGTCGATTTCTCCTCAAAAGCAGAGTCATCCATGAGAATTCTTTAAAATATATGTATGTATATATATATATATAAATATGTATGCATATATATATATATGTATATATATATATATATATATATATATATATATATATATATATATATATATATATATATAATATGTGTGTATATATAATATGTGTATATATATATATATGTGTGTGTGTGTAGGTATGTATATTCATGGCACCTAATCAATACAGAAACATCCATGTTTCATTCCTAAAGGAAATAACCATTCTTAAAGGAAAAAACGTTTCGGTATAGCTTACTTACCATAGATATATATGTATACGCCTACTAAGCTCTACGCACATATGAAGGTGCATAATATAGCTAAATATTTAAAACATATAAACGTAATATATACTATCACTGTATAATATATGTATATATACACGAAATAGTAATTATATACATATATATATATATATATATATATATATATATATATATATATATATATGTCTTGAATAACAGATTCGAGTTGTCATCTCCCTTCATCCTCTGATTCCTACATCCTCACACTCCCACCTCCTCACACTCCCACCCCCAACTTACTTACTTTTTTTTTTTTTTTTTTTTTTTTTTCATAATCCTCCCCCTTCCCATAATCTCGTCTTATTCCCCCCCACCTTCCCCTGCTAAAAAATTAAAAAAAAGGTCCCATCCTTGGCTTTTATCCACTTCACAACTCAAATTCCTTCTCAAGTTTCCAATCTCATTTCTAAAGTCTGAATATATTATTTAGAATAAGTTATCTCCCTTTGACAGTAAATTTAAATTTAGATTTGAAGAGAATAAAGGAAAAAAAATAAAAAATAAATAAAGACTAATTGATGAGTCATGTAAAATGAAACATAATAAAATTTAAAAAAATGGTATATTACTAAACTAATGTTTATAATGTTTTAACCTTAGTTATATGATTGCTTAATGGAATTTTGACATTTTCTGCGTTCCTACTGCCAATTGTTTTCCCCTGTATTACGATGATCTGACACCGGTTTTTTTTTTGGTTTTTTTTCCCGTTTTTTCGACCCTCTCGGTCTTCTATTGTTGTCTTCTGATAATGAAAGGTTGTCTTTCGAAAATTTAAGATTACCCTTTGCCGATCTGTTACTTACCAAAAAAAAAAAAAATACTATTTGGTATTTAATCAGTTTTCGTGAAATTATTAATAAATCGTTTTGAGTTTCACTTTCTCCCTGCGTTTATTTCTTTTCACTTTTCCATCTCACGGCAACCACATCGCATTGCTATAGCCTTGGACGACTAATTTACATATATATATATATATATATATATATATATATATATATATATATATATATATATATATATATATAGTCTAAAGAAGCTTTGAGTTATTTTAAACAAAAAGACAAAAAAAAGAGAAAGAAAATGCAGGTTAAATTCCCACAGAAATTAACTAAATCCAAAATAGTGCAGACTTAACATTCGTTGGAAAATTTATAAAAAAATAAAATATATAATAGTAAGTAAATAAAATAAAAAAGGGGAATTAAGTATCTAACAGGGAAACAAAAACAGGAGACCTTAACGTAAGCATCTAATATTAACACGGGGATCATCAGCTGTTTACCATGAAACTGTTTCGGAGATTTAAAAACAGGACAGTTATATGCATGGCTCTCCAATGGTACAGATCAAACTACCATTTCCCCAATCAAGTGTCGAAATAATTCAGCTTAAAATGTTACTTATATAAATAAATAATAATAATCAAAATAATAATAATAATAATAATAATAATAATAATAATAATAATAATAATAATAATAATAATATTATACTATTGTTACAATACTGTAGGGCCCCATTATGCAAGGCACAGTAGGTTAACTAGTATCAAATAGCTAATTTTGTTATTGAAAAATAAGTGTTGTTTCTGGACTCAGAAGTGAGTTCAGAGAAGTGTTTGATCCAAGAATAGTCATAATAAATTTAGACACCTGACGTGACCTTTGAGTCAGAGATCAGAGTGAGTCGTTTTTGTCCCCATCTCGAGCGTGGGAATGATGATTACGTCACCACAGAGAACAAGAACTTAGCTTTTTAGAATCAGTCTGAGCTTAGAGGCGATACCGTTCAGACCGGGTGCGAGCATGTAGCCGGTAAACTGGTAAGGCCCCGTTCTGGGAGGGCAGAAGATATCCCAAAAGGAACCGGAAAATAGCCGGGGCATGAGAGAGTCGAAGCCGGAATCCCCCTGACAGCAAACGAACCAAAAAAATAAGAAGCTTGTGTGAGAATAAAGAAATTTGTGTGAAATATCCCTTCAAAAAATTCGTGTCTCGTGTATTCATTCTGTCTGAGACAGACCTCTTCCTTCGATCAAGACGACACAGCCAGCGAAGACTAGACGAATCACAGGCCAAAGAAGAGAACAGAAGATAAGGTAAACCTTGAGATGTATTTGGGAACTTTTTAGAGACTTTAAGATACGTATAAATGACGTGAAGATTTAAGACTGTGGTTACGAAACGTATAGAGTAAAATGATATAAGAAGACATGTAGGCGTGTATCGTTACATTGGGTTGTTTTGGTAGCCGTGACCTGCCGTTTCCAACATGAAACGGTTCGATATCGATCTGGTGCTGTCATGAAGTACGAACACATCGTGTGGTCCAAATGGATAGAAAAAGGAAGAGAAAAAAAAAGGACGAGACACGGAGGGGAAAATTGTTGAGATACACAAAAGAGAGACACATCTAGTTAATTATTAAGACACAGAAAAAAAGAAAAGAAAAAAGAAAAGAAAAAAAAACACATTTTGTTAAAAAAAGAAAAAAAAAGAAGAACGCACACATACACAGCCCATTATTAAATTACGCAGAAAGAGAAAAAGACACATTTTGTTAATTGTTAAGATTCAAAAAAAAGAAAGAAAAAAAGAAAGACACATTTTGTTAAAAAAAGAAAAAAAGAACGCACGCACACACACACACGCGCAAAAACAATTGTTAAGACTTTGTAGGAAAAGAACATTCTAGTTAGAAAGAAAAGGACGATTTGCCGTAATTATGTTTTTTTTTGTGTTGTGTTTTAAGAATTTGTTGCTGTAATTTTTTTCTGGTTTGTGTTGGTGGGGGACAAAGGTGAAAGCAATAACGGGCGAAAAAAACAAAAAAAAAAACGAGGGAAGTATGTAATCAAAAGAGAGAGAAAGAGAGGAAGAATGGAAATGTTAAAAAGGGTGGATGTGCTGAAATGACATGTGCACGCGAGGACAGAATATGCGTATTTAGAAAAAAGAAAGAAAGAATGTATTAGAAAGAGAGAGACAGAGACAAAAAGAGTATAGAAAGAAAGGGATTGATATGCCACTCTGTGGCCGAAATCTTTTGTTTTTAGAATGTATATGCGTCTTAAAAAGAGAGAGAGAGAGAGAGAGAGAAGAATTGAAATGTTAAAAGAGATTGTTTAAAAAAAAATGTGCGCCTGAGGTCAGAATATGCTTGTTAGAAAGGAAGGGAGAAGCGAGAGCGCATAGACAGAGAAGAGAGAGAGAGAAAGAAAGCGCCCGTGGGTTTTGAAAACTGCTAAAAAGTGTTGCAGGAAAATAACGACGACAGCGGCGGGTGATCTGATGGTGTCCGGGTTGGAGTTTGACGACATGTCAACCCGTTATGGTGTCGGGCGCTGTTCTCTTTTCCCTTTATCTTTTGAATTATGTTGTATTGTATTGTGGAGATATGTTCTCCATTGGTTCTGTCGGTTTCGGTTTGATTTTTTTGTTGTTGTTGGGTGGAATGAATTTTTTTTTTTTTTTTTTATGTATTTTGATGTATTTGTTACATGGAGGATTCCGGGTTCCTAATGCTTGAGTGAATGATATTTTACTATTTAGAGGATGGAGAAATTTAAAAATGTAATTAAAAAAAAAAACAGTTCTTAAATTGAATGTTACGTGGGTCAGCAAAGTGTTAGGGTTAAAGTGATCTTGTATTTGAGTTGTTTGGGGGGCACTGATAGCAGGTTTGGGTCGGTTTATGGAGACCCCGGACGGGGGTCAATAAGGTTGTTTCGCAGAATATCCCTGTGCACAGAGTATGTGCAGCCCAGTTGGGTCTGCGGGATCAATAAAGTTCGCTCGCGTGGTTTTCGCAAACGAGGCGGCCATTGGTTTTGGCTCGGAGAAGAATGGGCAAAGGTGCTCGAACTCTATACGCGTTAAAACTGCGAACCGGTGGTTAGACGACAGGACAGTCGTATTGGTGCGCCACGATAACGGTGGTCGATATTGAAGTTGTGATTAATTTTCGTGACCCAGGGTTGCTCCCCAATCACGTCGGTAGACCGTGTATGGAAGTGGAATAGATTTAAGCTTTATATTTAAGAGAGGGTACCTCAGTCAAATTAATTTTGGTTTAGGGAAGAAAATGATGGACCTGGATTGGTGACCCGATGTGTTCCAGGAACGGTGGTGTCGACATTTCACCCCCGTCACGCCGTTTAGTTAGAGCCATGGGATGGGTGCCACGCCACGCCAATGGGGTTGGGAGTTAGAAACTGGGTGTTTGTTCGCTGTCATTCGCGACGGGAGCACGGGCGTGTCAGAAATGTATGGTCCATATATAGCAAGCAGTATAGCGACGGTACCTTCAGTAAGCTTCGAGGCTGACCATTAGAGAATAGGTCAATGAAGGGTTTTTTTCTTTCTGTTTTTTGTTCCCCTATTTCGCGAGAATAAAACGCGCAGTTAGTTTTAATCGGTTGTGTGCCGACCGTTTGTTGAAGTTATCTAAGAAAGTGATGGTGGCCCGAAAGTGTAACATACCGGGAATTTTTGGGAAGTGGTCGAGCACGGAGAACGTGTGTGAGCAAGAGCGAATTTATGTGGTAGATTTTGCAGGAGATATAGGCGAGAAACGCCTGATGTTGATTTATGACAGGGGATGGCTTTTTTTAGCCGGTAACGACCGTAGGGAGCAAACTCTCCCACATCCCGGAAACATTGTCATGTGGTGCCGAAGGAAATTCCGGCAGTGGTGAAATGATGGCAACCCAGGAGTGCTCAGGCTCGGATTTTTACCAGTCCCAGGGAAGGGTTGGTTTTTAAAAAAAAAGGGAAAATCTTGGGATTTTTTGTTTTTTTTGTTTATAGGGAAGGAAGGAGTGTTACAATACTGTAGGGCCCCATTATGAAAGGCACAGTAGGTTTACTAGTATCAAATAGCTAATTTTGTTATTGAAAAATAAGTTTTGTTTCTGGACTCAGAAGTGAGGTCAGAGAAGTGTTTGATCCAAGAATAGTCATAATAAATTTAGACACCTGACGTGACCTTTGAGTCAGAGATCAGAGTGAGTCGTTTTTGTCCCCATCTCGAGCGTGGGAATGATGATTACGTCACCACAGAGAACAAGAACTTAGCTTTTTAGAATCAGTCTGAGCTTAGAGGCGATACCGTTCAGACCGGGTGCGAGCATATAGCCGGTAAACTGGTAAGGCCCCGTTCTGGGAGGGCAGAAGATATCCCAAAAGGAACCGGAAAATAGCCGGGGCATGAGAGAGTCGAAGCCGGAATCCCCCTGACAGCAAACGAACCAAAAAAATAAGAAGCTTGTGTGAGAATAAAGAAATTTGTGTGAAATATCCCTTCAAAAAATTCGTGTCTCGTGTATTCATTCTGTCTGAGACAGACCTCTTCCTTCGATCAAGACGACACAGCCAGCGAAGACTAGACGAATCACAGGCCAAAGAAGAGAACAGAAGATGAGGTAAACCTTGAGATTTATTTGAGAACTTTTTAGAGACTTTAAGATACGTATAAATGACGTGAAGATTTAAGACTGTGGTTACGAAACGTATAGAGTAAAATGATATAAGAAGACATGTAGGCGTGTATCGTTACACTACCCTTAAGACTACCGTGCAATATGGTAATTTGCATATCAAATCAAATTCTTTATAACAATAGTAATACTAGTAATAATAATAATAATAATAATAATAATAATAATAATAATAATAATAATAATAATAATAATAATAATAATAAAATGCTATCTAAACACTACAGGCAAGAACCATTCTGCGATATGGTAGCTAGAAATATATATATAGTAAATTATGAAAAGATATTCATTGCAATTAAGCTACACAAAGACTTCAGCGTTTAATCCCCGTAGGAAATCGTCAGGCTAAAATGCATTGCATCTTGACGATTCCCTACGGAATTTACAGTTATTTGTGTTTGTTTTTTAAAGACATGTTGAAAGTTAAATAGCATAATTACCTTCCAATGTTTCATATTTTACTCTTAAATGTATTAATGTTTAGTTCCGATATCTGAAGCAAATAATGTCTAAAATGTTTTAAGTAAAATGAATCAAATAGATTATTATTCTAATGTGAATAAAGTAACGTCCAAATCTTCAAAATCTTTAAGTGTGGAAATGTTATAGCTTTGTTTGAGTGTTATCTATAAATTACAATAAAGAACACTTTTCACCTCAAATGCTAAACATGTTTGCATGACAGAATCGTAGTTATCAGTTACATTAAACCAATGATCCAATAAAAAGAAGGAAAAAACAATAGATAATTAATGAGAGTTTATTTTGTTTAATGTATATGCAAATTAGTTAACCTCGTCTCTCTCATATCCACAACTGTGTATGTTATGAAACTATTTTCGTTCAATAAGCGTCTTTTGGCTAAGATCAAAGTGTAGTATCTGTTCCGATGGATACTGCACGCCTGTTCTGTGCAGTTCTAGGAATTCCACCCTCCCAGGCTTCGCCTCCCTTCTTTGGGGAGGAGTAAGTTTATTGCTTACTGTCTGAGGCGCCCTTACCGGGGAATGCCGACGGGGCTGCCCAGGCAATTTTTAAATGGCCAGAGTGCTCACCTCTCGAGCGCTGGCTTTTAACCCCACTTGCTCGACCCGATCTTGGGTCACATCTTACTTGTGGGAGTAAGATAAAACTGGCCTTGTGCCTAACTCCGCGAGGAGTAAATAAACGTCTATTTCAGGTTTGACGCCGACGAAGGCACGCCTGTCGCCTATGCTACACTTTCTGTGTCTCCTTAGAGTCGGATTAGAGTCAAGCTTAACAGGTTCTTTTTTCTCCGCCGATCGTTCCAAGCCCGTTCGCTTGGCTGTTGTTTCGCTAGATAGTAGGTAGGGACAGTGGGAATCGCGTTGATCCATTCATGCTCGTAACTAATTAGATGACGAGGCAGTTGGCTAGTACAACTAGTTTTTCCGCTATCACCCCTGTCAGCCTTCTGACGAAAGATTCCAGACGGCCCCTACCTTGGCTTCCTTAAAGGAGTCATAGTTTCTCAAATTACTTTACTTTATTTGTATAGATATGTGTACTTACAATACGGTGCAAAAGACATTTTAAAAAGCTTGTATACAAACAGTAAGAGGAATAAGCTGGCTTACAATGCGATTTGAATTATTTAAGATATGCATTTGAGAAAATGTGGCTCACCGGGAAATGATAAACTACTGCTTTTTATCTTTAATTTCACGACATATAAACCATCGTTTTATTTCGTTTATGATGGGCTTCATAAACCTTTATTTTGTAGCAGGAAAAGTTATTTTCCCTGTCGTACGTTAAGATGCCAGTGTTTGTAGCAAAAAAAATCTCAACGACGGTCGAAACTCTTTTTAGTAGACACCGGAACAAAACTCGCAAGGGACTCTGGATTAGTGCACACCGTCCTCTTCTCCAACGTCTTCTTCTTCCACGTCTTCTTCTTCTTTAAAAGCGTCGCCGTCGTCTTCCGTTGACTACGTTTTTCCTCACCCATCTTGCCTCCAGCGACCCGCTTTTATTTCAAACCGGACTCTCGTGTGCGCGAGAGAACACGAGATTTCACGTGATCACCTGGTACTATTAAGCCACCGATGCCATCTTGCCATTTTTGGGGCGGTCCAGCCCTGCAAGGCGCGCACCGAGACCGTTTGCCAGGTAATCCCATGTTTTCGCAATTTCTTACACATATTTCAGGATATTTTTTTAACATATTGCACCTGTTATAGCCAAATATTTACCATGTTCTACTGACTGACCATGTTAACGTCGTTTAACTTCGATGCTATAACGTAAACACGTGCATTGCAGTATATATGACCGTATATTTTACGTACTGTACTCGACCAACCAAAAGCAAGCAAAGGGTATGAGAATGGTTATCGTTTTAATAATGATTTGATCTAGTGACATATGACTGTAACACCATGTGCGCCCCTCGACAACCGCCGACGCCAATGGTTGGTTTACATTCTTTTTCATCTTCTTCTTGTTTTCGCTCTGCGCGTGTAATATCGGCGGTCGCCACTGTAAGACATAGTTTACAAATTCAGAAAACAATAAAACGCAAACGTACAAGAAAAAACACAAACTCCGATAGATTCTGTTTGAGTCAGTTGCATGCTGGTTGTATGTGATACTCGTGGACTGTCGAGGCCCCATTGTCACTACTCGATATTATCAGCTCATCTCTGGTCTACTAATGCTCTGCCAGATCTGATCGTGTTCTCCCCGAACCACCAACTGCCATACAAACTAAAATGTCGCCAATTGAATCAAGCTGTCGCAAACAACTCTCACTCCTAAATAAATTTAGTCATGCCGGAAATCTTATGCCCGGTCTTTTTTCTCCTTTACCACTCTCGAACTAACTGCCAAAATTCTGTTCCAATGTATTTGTTCGACTTGGTGAATCATTCAATCGGCTCGTGAGGGGCGGCAGTCCATAGTATAACACACCTTGTTTTCTAATTGTCTCTTTCTTTTATTTGACAAAAAATAAAACCAACTTTTTTATACAATTTCACACAGACAAAACATGAAACAGTGTAACAAATATAATATCTTTGCAGTTTCTACTTTTTCATACAACAATTATTTTTTTCAATTTAAGACAATCATTCACACCACCCGAAACAAAAACAACTGCAATATATAACACATATAGGTTTCTTTTCTATTCTAATTGTCTTTTGAAGTGAAAGGGTGTCTCTCTTTCCCTCCTCTGCGCGAATCATCCGCCCACCTCCATTATTCTTTACGTTTCCCATTATACGTATCGTGGACCATCCTTGATCATATAATTGCAACATAAAATTGCTCAGATTTCTTGACTTAACAGTTACCGCAATCACCAACTGAGCTAACTTCATTTCCAACCATTTTATTCGTGTTTATACACTTTCCAGATACTTCCTCACGCATCTTTCTCTACTTTCTATTCCTAAACATATAGTCCCCAGTCGTCCTACGTCTGCCATAAGGTTGTATAATCGATTGCTAATCCCGCGCGAGGTGGAGGGCATAGTACTCATCCGCAGTGTTTGACTAATATCTAATATTTAAAAAGCCGGACACCTCTTTTTCGAGCATAGCACAGCAATACATGTTTCGTATTCTATCAAATCGCATTAGTCATATATTTTCGTTCAATCTCTTTTAACTACTACTCACCTACCCATACGCGACGCACTACCGGACAACGGATCTGTACAACAGTCGAAAACCCCGTGGGATTCTTAACAAATTCGCTATATCTCTCTTATAAAGCCTGCTATTCTCCTAGAAAACCCATTATGTGTCCCATACTACATGTCAGTCCATGATTGGGAGACGAACGAGCACCGCGCCAACATAATGTATGGAATACTTCTATGTGAAGGAAATAATGTAAACTTTTCACCAATCCATATCCTACACTTACATTCCCATAATGTAACGAAACGGCGCAGTGCTCTACTCCAAGCGCATCCAGCGACTTACATACCGTTGAGGGTCTCCACACCTCACTGTCGCACCGCATCTACACTCTCATGTCCACTTGTTAGGAGTCGCCCTACAAAGGTACATATCCTCAGGGTAGTGAAACAAAATCGATCCCAGGACGGGACAAACTATGGGCGAAAACACATGAGAGATGAACGAAATGACAAAATCAACAAAAATAAACATGTATAAAAACGGCATTGCTTTACTTTTTTTGTTCTAAACTAAATACTTAAAGCCTTCAATTAAAAACTCCATTATAAGTATTATAATGACCTTGAATATAATTTTTTTTTTAAATACACTTTCGTTTGTGTACTCAGATGGAACGCGATTTCCTCCAATGGTTTAACAGTCGTTATTTCTTTTCTTATTATTAATCACCCAACTTATTAATCACCCAACTTATTAATCACCCAACCTAGGCCAGCTATGCCTTCAAATGGTTAATGTTGTATAAATCCCCTCCCTCCCCAATAACATCATTAAAACTACCTAATCAATTACTTCTACTACGATTACACCAGCCGATTATCTCTCTTTCTCTCTCTTGTACTTGGTCAAGGCTAGAATGGGTCCTCTGAGATGTGGCAACAGTATTTGCATTTTAGACAAGTAGAAGATTGCGTCAGGAGTAAGATGCATTCTGGAGCGGTAGAATGATCCAACCATGTTTACAGCGAATTTCATGCAAGTTTTTTAATTCCGGTCAGGAGCAAAATTAAAGTAAGGGTTTTATTTAGAAAAAACTATAAGGGACTGCGGAGAACATATCGTAGCTAGTATATATTAATTATTTTTGTGATCATAAAAATAATTGATCGTTAGATTTTGCGGGGAAATACGTCAAATGATCAACGGTTGTTGTAATCGGAATCCTATCATTCTCTTTTCATATTAAACATAAAAGAAACTCATTTTCGCTTCATAATCTAAATTTAATCAATTAAATAAACGATAAATGGCCGCCATTTCAAAATGTTCAAATTGATCAAGAGGACTGAGCTCCAAACGTTATTCCACCCCACCCTTGATGTTGCAGACGAAACATAATTAGTGGTTAAAGAAGGAACAATCCTATTACGACAAATCCCTCAGTATAGTTTGCTTCATGATCGAAAATATACAACATAATGATATGTTGCAGTGATATAAACTGACCGAGAACAAAAGCTGCGATATTTTTTCCTGTTATTCTTCTGTAAAAATGGAAAGTAACAGTTGTAATTTATTAGTAACTAGCGGAACGCGTCGCCCGGCGTTGCACGGGAGAAAGTATTACCTATTGCATGACGTCGAATAAAAAAAGAAACGGCCTATTGTTTTTTCTCCCCTGTCTACCGTGTTGGCGAATGTTTTAAATTTAAAGAAAAAGAAAAAGTGGTAGAGTAGAATAGGATCGAACGCTGAAACTGACGATCATGAAACTTACCTTCTTACCGATTGCGCCATTGTTTCGGCCTACAAGTACACGTGAAAATAGGCCAATTAACATAAGCTTG
The DNA here is from genome assembly GCA_963556195.1 of Sepiola atlantica. Lineage (NCBI taxonomy): Eukaryota > Metazoa > Mollusca > Cephalopoda > Sepiida > Sepiolidae > Sepiola > Sepiola atlantica. The sequence continues at coordinate 3,654,497 of OY744543.1, read as the reverse complement.
ATTATTGGCATGCGTGTTAAATTAATACCAGGCAAATAATAAATAAGAACCGGTGTTTTGTGAAAATTAAACTGTGTTTATTAGTTCCCGGTGTCGATGAGTGTAATCACAGTACAGAATTGTTAGGGAGAAAAGTTTTTGCTACCACCTATATGGGGTTGGTTTGTCCAAGAGCCGTAGATAGTTGGCCAAATGTAATATTTAGTGTTAGCTGGCAAAAATAATAACAAATTTACTAAAACACGCTCGAGTGAATAAGTGTAGTATAGTGGTGAGGTTAGTAGCCTGTGATGCATGTGGTTATTTTCCTATACTCCGAGAAGGTACAGGGGAAAAACGTCTCTACTTTATATATTAGAAATATAATCTTAATATAGGCATATGAGAAGAAAGTGTATGTAATAGGATTTTATTTGGAATAAACTACGGGCGCCAACATTCGCCAAAAGTTTTTAAAGTCAAGTGAGAACCGCATCAACTAATTTCAGATATAATTAATGTTACGTTTTATTATTGTGTAGTCTTGCTATATGAATGATGATGCGATGACAACACTCCAAATACCACTGATTGAAATCAACAGCTAGCCCAGAAAAACACAATTCTCCACATTCCATGAGCATGGTTTATGACAAAAGGCAAAGTTCGTTGTTTTCAAGTATAAATAGTTTTATCTTATAAATCCTTATACTCGACTGCTTTTTATACATTGATATGTAAAAGTTGAGTTACTATTGACATAAGCTGATGAGATTCTTAGGCGGTGGAAGATGCTGGTCGCGAATGCTGACACACATATTAAATTTGAAATAAAGCTATATGCTATACACTTTAATATCATAGTAAGTTTTTGTAATTGTTATGGACCAACAACAATAAAAATGTCATTTCAATTATTACAAAGACACTTTTACGCATTTCTGGTCTGAAGTTATTAAAGTGAATTGTAAAAAAATATATTTGCTTCAACAGTATTTGGATGTATTTGAAAATTCAAATATTTCAGATTTGCATCCTTTTGATCGATATTGATTGACATTTATTAAGCAAGATTCCCGGAATTTCAATTTCTTCTGAAGACCCCAAATTTTAGACATTTTCTAGAACCAAAATAATGTGAATACAGTTTGGAATAAGGATGTTAGACATTATGGTTAGTACTATTATCACTTTATTTTTATCTTTGTCGGGCAGATAAAATTAGGACTACTTTGTTAAGGATAGTAATTACACCCGTTCTAGGACAAGTATTCTAGCGAACATATAACATTGTAGTTCGTCTTTTTTATTAATTTTTTTTTTCTTCTAGAGTTTTCTATATGAAAACTATATTTGAAATTTACTTCACACCGTATACATTGATAAGTGTATTTTATTCTGACCAACTGAGGCTAATTACTACGGGGGCACATTTTATATCCCCCGTTTCATAAGAGTCGAAAGTGAACGTTAGCTTTACTTTCGACAGCTTTGCTTTTCTTTAATGTGTCTTTTAGTCCTCACATTCCATAAGCGATGCTTCTGACCAAGGGGGAAGAACTTCTGTTTTAATGGGTTGGAATCTAGTCATCTAACACTTATTGTTGCCGTGTTTTGTTTTTTTACCTCAAGTAGTATTTTAGCTCCTTACAGCAAGTCGCTTAATGCGTTTTTCAAAGCAGCAGTTTATTCGGATGAAATGTAAAAATTAAAAACGTGGACGAAATGTATATGTTTATATAAACATCTGATACATTATGTCTATAAAAGCGAAACATTCCATCAACTAGTGGTGTGGTTTGGTTCGATGGTTGAGCGTCAGATTTCCCTCTCGCTTTTGAATCTCGCTAGGTTCAGCTACGCTGATTACCTGTCAGAGGTTGAAACACCTGTCTGTATATAGTTACATTTTAAATATATCAAAAGTTCGAATGAAAGACGCGATAAAATTGTTTAATTACCACTGCGTAAATAACCGAACATTTCCTATGTAAATCTTCTCAACTCAACACCTTCTT
>OY744543.1:3642500-3647500 GCA_963556195.1 Sepiola atlantica | reverse complement strand
TTGCGAATAGAATATCAAATGGCTAAAACAATTACTAAGTCGGATACAACTAGTCAGATGTTTCACAAATTTTTAAATATCAAATAAAATAATTCTTTTAAACGATACATCAGTCTTAGAACAATTGTTTTGATATGATTACTTTTTTTGTTCTTATTTACTATTGGTGCCATATAGCCCCAGTTTCTGGCCGCAGTCTTGGAACTCTTGTAACCAATCCAACTCAAGTAAAAAGTTACTTCGAGAAATGAAGAATTTCGTTTAATATTTTCTTTTTTCGTTTTGTTTAGACGTGTTTGTTTGTGCTCTGTATGGGATCTTAGTCTCCCATTGCCCTTCACTATTTCAGGTCCAGACTTTTCGGTATTTCTGAGGCTAGGAACTTAAGCCGGAATCCTGGACCATCTCTATTGGAATGGTATGTCAGACGAAAGAATGGGAAAAGAAGGACGCTGGTATAGCGATATCGGTGATGTGTCTGTATGTGGGGGTGGTTTGTTAAGCTAATAAAGGAGTTTGGATTTGAGATGAATGGACAGTCGTGTTGTGACAACTCATGTCAAATGTCAGCCCCTCAGCCCATGACTTCTGTCAAGCGTTGGGAGACAGGGGTTAGGCGAATTTCCATTAGTTGGGCCAGGATATCGGTTGACCAGTTGTTAAATAAATGGAGGGAGTTTAAAAGGTAATGAGAAAAAAAGATAATAAAATAATTCTGTCCCAGCCTCAGTAATATAGCCGATCGGCGTGAGGAGTGGTTCCTTGCGAACCCTCCAATTTTTGCAAATAGAGCGGATTCTTGAAGTTTACATTTCTTTCTTTTATCTATACAGTGTAACCCGGATATAAGAGCACCGGATATAAGAAAACCCCGAATATAAGAGACATTGTCTCTGGTCCCAAATTACAGCCTGTGTTAATGTCTATAAATTAGACCCCGATATAAGATACCCGGATATAAGATAAACCCGGCTATAAGATATTTCTTCTCCGGACCCGTCCTCCCCAATATAAGAGAGTTCGTTTTGAGTGATAGTGTGATCTCGTAAATCAGTCAAAAGACGTTGCTAAATGTTCTCACCTCATTGGTGAGTCTTTCTATGACCTTCACTATAGCCATATCCATTAAATATTCGTAAAAAAGGTTTCTTTTGTTGTTGTTAGAAGGCGAACCCGGATATAAGAAAATTATTCTTCGGTCCCTGACAGCTCTCTGAGAGATTTGTGTACAATAAAAAATGACTGCCTTTTTTAAGAAAAAGTAATTTTTGACTGAATTATTTGTGAAAACTGATTGAAAAGTATTTTTTATGTCTATAACTATAAACTAGTGGTTTGTGCGTAAAAAGCATTATATGTGGTGTTTCCATACTTACATAAACAAAATAGACCATACCCGGATATAAGAGGAACCCGGATATAAGAGACTTATTCTCCGGTCCCGACAGCTCTCTTATATCCGGGTTACACACTATATATATATATATATATATATATATATATATATATATATATATATATATATATATATATATATGTGTGTGTATTTATAAAAGTACTACACTCCCTCTGAATTCAGACAGCATTTAGTTAACAAGACAAAAATATTGTATTCCAAAACTATTTTTAATGACATATACTAGAAGCCATTTATATGTAAGCCCAGCACACACAATAAACAATATTACCTACGAATATATTTCTAAATTATTCCTCGAAGAATCAGAAGTACTTGTGATATATTCTGTGCCTTCATTATTGTCTTTGATTATCTGTGAAGATTATTCTTGCCATTGTAAATAGAATCGATAACATTTTATTAAATTACCTGTATACGTAATTATGAGGTTGCAAATACAGCAATATTTCTTTACAAACTTCGTTAAAAAATGACTATTATGTATTCAACATTAACACACATAAGTCTACACCCATAAAAACAAAATGGATTGGTCACGCATTCTTATGATAGCATATCGCTTGTTGAGTAGTCAGCAAAATAACGTACTTTCTTTTTACCATTGGAAAATTAAAACATCTTAAAATAATTGAAAACTACTTGTTTAGGTTAGTTTTCAATTAAAGTTGAATAATAATTGTTTCTGACTATTTTGTTCCTTATTTTTTGCCTCTCCGAGTGGCGCCAAGTTGAGTCGGTTTTCATTTGAGGATATCCAGCACCCGAAAACACCGGATAGTACAAAAATAAAAATTGCTCCAGTCAAGAAGTATCTCTCTCCGCTAACTGAGGACAAACACCCACTGTACATAATTTTCATTTCTTCGTCTGTGTACCTAAAACTTACCAGAACTTACTTGTCTTGGGGCTGCTTGCTAACTGAATACAACATGGTTATTTCCAATAAATTTTGTAGAACCGTCTTCTTGAAAAAAAAACTCTAGCCAAACAGTCTCAAACATCGTTACCATCCCTCACGTTTCTCCTGACAAACCCATTGCCCCGTTAGGGCAGGGTGATTTTTGAACCGTGGGAATGCGATGGTAATGATAGTTGGAGTTTGGCATGATAAATAACGACAAATAACATTTTTTCCAAATCGTTACCGTTCAGTGAGGAAACGACTTTAAAGGTTGGAAATTAACGATTTCGTATGTCCTTTCGCTGATCAGTGAAAGATTTACCACCGTCAAAACATTCCGTACCGTTAGGGTAATAGAAATGTGTAAATGTGCTTAAATAAAAATGTTGTCAACTAAATTATGTACATTGTCTCAATAAATCAAATAAAAAATAAATAAGGATCATAAATAATGAAAAATATATACCCTTGTAAAGGCAGAATGAAGAAACAACCGATGACAGTTTTGTGCCAGGGAGACAGTCTAAGGGACCTTACAGTCTTTTAAAGTCCCTAGAAATTCTATTGAACTGATTAGAGGTGATATATTTTCTAAGCTTGGGGCTTGCCTTGCTAATGCCTTTCTATTAGACTTACAACACATGGACCTTCTTCATCCAACAATTAATTTAAAAGATATGATTATAGATAAATTAGAAATAGCGAAAAGACAAGAGTGAAAGTAACCAGACATCAAACACATCTCCAGGAATATGAACATCTTATCTGCATTGGAGTTATATTACAAGGAGGTTACAGGGGAAATGGTGAAAAAATGATTAAGAAAAGCAAGGATCCAGAGCGCCACTTACCAGAGAGATGGGAACTGCAAGTAAATATCTCGCCCATAGAGTGATACTCAACATTGGTGCAACTGATGTTCTTCTAGTAGAAAATGTTGCTGCTGTTCTAGAAGAGTAAAACAGTGTAAATATTGTTAAGGCAATTCGGGGGACAATACCAGTACAAACACTGGTTGTGAAACAGGGATGGTTACAGCTTTGGAGAAAAAAACTTAAAAGGAAAATGAAAATGAACTGCCATTTAGATCCATCGTTCAGTTAATTGATCGAACTACCTGGGGGAACTTTGCGGAGCTAATTACCAGGATTTGCCTTAGGTAGCATTTCATAGTATTAGTGGTCCTCTGAATAATTTGTATCTTAGTGCAGAGGTAATGAATGATTTAAGTGGTGACCAGCGACTACTTTGGGAATATGCTGTAGGCATTTCTATAGGGAAAGTGTTTAGCTTTTTTTTTGTAATTTTCTACAATTTTTACAGTTCTCGTTTATTGAATACTGTTAAAAAATGACATACTTTACTAGTGGTGATTCATACTTAGAATTCTGCTTTGAATATATTTTCCATCCGTTGTATCTAACAAAAATATTAATTTTATCTGGATTTATTAGTGAAATAGTAAGATTTTGAAGTCAGTTTGTCAGCGAAATCTTGTGGAAATTAGGGATTTCTGAACATGTGTGTACCCGATCTTTAAAACAAATGCTCAGTTAAGTTTTAAAGTTAGGAATCTAATTTTTGGTATCAGTTCTCATAACGCAAAACACCAGTTTTCGCCACCGCAGCAGCGTTGATTTTCTAAAAAGTGACAAATCAACAGCAGCGTGTGTTTTCTAAAAAGTGACAAATCAACCTGCCCTATAGCCTTGTATCCTCGAGTTGCCTTTGGGAATTGATAAGTGGTGGCTCTTTAGTACGTAATAAAAAAAATAAAACCCAATGTATCAAGGTCTAGAAGGATGCAGCTGTAAACGTTTGCAGATTACATACGTCGAAACGTTGTGAAAATATTGACCAAAATAAGAATACCAGCCCCATAATATAATTAATCCACTATACAATATCAATTGTCATCTAACAAAAAACATTAAGAAATATAAACTTTTTAATCACGTAAATAATCAAAACTATAAAATTTTAATTAGATTTTCAGCGATTATTGACAAGTTACATGTTTTTATGAGGAATAGAATCCGTTTTATTTGCACTTTTCATTTGAACGTGTTGCTTATACAGAAAGGAGAACATTTATGAACAGCTACGTTTTCCTTTAATAGACAGGAAACTCAAGAAACATTTATTTAAACGGTAAAAAAATGACGTGAAAAAATATCTATATAATAATGATACGCTAAGTAAGTTTCATATTCGTACGTACGTTATCACCTATATGATCTCCGGCGATGCAATGCCTGAAAGTATATGTTTTATAACTGAGATATGTTGTATTTATTTAAAGTATATCAACCTGTCAATTATTTTACGGTAAGAATAGAGAAAACTATTTATTTTGTAAATTATTTGAATTTTTACGATACTAGATGAAATAAAAAGGTTTAACTTTTCGTTTTATTTATTCAAAATAAATTATTTACCTGACAAGTATTACTTACTGTAAGATAATATTTATTGTTTTAAAAGTGACATAAATTGGTACAGTTTTCAATCGATGAAGAAGAAACGCATGTGTTTCATTTGTTTGTAAAATATTCAAATTGCCAATGGCATTTATTTTTCTAGGACGGAAAAATGAACATATTATTAACATTTTCATAAACGTATTATTTCGAACGAAATATTATCATGAAAATAAAAGAATGCATATAGAAGAAGAAA
>OY744543.1:3630000-3632500 GCA_963556195.1 Sepiola atlantica | reverse complement strand
TACACAGAGGCGTCCGTATGTATATATATATATATATATATATATATATATATATATACATGCACTCTCACTTTACTCCTCCACCTCTCCTTTGTTTCGCTGTTCACTCTTTCTCTCCCCTCTCTTCAATTACCTTCCGTTTTTCTTTCGTTTTTTTTCTAGTTATTTTTTTTCTTTTTCTTCTTTTTTAACCTTTTCTTTTCTCCCTTCTTCATCCATTTCCTCTTCATCCTCATTTCCCTTCGCTTTTTCTGTTTCCTCATGATTTGGTTTCTTTTCAAAGTTTTATTTCCTAGACTCTTTCTAACTTCCCCCATCTATTCTCTTGTTCTGTCTTTCCAATAACAATTCGAATTCAAAACTACTCCGCCTCATTCGATGGTAAAAGGATGCTTCCAAATTACATATTCGTACGAAATGGCATCCCCATCTTTTTCCCTCGTGTTTTTGTGTATATATATATATATATATATATATATATATATATATATATGATATATATGATATATATAAGGAATACTGAATTAATTTCCAATACCGCATGGCGCTTCAGCATCTACTATCGCTACAACTTTTTTAATACTACTACTACTACTACTACTACTACTACTACTACTACATATCAACAGTTTAATCTGAGTTTCATTCTTCGATCTGAATTATGTTTTCTTTTTCTGACTTTCGCCACGAGTTCTTCTTTCGTTTCTCTAGATTCCTATCAAGTCGTTATCTCAATATTCACATTGTTTTTCTCTCCATTTTTTATTTTCTTCTTGTTTCTTATAATACGCCATTCTAATTCCTTTTTTTCTCGCTTTTTTATTTATTCTTTCTGCCCTTTTTATTCTCCTTCAATCTTCATTTCTTCTTCTTTCTAACTTTTCTTTATTTTTGTATCTTTCTTTGCTGTCCTTTATTTGTTTTCTTTTCCTTTTTTCATCTTTCTAAATTTTCTTTTCTGACTTTCCTGTTCTTCCATTTTTAAAAATTTTCTTCCACTTTCTGTTTCATTTTATTTCTTACTTCTTTATTCTAACTCTTCTTTCTTTTTTCCTTCTTTTTTTTCTTTTCCTTTCTTCCCCTTTCTATTTCTTCTCTTTCACCTTCTTCTTCTTTTCATTATTATTATTATTATTATTATTATTCTTCTTCTTATTATTATTATTATTCTCTTTTTCCGTTTTCTTTTCTTTTCTCCTTTTTCTGTTACCACTTTTATGATCTCTCTTCTTCTTCTCTTTCTTCTTCTTTTCTTTTTCTTCATTTCTTTTCTTCTTCTTTTTCTTCTTCTACTTCTTTTATTCTTCTTCTTTTTCTTCTTTATCTTCTTCCTTTTCTTCTTCTTTCTTCATCTTCTTCTTTTTCTTCTTCATCTTCTTCTTCTTTTTCTTTTTGTTCTTCTTCTTCTTCATCATCTTCTTTTTCTTCTTTTTCTTCTTCTTGTTCTTTTTCTTCTTTTTCTTCTTCTTTTTCTTTTTCTTCCTTTTCTTCTTTTTCTTCATCTTCTTCTTTTTGTTCTTCTTCTTCATCTTCTTCATTTTTTTCTTTTTCTTCTTCATCTTCATCTTTTTCTTTTTGTTCTTCTTCTTCTTCATCGTCTTTTTCTTCTTATTCTTCTTCTTTTTCTTCTTTTTCTTCTGCTTTTTTTTTCTTCCTTTTCTTCTTGTTTTTCATCTTCTTCTTTTTCTTCTTCTTCTTCTTCATCTTCATCTTCATCTTCATCTTCTTCTTTTTCTTCATCTTCTTTTTCTTCTTTTTCTTCATCTTCTTTTTTTCTTCTTTTTCTTCTTCTTTCTTCATCTTCTTCATCTTCTTCTTTTTCTTTTTCTTCTTTTTCTTCTTCTTCTTCTTCTTCTTCTTCTTCTTCTTCTTCTTCTTCTTCTTGCCCTACCTCTTCATAGTGTTTTAATCATGTGTCAGACTCTTTGCCACATTCTTTCTGTTTATCTTACCTTCTTTTTCCAAAACATCATTTTTCTGCCCCTCAAACGAGGCAGTTCACAAAAGAGCGGACATTCAAAACAGAAAATAAATCAAACCAATAAAAGACAGTAAATGAATAAAGAAACGACAAAAACCCATTGCGAATATTGAGTTTATTAAAGTTTTCTGCTGAATATTGAAAATAAAATCTATAGTTATTCTATTGTCATTTCACCAACAATAGACACATTGCCATCGACGTAATGCTCCACCGTGTTTACTATATATACGTACGTGCGCACCGACACACGCACGTACATACTTATAAAGTATTTTAAAAAAATGTTATGGCAAGTTAGCTACACAGCTACTCTGACGAATTACTTCGATTGAATAAAAACAAACCTTCTTGCGTCGGCGTAAGTACACGACTACAAAGATCGCTTCATATAATGAGCACTATTAAAATAAATACTGGCATAAAAGTATCTGTCATATATTATCGTATAATATAAGTGTGTATATGTATATATATATATAAATATTAAATTATTAACACCTACAGACGCTAGCGTTT
>OY744543.1:3602500-3620000 GCA_963556195.1 Sepiola atlantica | reverse complement strand
GAATTGCTGTTTGGTGGGACGTAATCTATTCATCTAACACTTATCGTTGGCTAGTTTTTAACTTGAAGTAGTATTTTCTTAGCTTTTTAGATCAAGTGGCTTCATGCCTTGTCTGGAGCGATTTTTTTTTTAAATCAAAGTGTAATATTTGTTCTGTCCTCGGTCAGTGAAGGAGAGACCCTTTTAAATTGAGGCAATATTTTATTTTTGTGCCAATCCAAAGTCTTTGTTTTGGGGGGTGCTAGATTTTCATCACATAAAAAAGCGATCTCATGTCTACCTATGCCCTCGTGTGTGTGGGGGTGGGGGTAGTAAATAGTGATTATGAAACACGCGCAACTTTTTAAAGATGGTGAAGTTTTTTTTTACTTAGAGAAAACAACTGTACAGAAACTGGGGTAATCCAATGCAAAAAAAAAATTGTATTTCCCAATGTTTCTGGACTAGATATACCTCCGAAGCACTGCTCGGGAGTTTTTCTCAATTCGATTTCGCTATTATTTTAACTATACTTCATTTTAAGTATTTTTTTGTTATTTTTTGACGTAGGATCTTAAATGTTCAAAGTATTATTAGGGTATCTTTTAGTCATCAAATTATTAATCGAACCAAATTCTTATAGAACTATAAAATATTCTTTTAATGAGTGTTTTTATATTTATTAATAAAATAATACAATGTAGGTAGCTTCTAAAACGTTCAATCGTTTAATAGAAGATTATTTGCTAAGACTTCTTTTCTAGTCGGCATTTTAGATGCTTCAAAATTCCATTCAAATTTCAGGGGTCTCAAAATAATTTATTTTGTTCAAGTATTAACAAAATGATTAAAATAGTTGAGTTGTTTATGAATAAACCGAAATGCATTCTGATGGATTCCATTTCGTAATTGATAATAACGTACAAGTCGTGTAAAATGGAGATACACACATACCTATACAGGCACACGAAGAGTATTGATTTACACCTCCCCAGGAGTTAGGCACAAGGTCAGTTTTTTATCTTACTCCCACAAGTAAGATGTGACCCAAGGTCGGGTCGGGAAAGTGGGGTTTAAAAATTGCCTGGGCAGCCCCGTCGGCATTCCCCGGTAGGGGCGCCTCAGGCAGTAAGAACTGCACAGGACAGACCCATAGACCGGCGTAAATCAAGCCCCGAATCCCAAGATAATACCAGTCTATGGGGTGCAGTATCCATCGGAACAGATACTACACTTTGATCTTAGCCAAAAGGCACACGAGGAGTAGTCATATAGTTTTATTAACATAGAAAGTATTCTTGCATCGCGGATAAAGATTTGCTCTTTTCAATAATGAGAAATGCTCTCCTTTTCGTTACATTTCTTCGGAGATTTCAAGAAATGACTGGCGTTTCCCACTGAAGTTTGCGTGAGTGAAAAGTTTCCCAAATTCTCTAAAACTCTTCGTAATAGTTTCGTTGCTTGACTTACTTGTGTTTATCATTTTTTCCTGATGGTTTCGCGAACGTATTCAACGCTTATAGTCTCATTTGAGCAATTCTCTGGAACAGTTCCCAAAGCTGCAATCATAATTGGCACTTCTATAACCTTCATGTAACGGAATTTATTTTTTACGGATATCTAGCCAAGTCAATAGACTTTCGAGATTTCGAGATTTTTTTCTCCATTCTATACAATCTATTCACCTATTTTCAGCATTCAACTGTCGTCATGTATTCTTCTTCTGTATTCTTTATTATGTTTTGTATTATAATAGTTTTTTTACTCATGAGAAGGTTTCACACGTGTTACTATCAGTGATTGCTCACTTTGAATAACATGTTGTGTTCACTGGATTCTGTGTAATAACAAGTCTCCACAACTATCCAGCTTATTTTGATAACCGTTTGAACTCATTTTGCCTTCCCTCACTCCCTATGTCTACCTTCTCTGTATCTACATATACCTACCTACCTACCCACCTACCTACCTACCTACCTACCTACCTACCTACCTACCTACCTACCTACCTACGTTCTTTATATATATTTACATACCTTTCTATATATCTATATCTACGTACCACTCTCCTCATTTGTCTAAATCGCCCCTATCTATTAATCTATCTGTCTAAATTTTCCTTCATTCTACCTTTTCTTTCCACCCCATAGTATTCAAGCTTTCTCGCTTAGATCAAAGTGTAGAATCTGTCCAAATTTCACGCATTACCTCCTCATTTTGGAAGAGGGAAAGTGCTAACTGCTTTTTTCTAGCGAAGCCATCCAATGTGACTATTTATTTACTCTTCTCCAGGAGTTAGGCACAAGGCCAGTTTTATCTTACTCCCACAAGTAAGATGTGACCCAACGTCGGCTCGGGAAAGTGGGGTTTGAAAAGCCAGTGCCCGAGAGCTTAGCACTCTGGCCATTAAAAATTGCCTGGGCAGCCCCGTCGATATTCCCCGGTAGTGGCCCCTCAGACAGTAAGCAATAAACTTACTCCTCCCCAAAGAGGAGAGGCGAAGCTTGGGAGGGTGGACTTCCTAGAACTGCACAGTACATCCAATGTGAGTAAGGGCTGACGAGAAACATCATGTTATATGTGAAGCTAGAAAAGTGCCCCCCCTTTTTTGGAGGCAACTGTATTTCCATTTCAAGCTGACCCTGTGTATAACATCTACTGCCGAGGAACACAGTTAAACAAACTTGTAGCCCTTTTTACTTCTTTCGTTATTCTCTCCCTTCCCCATCATCAATCAGCTTTTCAACTTTATCTTCATCCATGCACTCTGTCTCTTTTAAAATTCCTTCTTCTTGATTATTGTTGACTAGATTTTTTACATCTGGTTTCTATCACGCATCTTGCTAACAGATTAAGTGACAGCAAATATTTCCATTACTGATTTTTTTTTAAAAATCGCAAGCTGGCTGATGTTTAAATAGCTCCTTGAATGTCAGGTTCTTCGTGCCTTTACGGTTTTCAATGGTTCAGGTCCCTGAATACCATTCGTACTGTTGTAGTTTTTAAATTCTACCCGTTTTAATTCGTAGGAAAATAAAAATATTTGCCTTCATTTTTTTTTTCTAATAACCGTTTCAAATCATCCAATAAATCATTTCTTGTTTTCTATTAAATATTAAAATCTTAACCATTTCTCCGTCCTTTTTATTTGCTTACTCTTCCCTTCGCCTCAATTTCTTTACCATCTCTTTTTCCTTGCTGAATCTCTTTCTCTATCACCTCTATATTCATCAGCGTTTCTCCCTCATTTTTCTTTACCACCCATTCTTCCTCTTTTTTTCTTTACCGCCTAGTCTTCCTTTTTTTTTATCACCTATTCTTCTTTTTTTTCTTTACCACCACATTCTTCCTTTGTTTCTTTACCACCCATTCTTCCTCAGTTTTCTTTACCACCCATTATTCCTCTTTTTTCATTACCAGTCCTTCTTCATCTTTTTTCTTTACCAGCCATTCTCTCTATTCTTTCTTTTTCCAGCCATCATTCCTCTTTTGTCTTTACCAGCCATTATTCCTCTTTGTCTTTACCAGCCATTATTCCACTTTTGTCTTTACCAGCCATTATTCCTCTTTGTCTATACCAGCCATTATTCTTCTTTTGTCTTTACCACCAATTATTCCTCTTTTTTCAATACCAGTCCTTCTTCATCTTTTTTCTTTACCAGCCATTCTCTCTATTCTTTCTTTACCAGCCATTATTCCTCTTTTGTCTTTACCAGCCATTATTCCTCTTTGTCTTTACCAGCCATTATTCCACTTTTGTCTTTACCAGCCATTATTCCTGTGTTGTCTTTACCATCCCTTCTTCCTTTTGTTTCTTTACCAGACATTCCTCTTTTTCTTTACAAACGATTCTTCCTCGTTTTTCTTTACCAGCCTTCCCTTTTTTTCTTTAGTAACTTTACCCCTCTATTTTTACAAGCCCTTCTTCCTCTTTATTTCTTTACCAGCCATCCATCCTCTTTATTCTTTACAAACCCTACTTCCTCTTTTCTTTCTTTACCTAGGCTTCCTCTTCTTTTTTACTTTACTAGCCCTTCATCTTCTATTTTCCTTTGCCAGCCCTTCTTTCCAATTTTTTTTTACCAGCAGTACTTGCGCTTTTTCGTTACCACCATTTCAGGTCCCTTTATATCCTCTTTTACCAAGACTACTTTCTATTTCTTCATTACACGACTGCCTTCCTCTTGTTTCTTTTACCAGTCTCTATTTTTTGTTAATAAACCCTCCTTTTTTGTTACCAGCCTTACTTCTTTATCGTTACCAGCATTTGTTTCTTTTTATTCTTAACAACCTCATGTTTCTACTTTTTCTACCGCCCTTGCTATACAGCATCTCATTCTTATTCTATTGTTTACTAGGTCCCTGTCCTCTTCTTTTTTGTTTACCGTATCTTCTTTTTTGTTTACCGTATCTTCTGTTACAAGTTTCGCAATAATATACCATAAGTAACATTACCTTCCCTCACATTATCAAACCTAGAAAAAGCGTGTAATGAGATGGAGGGCGCACCGGAAGAGAGAGAAAGAGAGATAGAGAGAGGGACAACCAATGTATTTCTTTATTTCCCGCGCTTTTCGCCGGCTTCGTATCAAACCCAGATATAATGGAGCCTGCCAAAATCTTTTCTACTTTTTTACTTTTTTATACGTTTGGAAAAGTGCTCATGGTCACTTTCAAAGCAGTAATAAACTGATCGTTCTACAATGGATCAAGTGACAGCAAATCCCAAGAATATTTTTGTCGTTTTTAATTATTAACTCACAACTTATCAAGGCTGAAAAACTCCCGAGGATAAGTGTTAATAAGATTGATAGATTGACCGTCAAATGACGATGAATATTATGAGAAGATTAAAAATATCAACCCACTCATAACAAGAAGCCGACCCAGAAAACAGTGATGTTCACCGTTTTGCAGAAATATAACTCATTGAATGTGATGACTGAAAAACGAACTAGGGGGTAAGCAAGATACAAGAATGCTAAAAGTAAAAGCAAGTCTATTTTTACTCTCTTGTTTTCAATATTTGATTAGATTTGGGGGGAGGTGCTGTCGTCTCAATGCCTCCCCATTCGTTCGGGCATTTTATTTATCCACCTCTAAACCGTAATTTATAAAATAAAAAAAATGTTCTTTAGTTCGTAGAAATTATTTATAAAACCACAAAGTTTTCTTATTCACACACGGCGCGCATTATTGCTCAAATGGATGCCCCCCCCCCATCCCGCGGACTATGCGATTGGCTATGCAGAGTTAATTTCCTCTTGTACCTATATGTCAATTTCTCATGGATTCTGTTGAGAAAGATATGAATCGACATCCGCCCAGCTATGAGTAAAATGGTAGTGAGCGATTACTAGTTAGGACTCGTGTCAGAACTCCTATTAAGTGTTGTTGTTGTTGTTGTTGTTGTTGATGATGATGATGATGATGATGATGATGATGATGATGATGATGATGATGATGATGGTGGTGCTGGTGGTGTTGTTGATGATGGTGGTGGTGATGCTGGTGGTGATGATGATGATGTTGATGACGGTGGGAGTGATGCTGTTGGTGATGATGATGCTGGTGGTGATGATGATGCTGGTGGTGATGGTGATGGTGATGATTATAATGATGATGATGATGATGCTGGTGATACTGGCGGCGATGATGATGATGATGATGATGATGATGATGATGATGATGATGATGATGATGATGATGCTGATGATGATGATGATGATGATGATGATGAACTGCTAGAAATATTATACCCAGGAATCCTACATACAAAAGTTGGTGTCCTAGCCTCGCTTTGTACCACACAGCATGATTATGCAAGGGAAATGAGGATGGAAAGACAGAGAATAGAAAGCACGATCCAGACCTCTACTTAAAGAGCGCGAAGGGGACTAGCATTATCAGTAAGCTTGTTGCTATGTAAATTCAATCAGAACCCAGAGAATACCGTATGTTGTTGCCAGTGAGCGATCACTAATAATAACTCCTGTGGGAATTCCTAGTAAGTAAACATAATAATAATAATAATAATAATAATAATAATAATAATAATAATAATAATAATAATAATAATAATAATAATAGTAATAATAGTAATAATAATAATAGTAATAATAGTAAATTCACTAGACTAACTCGACAATCAACTAAATCTCATTCATTCACTGTGGAGATCACCAGATGCCGGAGAGCCTTCTACTCAAATAGCTTCTTTCCTCGTGCTGCTGGCTTCTGGAACTCCCTCCCTGCCCCCTGTTTCCCTGACAGAACTGACATGCAGAAATTTAAAATTAATGTAAACAGACATCTCGCTGCGCAGATCCCAATTTAGATTGCCCCCCTCAATCTTCTCCCCTTTTCTTTTTTCTCTGTATCCCCTTACGTCTACAGTGGCGGCCTGCCTTGTTTGGGGTTAACTATGTTTAAAGAAAAAAATAATGATAATGTGTTGTCACTCGGACTCCAAGGAACATCTCCGGTTTTTATCAGTAAGCAATCATTGACAATGACACGTGAGTAGAACAAATAATAATAATTAATAATGAAAGTATTTTGTAAAGAAAAGTTATATAAAAAATGTAAGGCATGTAATTAAGATGATGATCAGAACCCTTCGCCTTTTGTAGGTGGGTTCTTCAGCTAGTTAGGATTTAAGACTATCATACGATTGAAGGAGAATGCGCTTAGAAAGGCTAAGTACATTATACTTTGACATGACAAGATATTGAAAATGATATTTTAATCTTGGTGCTTGTCATTTTCACAACGTTTCGGTTGCTATACTCTCCAATCATCTTTCAGGTTCCATAACCTCTTTTTTACAAGTGTTGTCCTCTTGACGTTGAATACCATCGAAAGACCCGGTAATCAGCAAAACACCACCTCATTTACTGTAGAGGTACTCAGATACCGGAATACTTTCTGCTCCTCGAACTGCTCGCCTTTGGAATCCCCTCACTGCTCCCTGTTTCCCCTAAGTGTACAAATAAAAATAAGTTTAAATGTAATGTGAATAAACACCTCGCTGTACAACTGCCTACTTGGCATGCACATTTAGGTATAGCACCTCATTCACAAGTACTTCCTTACGTCGCGGTGGTAATTGCCTTGTTTAGGGTTAGGGTTAGGGTTAGGGTAAGGGGTGGGGTTAGGGTTAGGGTTAGGGTTAATGAATTTCAAAATAAATAAGTTCTTTATGGATGTCTATTTAAAAAAAAATCCCCTTCAAGTTGTTCAGGCTTGTAGGGTTAATAGCAAATTCCGTGTATTTATTATTGACAAATGACTTGCTTATTGTCAGGCTGTAAGTGCCCCCTTTGTCAGTTTCACTCAGTTTCGTATACTTAAAATATCAGCTTATTATACGAACCGCGTATATACGAACATTCTTGCAATAGCGTGCGATTCTACACTACAGGATGTATATAGCAGTAGTTAAAATATGGCCAATGCTAACAAGAAAAATACACTGACTCTAAATACGCCTTCCGCGTGCGCTCTTTTCGGAGTCTGATAAGTTACACATTTGTTATGCAACTGTGAATATAGGAAACGATGTAAAGATAGAATCGGATATGTTTACTTTCTCTCACGTGTTTATTATTGTGTTGGTATATAAACATTTCTACGTTTTTTTGTATTATTTATTTCATGAACATCGCTCCAGACATGTCATGAAGCCACTTGATGTAAGGAGCTAACAAGAATGAAAGATGATGATCGCAAAGACAGAATATGCTTATTGGCCTTAGTATTGAAAAGAATAGGAGGAAAAATGTCAGCAGGAAGGACAGTTCCACAATCCTTCGATTCTTGGAAAGAACCTACTAGAATAGGAAGCTGTATTACAATGAGGTATAAAAACAGCGAATTGATGAAAACCACTAAATGAACAAGTCAAACGAGCTGGAACACAAGAAGCAGGGAATAGATCACATAATTCTGAAGAACACATGTCATAATAGTATTTATAGAAAAGACTGAGACTAGCAACAGCACGCCTGTGAGAGAGAGGGTGCATCTATTGTTTCTACGTATCAGTTTATATATATATATATATATATATATATATTTCAAAAGACATTATACATGTATGCGATAGTCCATCGATACCTGAAGTTTCACGGTATGAATAGACGATCAAACTAATGTATAGTGTTCTTTGAAATAAATATATGTTGTCTTACATACATTATTTTGAACTGTGGGTGGTTTTCCTGTATACAAAATACGCTACATTATATATATATATATATATATATATATATATATATATATATATATATATATATATATATATATATATATATATATATATATAAGCATTCACAGACAGCTGTTTCGTGGTATCACAACCCTTCATCACTATTTTCACATGGTTTTCGACATAGTAATATATCTTTTATTGCAGTGGTAAACTTTTGCACTTTTAACTGTTTCTGTGTTTTTTTGTTTCATTTTACTTCAGTTTAAGTTCACAGAAAGCAAGGCGTCCCTTCCTGAGACTAACACGTGCTCTCCATACGAGATACATAGATATTCGAATATTCCCTTAAAGTTCTCCTTTACCTGTAAAAAGTTAGGTAGTTAAGAAATAAAGAACATTAATGTTCCTATTCGCAATTGATCAGTAAACTATGTTATAGAATATATTTCCAGGACAATAATTCATCTAGTCTTATAGAGTATCTAGCTAAGTTCCTTGAGGTAACATTACTTGGAGAAGGTGCACCATTCTTCGTATAAGCCAGTGTATAGCTGTGTCCACGAGATCTTATTTGGCCCATGTGATTTTGAATATTTGGTTCGAGTTTACTTGTAGAGTGAAGTATATTCATGTCAGCTTTTACTGACAAAGCCCTGCATACATTAGACGCTCGAGGACACCGTCTAGTAAGCATTCAAGTTCTCTCCTTTGTGTGTGTGTAAGTATATATATATATATATATATATATATATGGGTGTGTAAGTGTATATATATATATATATATATATATATATATATATATATATATATATATATATATATATTTGTGTGTGTGTGTGTGTGTGCATTTATGTCTTTTTGAGCTAATTTTCATGAGATGTATCCCAGAAAAGATAGAACCTTATATCTCTTCTATGAATCCGTCTCGAAACTTTTTTTTCTAACATAGTTACCCCTAAACAAGGCAGGCCGCCACTGTAGACGTAAGGGGCTACTGAGAAAAAGGGCGAGAGTTTTTTTTTGAGGGGGGGGGATCAACCTAAATTGGGAGCTGTGCAGCGAGATGTCTGTTTACATTAGTTTTCAATTTATGCATGTAAGCACCGTCAGGAAAACAGGGAGCAGGGAGAGAGTTCCAGAGTCCAACAGCCCGAGGAAAGAAGCTTTTGGAGTAGAAAGCTCTTCGACATCTGGGGACCTCCACAGTGAATGGATGGGATTTGGCAGATTGTCTGGTTGGTCTAGTTAATTTACGTCGTGGGTGCATCCGAGCAGCAAGTTCATCAGAGACAATCCATTGATGTACTTGTAAAACAGGCACAAGGAAGCAACATTGCGGCAATGGGACATGGGCTGGGGCCTGGTGAACAGTGAGGGACCTACTTAGTTGGCGACTCTTTTTTGGACCTTGTCTAAGAGGGAGAGACTAGTGGATGATGCATCAGCCCAGATGGGCGGATGGTGGCTTTGTAGATATATAATGTGAAGGTTAATTTAAATCTCTCTTAAACTCATGACCTCAGTAATGTATTCACTTTTTGTTTGGCTCACTAATTATCATAGTAATACGTTTTGGATTCATCTTATTTATTTTGGGATTTCGTGTCATATACTTGTTCAATCTTTCAAGTATCCTTTCTTAAACGAACCAGTTTTCGACAGATACGCTAGCTACTAGATATCCCACATATGTATTTTCGTGCACATCCTCCTTTCAAATGAAGGCTGATGTCAATTATTTTTCTCCATCAGTTTTATATTTTGAAACTTTTTAGTTTGATGTGTGTGGAAATATTATTTGCATCTGCATGTTTTCCAACTGAGCTACGACACCTCGGCGCAGTATATACTGACCTTTTCGTATGAAACTCTTCACATCAGATTTGAATTTCTGTGAAACCCATCCTTATATTCATTCTTCCTGTTCCGTTATTTTATCTAATAAAATGTCTCTTTTCACGTCTCGCTTTTTTTTACCATTTGTCTTCTTTGTTTTAACTATAAATGAGACAATACATTTTGGAAATGTCTTATATCTAGATCAGCTAGAATTGATAAATCTGGTAGTAAGTACATAGAGATGTATATAAAAATATAAATATATATATATATATATATATATATATATATATATATATATATATATATTCCCGATATACATAGTGATAGGCCGAAATACAGTGACACAAGCATAGACAGATGGTGTGTGTTTGTTTTAGTTCACATATTGACTACTAAATGTACCTTCCTCAACTTCACACAAACAGTAATACGCACACACACACACACACACACACACACACACACACACACACACACATATATATATATATATATATATATATATGATAAATCTGTTGCTGTTTATACTGTAATCGATACTTTGTCTACGCACGTGTGAGGATCCAGGCAGATGTTGACAATCCCTTCAACATAGCTTAAGTTAATTTGACACGGCCAACTTGAAGACATTACCTACAGCAACGCATCCCTCTTTTTTTCTCCCCCTTCCTGTAATATATTCTATTAAGAGAGTTAACTTGGCACAGATTACGAGAAGTTTGTATCACTGTGTCTAAAACTCGAGCGAGGGTGGGCCCCGTAAGAAACGACGTCAATAAGCCCAACGCCAAACATTATTGCAAATGTCATCTGTTGTACGATGAAACTAGTAGCAGAGGAACGAGCCAGACAAGCGATGCAGGTTCGAGTTTCAGAAAAGTCTTAGTCTAATTGCCAGGGCACCTGGAAAATCAGCGTTTGAAGTTTAGATTTTTATAGAAGTCGTAACAAATGAGAAAGACGCACTTATGGATTACAAATGTGTCTGTGTGTTTCTTTTATGTACTAGTTCATATTTTGTATCTACGTACCATTGTCGCCCATGTATATATATATATAGAGAGATAAATCTCGTATTCCGCCTCTCCTCATATATATATATATATATATATATATATAATTTTTCTTTGTTAGTATCATTTTCTTTCTCTTATACAAAATATTCATGTATAAGATATAATTATATATATACAAATATATATATATATTAGAGGCTCCCTCTCTCTCTATCCTTCTCTCTTTCTCTCTCTATATATATCGAGAGAGAGAGAGAGAGTGAGAGAGAGAGAGAGAAAGAAAGAGAAAAAACTTACATACATCTATATGTATATAATTATTTGTTTTCCTCTCCTTCGTTCTCTATGTTAAACTTTCTGCATGTATATGGCCAGGCCCACTCCTATTCATTCCCTTTTGTCTCTCTCTCTTTGTATATATATATATATAAATTAATATAAATTTAAATGAAAGGTTTTTGATAGAACGAACAGGATTCGAACCCGCACACCTAGGTCAAACAGTCCGCGTCGTTAACCACTTTGCTAGGTCAGATAAAGTATTTTATTTACCTCCTCTCTGGGAAGTTAAACATGTAAGGTGTGAGTTTTGATGAAAGTGTTTCGGTAGAACGAACAGGATTCGAACCCGGCACACCTAGGTTCTCAATCCGCGTCGCTAATCCCTTTGCTATGTTATATAACGTATATACGCGTCGTTTCTGCTACAATGCATGTAAGTAACAAAAGAAATGATGATATATTTCGAAGTCAATTTTGTGCTCTGTTGCTGTTGAAATGATTGCCATTCCAAGCGATTATATCAGTGGTCTATCTTCGGACGTATCACACCTATACAAATAGATGATTGCCTTAGGAGACAGCTACGTTCTGGCGCGGTAGAATAACACAATTATTCTCCAGCGACTTTAGCAGCAGGTTGAATATATATCTTGCATTTAGATCTGGCTTGACCGTCACTCCTAAAAGGTCTTAAAATAAATGTTTCTTCAAATAGTCATTCATTACGATTAGGTGAAAAACAAAGGTCTGACGGTTCATTGTAACAACTAATGTTTATCCTCATTGCAGCATAATCAGAAGAGAGAGAGAGAGAGAGAGAGAGAGAGAGAATCGGTAATATCAGGATCACCGGTGCTTTTCGAGGTACTTCAATAGACGTGTTAATAGACGTAGATGACACAAAATGAATTCAAAATATGATTTTGAAGAACCTCAATTACGGAACAGTAGTGAGTCCAGAATAAATCATTGAGACACGCGCACTTGACACTCTTCTTTCGATTTGAATTCGATGGTTGCCAGATTTTATCAAATGCTTTAGATAAAGCGATTGTTATTGCTTTAAAAAGAAAGACACCACCATCAAGTAATTCACTGATTTTAATATTATGATCCATATTGTGTGAATTGCGTTTGCCGACGTGGTTGGCAATTTCCTGATTTATCATGGATTTGACAACTTACTCATGCCGCTCAGATAAGTAGTCGGTCTATACTGAGATACCGAAAACAAGTCACTAGCATTCTTAAATACAAGATAGATCAACGAAGTTGTCTAAACATGAACAGCACCTCTACTTTTGTGTAAGGACCAGTTGCCTTGCTGGCATCATGTTTCCTCTTAAGTTTGGCAACATTCCACACAGATATATGTATATCGTTTAGAATATTTTCAGTAATAGGGGTTAATTTCGAATGTAAATGTCTCTCACTGCAAAGTGCGGAATTTGTAGAAACATAATTTGCAATAGATTTGGATTAGTCAGATGCTCAAGACATTAGATTATTAATGTTGGTTAAAAGTTTTGAATCTATTTATTATACTTAAGCCTTTGCTCAACAACTCTGGATTAACAGATTAGGGGTATGACTCCGTTGCTTTTGCCATAATCGATTGGATGTTTCGGCCACTTGTTCTATAGTAGTTTATGTGAGCAATGGTAGGAGCACACCCAGGAGTTTACAATGACTTAGTGTTTGTTCTTTTTTGTCATGTTTTCGAGTGTATGAACGTTTTTTCTTGAAAATGGAATGCAGAGGAATCTCAAAGAAAAATATCTAAATCTATACGCAGCAGCCCTTGAGTATCGATACACTCTGAGATTTTAAGAGAGTCCATGGTTATAACAAAACCTAAGCTAAAACATCTATACATTTCTAATAGTTACATGTATAGGTACAATCGCGATT
This sequence comes from Sepiola atlantica, assembly GCA_963556195.1. NCBI lineage: Eukaryota > Metazoa > Mollusca > Cephalopoda > Sepiida > Sepiolidae > Sepiola > Sepiola atlantica. The sequence continues at coordinate 3,606,758 of OY744543.1, read as the reverse complement.
ATGTTTAAAGGTCTATGAGTGATGATATCCTTTACAAATGTGAACTGCTACAAAGTAAAGCGGATTTATCTCGTGTGGTTTAAATGAAAGTAGGTGTTAATCAATTTGCCTAATTTAGTAGAAAGTCTAAGACTGATATTTGTTTTTGTAACGTTTATATACCGATATTTACAATTTAAATTGAATATTGAATACTTAGTAATGACTTTAGGGAAGTGGTGTATGGTTTTACATATGCAAATACAGATACAATGCAAATATATATGCATAGTCCATGGAGCTGTATTTTCAAAGTTCATATATATATATATATATATATATATATATATATATATATATATATATATATATATATAAATATTAATAAGATGATAAGCTTTAGCTGAATAATTATATAATTAGATTATGATAGGAATAATTAATATTTATGTCCAATCAGCTTACTTAATTCTTTTTCTGCGTATCTACTTTCAATTCTCTGCGGTATTTCGTCAACAGTTGATTCCATCAGTCCATCTTGCTTTTTCGACAACTCGGTCATATTTTTTTTGGCCTTTTGATAATGAGAGGTCGCGCTCTCGAAAATTTAAGTTTACCTAATTCCGGAACTTTTAATTGCCTGACAGTAACCTCTTTTTTATTTACTGTTCTGGTATTTAATCTGTTTTATGTGAAATATTAATACATTGATTTGAGATTCCATTCTTATTTTCTCTTCTCAATTATTTTTGTTCATCTATTCCACCTTCCGGTACCTATATCACAATGCTCTAGCCTCGGACTACAAACTTACACTTATATTTACCAGCAATGCTTCAAGCAAACTACAATTTCCTTATATATATATATATATATATATATATATATATATATATATATATATATATATAAACAAATATTTATATATGATTTTGAAAATAATTCACGGAAAACTCTCTACAGTTGTTTCGACTATGATCTCCTCAGGAGAATCCGATAGTAAACTATTAACGAAAATGAAGAGCTAAGAGGGGCATTTGAAGTTCCAGCAAATACTAAAACGCGATTAAATATATATATATATATATATATATATATATATATATATATATATATATATATATATATATATATATATATATATATGATATTTCTTCACTGCAACTTCACAAATGATTGCTTAACACGCTTGTATAATGCGTGTACCAATCTCTTAGACTCCATAATGAACCCGGTGACAAGTCCAGGCAGTATGACCGGTAATCACTTCGGCAACAGGTTTTATGTCAGCGTTTTATTTACCTATACGGGTTGCATAGACCTGGCTGAGGAAACATATCTACCCTGTATATATATATATATATATATATATATATATATATATATATATATATATATATATATATATATGTGTGTGTGTGTGTGTGTGTGTGTGTGTTTCTTATTGGCAATATCGTGTTTTACCAAATTTGTATGCATGATTCATCTTCAAAAAGTCAATATTTCACGTGGCTAAAAGATAAATAATAAGAATAGATCTATTGTCATATGTAGACTTTTCATTTTTCATTTACTGGAAATAGTTCATTTTGCCAAAATCTAGAGATGGAGATCGGTGCCAAGTTCATTATAGCCTTCCAAAATAGACGTTTAAACGAAAAACCGTTTTAAGGATTCACTCCAGGACTTATTATACAAATGCGGCTCGCTAATTTAATTACGCACCATGCCTGAAACCCAACGCTTTCTCTCTCTATCTCTTTCTCTGTCTCTCTTTCTCTCTCTCTTAATCTCTCTCTCTCTCTCTCTCTCTCTTTCGGTCTTTTTCTCTCTCTCTTTATTTTGCTCTCTATCTCTCTTTCTATTTCGGTCTCTTTCTCTCTCTTTTTCTCTCTGTTTCTGTCTGTCTGTCTGTCTGTCTGTCTGTCTGTCTGTCTGTCTGTCTGTCTGTCTGTCTGTCTCTTCTTTCCATCATATAAAGATATAAAAAAGACAGAGAAACGGTGACTGGAAAATACGCTTTATTCAATTCATATGAGGTTTCGTTCACATTCATCATTTTCTACTGATATATAAAAGTTAAGAACTTGCTGGTAAAGTCTTGTCGAGCACATATCATATGGATATCTGTAAAACAGAGGGTAAACATGTTGTGTGAGAGATACTATACGAAAACCGACGAGAAAAGAGTAGATATACTCCGCCCAATGTATCATCTTCGTAAATTCTTGAATTGTGATATGACATCATTAGCAATCGTCCTCTAGAAAAATTCTAAAGCGTTTATATTTGGAAATGACAAATTCCTGAATGAATTTACGGAAACCATTCACATTTTATCCCGATTCTATTAGCCATAACTAAGGCCAATTATCGATTCTTATCATATCTTACCGGGAAATAAAATTGAAATAAAGTCAGGTTTCTCTTACTACGAGGAAGGTAATGTTTCTATTTATTTTGTATTAGAATAAATGCCCATAACATCCTGGAGACTGCGTCGGACCCGTACACATGTGAACGGAAAGGACGACGTTTACTTTATTTTAATTAAAAGATTACAACTGTAATATGGTGTTCCGGGATGGGAGCTTCAGTGTAAATATGAATGTATTAGAAGTTTAAAAGAAAGGTATCATGTAAATTGCAAAACCCGCGTGTCTGAGCGTGTTCTGGTAACAGTATATAAAGAAGTATTAGTTAAAGTAAGATTCTTAACACGTTTTTTGTTCGAATCGCAGTCCCGTCTTGAAATTCGTTTCTACTTTATTTATATGTTATTTCATGTTACTAATCTAAATTAAGTAATTAATAGTTTCGCAACCTAATTCTAAAGTATACAAAGATTGTGAACGCTGACTTGAAAAATGTAAGTAGACAGTAATTACACGCCCCCCCCCCTCTTACGTTTACAAAAATTCTCGTCGACGGACGGACAGACAGACAGACTGACAGACAGACAGACTGACAGACAGACAGAGCACCTTCTCGTTATATTCTCATTGCTTCTCATTTAAAGTCTCTCTTTGAAAAAGAAACTCGTAAACACAGGTTGCTTCAAAGAAGTTATTTCTTAGGAATCTTAGGTTTACACTATCAAGAAAATAGAAGCGCTATTATCATCGAACAATAAACAGGATATTTTATAGCTAGCCTATTTAAAAAATTCCTGGAAAAAGTCAGACTAAAACATTTTTACAAATGTTTTGAAGCGAATGTATTCCAAGGCATATATTACAAATGAAAACATATTCATAATGTGGGTTCTGGAAATAATTAGTTTTGAAACAAACGAAATTAGATATACAGTTATCTTTTAAGATATATATATATATATATATATATATATATATATATATATATAAGATCTTATATTTAAAATATAAATTTTATAATATAAAGCAATTGTCATAGCACAATTGTGTGAGGCTGGATCTATGGTATATGACATTTTATTTAATTTTACACTATGTCTAATGTTATGAAGAGACAGATTAAAATATTTTTTTCTGGTTTTATTTTCTAGCATGCAATTGTTTCGGCATACTACATAAGATACTTTTAAATACACCTCTATATGCATTTCCTTGTGTTGACACCTCAGTGCTCGTATATGAAAAACAAAACACAGAAAAACAAGCCAAGCAAAGCTTCGGTAAAAATCCGTACTCATTATATATATATATATATATATATATATATATATATATATATATATATATATATATATGATAATTTTATTTACACCGACATGTACAAAATCTGCGACACTGGCATGTCGATGTTATCGATCAACAGTTCTCTCCAAATATGATCTGAGGTTAAGATCGGATTCTAACTCTGCCTGATGAGATCTCAGTTTATAGTAACTGTTGATCGATAACATCGACATGCCAGTGTCGCAGATTTTGTACATGTCTGTGTAAATAAAATTATCATATATAAAGCTCTATTTTGATATTGAGCACTTTTTATAAACCCGGTTAAAATTCTCTGGATTACCACCCTGTGGATATTTTTCACATGGATTATTACCATTATTATATATATATATATATATATATATATATATATATATATATATATATATATATATATATATATATATATATATATATATATATACGCTGTTTTATAGCACGGACTGTTCTTGTTTTATCAATATGTTTGTGACCTTGATCCTTTGATAATCCGGTGTGTATACTTGTCTAATATAGGCTTCGTAGCTGTTTTCTTCCATGGTTGTTTGCGAATATTTTCGATTAACTTCCCTCAATCA